>JAODUP010000359.1:0-262500 GCA_025642065.1 Paralvinella palmiformis | reverse complement strand
ATACGGATGAAATTAAGAAACATATCTTGCTGCCAAGAAACATATATGAAAAGTTCAAACGTAATTAAATTTAGGAAATACTCTTCATACCATATATTGTATGAAGCTATTGACACCAGAGCTTCCGGGGAGTCACCGTCATGATAAAAAAAACATCCCCCACAGACAAATTAGTTTAAATACCAATCTGCAAGCAGTTGCTGTGACGTTGTCACTCCACAAGACCATGACACTGTGTTCAATATATATTCCACCAATCTACCCACTTGGTGGAAATGAATTGGATGAATTAATAAGCCAGCTTCCTTCCCCTTTCATTTTATTTGGCGATATGAATGCCCACAGCACTATATGGGGGAATGCACAAAATAATAATAAGGGCAACATATTAGAAAAGTTCATTGAACACAATGAGCTGTGGTTGTGGAATGATAACACACAGACATATATCCATCCAGCAACCGGGTCATCATCTGCCATAGACTTATCCCTGTGCAGCCCATCATTATTTCTTGATTTTGAATGGTCTGTACATGAGGATCTCTGTGGCAGTGACCATTTCCCAACATTCCTCTATTATAAAAACAAGGCAGCACTTTTAAATATACCAAAATTGAGTTTTAAGAAAGCAGACTGGTACAACTTCAAATTTAAATGTAGCCAAGAAATAAATAGAAATACCTTCAAGACTATCAAAGAAAACCGCTGTGAACTCTTTACATCAGTGCTACATTTCATATAATACCAAAATCCTCTACAGTTCCAAGAAAACTCCACAAGCCCTGGTGGAATGGAGAATGCGAGGAAGCTCTGAAACAAAAAAAGAGAGCTTTAAACCAACTTAAAAGAAATCCCTCCCATGAAAATTTGACAAATTACAAAATCGAATATGCCAGGGCCCGTCGGGTCATTCGCAGAAATATGCGAAATTCTTGGAGGGAATATGTCTTCCAATTAAATAATAGAACTCCCGTGAATACAATATGGAAATAATTAAGAAAATCTTGAGTAAAGTTCAGGGCCCTCCAATAAAACAATTAGAAAAAAATGGGAGCATAATTACAAACCCGAAAGAGATCGGGAATACGTTGACAGAAACTATTGCACACGATTCATCGGCAGAAAACTACACAAACAAATTCAGGAGAAAAAAATTACCCTTGAGCAGAATCCAATAAATTTCACATAAACAAATTATGAAATTTATAATAAACAATTCTCAATAAGAGAATTACTTGATTCTCTCAAGAAAGCCCATGATACTGCCGTTGGACCTGATGATGTTCACTGCCAGATCTTAAAACAAATTCCTGAGAAATCATTAGAAGTCCTGCTCGACATATACAGTGAAATCTGGAGTGGTGGCGACTTCCGGTCCCAGTGGAGAGAATCCACCATCATCCCAATCCCCAAAGCAGGAATAAATCTCTCAGATCCTGGTAATTACAGTCCAATAGCGCTCACAAGTTGTATTTGTAAAACCTTTGAGCGGATGGTAAATACCAGGTTAGTCTGGTATCTCGAATATCATGCCATTCTCACAGCCCATCAGAGTGGGTTTAGAAAACGTAGATCCACCACAGATCAACTAATTAAATTAGAAGCCATAATAAGGGAGGGATTCATAAAGGGGCAACATACTGTGGGGATATTTTTTGATCTAGAGAAGGCCTACGACACAACGTGGAAATATGGAATTCTAAAAGACTTATATAATGCAGGACTTCGTGGCAATATGCCAAAATTTATTTCCAAATTTTTGACTGGTAGAAACTTTACTGTCCATGTTGGTAACACCCTCTCTGATTCTTACCACCAAGAAGAGGGTGTACCACAAGGAAGCATCTTATCAGTAACACTATTCAGCATTAAAATAAATACCATAGTTAAATGATTGCTGAATGGTGTTCACTGTTCTTTATACGTAGATGACTTCCTGATATGCTACCAGTCAAAAATATGAATTCCATAGAAAGAATTCTGCAGTTGTGTCTCAATAAATTAGAAAATTGGGCTGATGAGGATGGCTTCAAATTCTCCAGGTCCAAAACAGTATGTGTGCACTTCTGCCAACAAAGAAAATGTCATCCAGACCCGACATTAAAACTATATGGGGTTGATATTCCCGTTTTAAAGGAAATTAAATTCCTCTCCTTCATCCCACATATAAATTACATGAAGGCTAGGTGTACTAAATCTTTAAATCTATTAAAAGTCCTTTCACGATTTGACTGGGGGGCAGATCGAACAACACTCCTCCGTCTTTATAGAGCAGTGATTAGATCTCAACTTGATTACGGGTCGATTGTTTGGGGATCGGCTCGTAAATCATATATCAAAATACTCGACCCTATACACCACCAGGGCCTGAGAATAGCCACAGGGGCATTTAGGACCTCCTCAGTGGAGAGTCTTTATGTTGAATCTAGTGAGGAATCTCTTTACAGAACGACTGTCTCTGCAATATGCACTACAGTTAAGTAGTTCTCCGACTTCAACCCAAAACTCCAAGATAACTTCCTACTCAGACCGAAAACTATCCTAACTTTTGGAATCAGAATTCGGTCTTTGAGAGAAGACTTGGAGATTGAACCATGTCAAATAGAAAATATACCCCTACCTCATATCCCAATTTGGGATATGATGGAACCAACAATTGTGTATGCTCTGAGAGCGTGGAAGAAATCCGATATTTGTCCATCGGAATTTCAGAGCCGCTTTCACATCATGCAAAATAAATATGATGACCATCAGTTCATCTATACTGATGGTTCAAAAGAAGGCGATAGAGTAGGATGCGCTGTCGTTTGTGGTAGGCAATGCGTGATGGAACGTCTGCCTGACGTGGCCTCCATATACACAGCAGAACTTAGAACTATTTACATTGCACTCCATCATGGTATTAGCTCTACTGGGGACAAATTCATTATACGTGTTGATTCTTTGTCCTGCCTACAGGCCATAGAAAATCTAGAAATAGAAAATCCACTTGTCCACAGTATTTTAGAACTAAATTCCACCTTTAAAACTATAAAAAAGGATGTAGTATTCTGCTGAGTACTGAGCCATATCGGTATTCGTGGCAATGAACTCGCTGATAAGGCTGCCAAAACTGCTCTAAAAGGTCGGAAGATCAACATTCCATTACCGTTCACTGACTTCTGACCTATCATAAAGCAATACGTAAGAAAGCAATGGTCAGAGCTCTGGTCACTGCAATCTGAAAATAAATTGCATGCAGTGCAGCCTGCATTAGCATGTTCGATGTGGTCCTGTCGGAAAGGTGTCGTGAGGAAATTGTGCTCTACCGTTTACGGATTGGGCATTCTTTCCTGTAATCTGTAATAGTGACATCCTCCTTGCATACAATTAATGTGCCTCGAATTAGCCTCAAAGACAACATACAAGTGAAACTTAATGGGTTTTGTTTCTTCTATTTGCATCCTTGTTGAAAGGCCCACATTAGTTGTATCGGTATATATTGGGTATCATACAGACATGTGTATTATTGTTTTGAACTATAAAGGCACTATTCAGTTGCAAACATTCATTTTATGTCGGAAATATTATACCAGCAACATAATATTTAGAGTAAGCCGATGAAATGCTACACGATCGAGGTTGTTGGAGTAAATATGATCTGATTAGTCAGAAGATCTCTATCTAGTTAGATATATCTGCTATATATTTGCTAAAGTACCCCAAGACGTATATTACTATATAACTCATGTGATGATGATGATGATGATAAAAATCTAAAAGATTTTTCCCTTTATTTTTTTAGGTGGCATTTAATTGTTTTTTTATGAATGAAGTTGATAAGACGGTGACTACATGTACATCAGGTAGAGTCGTTGCCCAATACAGACACCTTGGACTTTATACATCCATAGTACGATTAATACTAGAAGAGCTGAAGATGAACTACCCTTGTCTAAAGAAATACTGGTCCGTAAAGATATTCAGCGAAAAACTTGTCGAAATAACAGAGAAACGAAATGGACGGTTGCTGCATCGTAAAGTGAGTCGAAACATAACTGGTCAAATTCATGTTGCTATTTCAAACAAGTGCTGTAATATTATGGAAATGTGAATTTAAACTTGTGGTTAGTAAAAATGACAGTGCCCTTTCAATATTTAATATACAACAGTTATGTGTATCTAATATGCATTTCAGCACCATATATGCTGTACCATGTCACCTGAGCAGATGAAAAACATCCAAATTGATACAAAAATAAAGGTGTCTAATCCAAGTACATCTGAGATGGACCAGCTATTGCATAACGATGATTTTCTGAAAACATTATATCCAAAAGGGGTTTGTATTCATGCTCATGATATTATGCCGTTCCCTGGAACGGGACACTTCATGCAAAAGTTCGTCGAAAATGGAGATGTAAGTGTATCAGGAACGTTAGAGAACGTGGATCTTGGATTGTCAACTACGTTTTTCCGCAAATGTTCTATTGGTGGGATATTTGGTTTTTGCTACGATGGATCACCAGATAGTAATATTATCAAGGCCCATTTAGCAAAGTTGACGGATACATTTCGAACAGTGTTTTCTAACATGAATGCTCACAATAAAACAACTGAGGGAGGTACTTCAATCAAGAGTGCATCCATGCTAAAATTTAGTATTTTATTTCCCGACACCGCTGACAGGCTGGAGATCATGGACTTCCTAGCAAATACATTCCATTGCAAGGTTTTCGACGAACACTGGTCGGCTTTAGGCTTGTATGAAATACCTTTTTGATATATTAACTATCTCACTATGTGATGGAATATTTAATTAAATCAAGGAATATAGTTAGGTCATGGAGAGATAGAAAAATTTAAATAGATCGATATATAGATAGAGGCGGTAGATAGATAGATAGATAGATAGATAGATAGATAGATAGATAGATAGAGATAGATAGTGGTTACTTGACTAAAATAGCCATCTTTATTCATCTGGTGGATTGTTTGTTTATCGCTTAAAATGTGTTTCTCTATTTGGATGATATTATCTTGGGTGTAATTTGTTATTGAAATATTTTGTTTATTTTCACACACCAACACACATACATAAAGGGTTCATGCATATTTGTGAAGGTGTAGGTTGTGTATGTTTGAAATTAGTTTTGTATGCGTAGAGTGTACCTGTGTATATATATATATATATATAAATATATATATATATATATATATATATATATATATATATATATATATATATATATATATATATATATATATATAATATATATATATATATATATATATATATATATGTGTGTGTGTGTGTGTGTGTGTGTGTGCGCGTGTGTGTGTGTGCGCGCGTGTGCGTGTGTGTGTGTGTGTTTTACACACAGTTATCTGTGTATTTGTATCTACATAAATTTGTTAATTTCTAACTTTCGTTAGTTTAACATCTAAATATGCTCATGAATATGCTCTATCACTACAAGTTACATAAAATTGAAGAGATACAATGGAAACAGTACTAAGTTTCATGTCTTTAAACATACACAAATCAGTGTTTCATATAGCATTGCTCATTTGCTCATGATCACAATTCTAATTGTGGCTACTGGACTATTTCAGAGAAATTTCAAATGGTAGTTTCGACAAGATACTCAAAACGTAACATTCAAATTATCCATATTATTTCAAATCAACATATCAAGACGGATTATGGCTAGTATCCACATCACGTTTTACCAGTAATCAATAGGCGTCATCGACTAACTGTGCACTAAAGATATTTATTTGACCGTTTGACAAATCTATTGCTTAAAAAAGAAAACAATACTGCAACATTGTTACGCATGGTTGCTTCTAGGATGTTAAGTATTTTTGTCATTTAAATGCAACTTCTTCAAGCCTATTACACGCTTAAGACATTTGCAGCACTGGAGCTAGTACAAATAGTAGCACTCCATACTTCCAGAATGTGGCCGGGATCAAATTCCATTATACATCTCTTGAATTATTGTTTTGATGCTACAGATAAGAATGATCTTGAGTATACCTTGGCAGTCTTCGGTGCCGTGTCCAAAGCTTGCGATGTGATTAATCACAAAATACTCCTTCATAAGATAAGTATATATGACATCAGAACAATTGTAAATGACTGGTTTTCAAGTTAACTTTCTAACAGGGCACTATTCGTGGAAACTGATGGTAATTCATCTTCCCGGCAACATATACTTTATGATATCCCTCGAGGCTCTATCTTAGGACCTTGGCTATGTTAGATTTATGTAAACGATATAAACAAAACAGATAGATAGATAGATAGATAGATAGATTTATTTCATATGCCACACATCAGCATCTAAATATGAATAATTCATAACTCAAATAAATTATTGATATACTCTGGGGTTACACCAAAATAATACTTGGTTCGTTTATGCAACCCAAGTAAAATGATAAATTAACGGCTCGATGGCGTGTGTGTATTACATGAAATAATATGCCTGGGTCAACCTTCCCGAATTATTATTGTATTGGTTACCAGAAGCGATTATGTATTGTTCGATTTATAACATTATTCAGAATAAGATATACGTGTATGAGCAAATAATACGATGGTGGTAGCATGAAAAATCAATAAAGCAAACTTAATATAGACCAATGAAGTGTTTTTTCACCCTAAAACTGAACTGACCAGCAGATGTTATAGTTCTTATGTTATTTAGAAGGTCAAGCAAAACATTTGGCTGACAATGAATGAAAGTTCTGGCAATAAAGGAAGTTAGACATGTAACAAGGTGAGGGTCCCGACGATGTCGAGTGTTATGGAAATGAATACGCGAATTTGCTGAGAATACTGTTTTTAGCAATTCAGCAAGCATGCCCTTAGTATACAAAAACATAAATTCGCTTACCTGTATGTTGAATATATCAACAGGAAGGCGTAAATGCTTAAAACAAATGTGTGCTGGGTGTATTATATTTAGTCTTGCATACACCACGAATAGCCTTTTCTAGAACATTTCCAGTTTATGTATCTTAAACAGATACGCAGAGCTCCAGATCATTGCTCCATACGACACATAAGACTGAAAACCCTAAGACCCTAGGATGTTATGCCGAATTTATTGCATATATACCACTGGCAATTTTCTTCTTAATTTTCTTCATGTGAAAGCAATACATTGTCCTTTGCAGATGATACCACCCTTTATGTTTCTAATTCCAATTTAACCTCTGTGTTTGAAGACGCAAATACTTAAATAAATCAACCGAATAATTGGTTTTATTTCACTAATTTATCTTTAAATGCAAAGAAAATAATTATATCGTTATTCGACCGACACTTCTACAATCTACCGTTGATAGTAAAATGTGTTTATCAATGGCATACCTTTGAAGAGAATTGGACATATAATAATCCCTTAATAAAGAAAGCAAATATAGACTAATGAAGTGTTTTTTCACCTTAGAACTGAACTGACCATCAGATGTTACAGTTCTTATGTTATTTGGAAGGTCACCCATATGTAGTTTCCAATCATGATACATCTATGTTGTATTTTTTGTTCAGCATTTATTCGTGTATTTTTTACACAATACTATTGTTGTTGACAACATCGTAGACAAGACTTTAGTTACTCTTGACAACGCTATGTTTGATAGGGAATTTGTAATAGAGTTTGAGCCAAGACTCCATGGGGGGGAACAGGTAGTCTGATTGAGTGGAACATTTACAAGATTTAACATGATGTACTAGGATTTGTAAATACGCTCATTGGTGTAAGTACATTCCCATAATATATGAGAATATTAAGCAATTATTCAATGTTGTAATTTGTACAAATAAATTTATATCATTTTAGTCCAAATTCCGTATTTCTTTGTTTCATTATAATCGCCTGGTGGTATTGTGTCAGCACAATCCATTGCGGCTATCAACATTAGACTGGGTCAATTTTCAAAAAATCTTAACCCCGAAGGCAAATGGTGTTAATTTAGGGCATACCAGTTATTTAGGGGTATTGAGCGGTGCTGGACTCAAATCTGCTGCATGCCCAAAATTGAGAAATCCAAGATGGCGCCAACTCTGGGCTGAAATGTATTTATATACATAACATTTTGACTAAACAATGTAGAAACTGTAATGAAATGTGCTTGTGCAGGTTTTCATATATGGATAATCCACTGACATATTCAGTTGTGAGATCAAATGTCAAGAAAGCGCTTGAAACTTATATTCATTGCAAAATGGTCGTTTTTAACTTTGAAACATTCGTCGACCAGGTAAGATCAACCTCTCTGAATTAGACTTTTTCAAGGCAGAAACATTACAAGTCCCAGAGGAATTAAAGAGCAACCATTCAACGATGTGATCGCAGCTGATTGTTTCACACAATCACCTGATGAATGTCCCTCAGCACTGGACATTGCATAACCAAAAGGCGAGCACAATCAACCCGGATAAAACTACAATACGGTACCTACCTATCATAAAGGCTGCTGCATTACAGTCGTTAAGCGAATGCTCTATGTAGCCAAATCGATAGAACAGCAGCGTGTTGTTCTGACTGTGGACGAAGCACTTTATCCGAAGCTGACAAATGCATCTAGATACATGTCAGTCATATTGAAAACAGTATCTAGATACAGTGTATCAAGATATAAAATGTAACCGCCCCAAGTCTGATACACGAATCAAATATTTTACACATCTAAAAATATAATGAATTAACAATGGGAATCGTCCGCATTCTCCAACCAGCGCAGCTGAAGATATTTGAGACGAAATACATAAACATATTTACAAAACTTTGGTTTAATCTCGAACAGTCTACACCCAAATCTCGCCCATCGCATAATAATATCGGTAACACCGTTTATCAAATAAGTCGAACACGAATTTGATCAGGCAAGCCATTACGTTGGCCATTAATACACTTAGTATTGTATAGAGCTTTACCAGCCTAATATACTAATGTTATTAAAACTGAGACCAACAGAGCCCGGAAAGAAAACATACTACCAAAATACCTGTAATACGTACTTTCGACCAAAGGTTTGTAATTTATGTATACCTTTTCATTCGTTTTTAGTCGACCACTATTCCATTCCTTACAATAAAAACATTTGCTCGGACATATTTATACCGAGGCCATATTTCGGGCAGAACTCACTTACCACTCTTAATTGATGTTGCAAGCGGCCTATTTGGTCATTTGCCATAACATCATTAACATGAAGTAGCAGATGTACATTGGTAGTTTTGATGCAACATTATCCCATAACATCTGCATCGTCTGAAATGGAATACATATAATTAACGTCCTCTAAATTCCAACTTCAGAACGAGAGCCAGTCCATTGCCATTTGTTATCTCCAAGCAAAAGATAAAGTTAGTAATTATCATCTCCCGGAGTAATCTGAAAGATATTGGGATATACCAAAAGTAATATTAATAAATATAACAATTCCTTACTTATCATACATTTCCTGTATATCAACTGAACCAGTAGATGTCAATGATTATAATGATACCTCATTTGTAAATATTGGTAAACCATAACAGGTTTCCAAGATAATAATGTGTTGGTCAAAATACAGGGTCCCCGTGGGATCGTGATTTTAGAATTTGAGGGTGCCTAACTTTGAGGGTGATTTGTGAAAAATTGTCCAAGCTGATTTTTGTGAGAAATGGATTTCTGAATTCAGGAGAACATTATCATTAGGAAACAAACCTGAGACCTTTTGGTAAACAAAACATGACTAAAAAAAACCTTAGTTCTCGGCCTGCTAGGTAAATTCTTATGCGTCGATAGTGTGCCTCTTCATGCACACCCTTTTCCATGCCGGAGAGCTCTTTGGCATAACTCCAGTGGCATTGGAGTACGATCAGTCACTGATAAATCATTGCTAAGTTGTACCTTAGCTTTATAGATGTAAGCTGAAACTCGCTTACTCTTAATCTTACTTGCTGTGATGGGACAGGCGTGTTCGAGTTTAGTTGATGGCGTCGACTAGCTTCTTTACCCGCCTTTGCTGAGAGAGGAGCATTGACCTTTCTGAAACAAACCCGTAATGTAGTTTTACTAGTTTGTCAGTTTCTTGAAACCCAAACCCCGACAATTCCGCTAGCAGGCCACTGCATAATCCATACGACTGCATACCCATCCCCAAAACAATTCCTTCTAGAGCATGACACGATCGCTTAGAAAACCTACAGATTCTTCGTTGTCTATCACTTTGACTTTGTCATTATCATGTCTACATTGTGATGACTGATTGACAGCACAATTACTAAACGCAAACTTTGTCTCTATGCCACAATGGTTTCGTAATTCGTTTAGAATATACACATATACATTAATTGATGGACATCTTAGGTATCATCTTGAGGGAATATATAATTTTAATGAATATTGTACTATAGTCATGTGCTTCATTTGATTTCTTGGTGATAAATGTCAGATTTGTGACAAATCTCTAATCCCTTTTTGGTGGCGTTATTGCGAATATTAATTTTCGGGGTCAGCCATTTTGTTCTTAGTCTTTATGATGAATAATGCTCAATGATGCGGACGATGGATTTCTGGTCGATATAGTCAGCGCTTTGTACTCGAAATCCCGTCCAGGAACCAAATTTCTTCTCTGCCAAAGGACTATATTCGAACGATCGTAACATAACTGGTCGGTACTTTGAAGTAGCTACCCAACCCGGAAAGTATATGTCTGTAATGGTCCAATTGTAATATTTCCTAAATTGTCGGTTATCGATAGCCTACCACGTCGATTATGGCGTAGTCGGTCATATCCAGGTCTTCTACGAGTAGCTGTTGTCAGGTTAACGGTAACAATGACGACAATCAGAAATAATTAGCAACCAGGGCTGTCGTTATTCCCGTAGTGAGGATCTCCAGATGTTAAGGGCCATAATGCACGGGCAGGGCAGTAGATCGGTTAATGGGCGAATGAATAAAGAATGGACACCGATGGATAGCCAGTGAGTGGCCGAGGCCCCAAGGTTAGTCCCATTATGTCAAATAATGGCAAACACGGCCCAACTGAAAAAGTCAATATTGTTTGATGACAACCGCTTTTCAGAATCGACTCTCGCATCACGTCCATTTTAGACTTCCATTTAGCTCCCGCACTGGATCGCATCCGGAGAAGCGAGACTTTCCGATAATATATAAAAAAAACTACCGCGCACAAAGACACGACTAACGCTGGCACACAACCCGGCGTTGTTTGCCGATGCGTAGCGCATCGCGATGTCGAATTTCAACTGGATCCAACGAAAGCACTATTTGCCGGCTTTCAGCTGGCGGCCGTGTCTGGTCGTCGTTGTGTAAACATAGACGTCTCGCGATGGGAAACGTTTCGCCGGAATCCGCCCTGCACGCCATCATATTTATAACGTCGGCGCTGTTTATTGTTCCGGTGCGCGGTGAATGCCTATTCGAAAAGCATTTCGGCCGCAGACTATCAGAACCGACAATGGCCGGCGTTGTTCGGCACGTCCGAAGTCCAGCCCAGTGCGAGAGGCTCTGTCTGGATTACTCGGCCGAGTGCGCGGCGGCGAACGTCATCTGTTTCAGATTTAACGTGTGCAATTGTGAAATATTCGCGGAATTACCGACTAATTTTGTAACCGACCAACTGCTGTCCAACCCAGGCGGGGTGTTCATTCAACGATTAGGTTAGTGAACGGAATAATAATAATAATAATAATAATAATAATAATGAATGTTTATATAGCGCCAGAACCAGGTAAGCCTGTTCTGAGGCGCTGTACAGTAGTATTATTATCCCTGACTCAGACCGGGTTCCACCAGGCACACATCTCGACTCCCAATGGAGCATACAATGCATGCCGCCATTAAAGGCGCAGCGCGTTGCTTAAACACATAGCCATCCCGTCCTGTCAGGTTTTCGTTTTTATGGACGAGTGAACCACTCGCCACATGACATCATTGCGCATCTCCAGGAGCCTCGAACCCCCGACCGTTCGGCTACGAGTTCTACGCTCTAACCAACTGCGCCATCATGGCTCGACTAGTCAGAAGTTGAATTAGGACGGTTTGATGGAAATTGCATCTGGCACAGATGTTATTGTAAACAATGGCCATAGGGCCAGAGACGATGTTATAATACGGACTCGGTGTGGACGGGGGAAACGAGTGATGCTTACTTTTGATTTTGCCTTCTTGCCTTCTTAAATAGATGATCTCGTAAAAGTGCCCTCTTACTCTGATGTCATCCAATCTATTTCAACAGTTTATGGTAGTAATATTTGGATAGGGCACTTAACTACCGAAAATAAAGTTTTCAGGATACAAATGACACTTACACCAGTCGTATTTGTTCCATTCATTGCAGATATTTTATCTGGGTTTACTAAGCATGTGTTGTTTATACTTATTATTATTATATTATAATATTATTATTATTAAGCGCCTTAGAGTAACCTTCTTATAGGTTATATAGGGCGCTATATACATTTGGTATATTATTAATATTATACCAAACTCAAAAAGCACTATTTTCCTACATATGTTCATAAGCACTATCTCGCCTAGTTCAATGCTAGGTTATATGCCATTATTCAATGTGGAACATCTATTTTATTAACGTATACGGACATTCCTCCTCACGCACTCACAATAATAATAAAAATCAGGTAAATATATTATTTTTATACTTATTAATATATGCTCCAGACGTTCAAGTCGTTTCGTGCATGCTTTTTGATTATTACTAATTCTATTATATATATATATATATATATATATATATATATATATATATATATATATATATGTATATGTATATATGATGTTAAGCAAAAAGGTAAAGACAGTACCATAATAATAAATGAACCAACTGGTTTAAGTTTCTCCTACTTTCAACTTACCTCCTGTGGAGAGGGGCTGTACATGACGGAACATGATCGATAAAATAGTTATAGACCCACAATTTCTCTATTATTGCATATTTAACAATTTCTCTTCGATGCGATTATTGTTATTTTTAATGCTGTCGTCTTTGTTGACCTATGGCATTACACCTAAGAGCTTGCGACCTTTAACGGGAAATGTGCAATCAATTTGGAGAATAGATTTAAAATATTAGAATGCCTCGATTCGATTTCGATTAAATATACTTTAATTCTGTTGTTGTTGTTGTTGTAAATATACTGTAATTCTGTTGTTGTTGTTGTTGTGGTTGTTGTTGTTGTTGCCACTTGACTCAACTAGTCCCATCTAGAATGACTTGTATTTTAACCGTTGAGGAACTCACGCCAACTTATCCGATACTTACACAGCCTCGACGAGTAGTTGCGCCTCTTCGCCCTGTCAGAACAATGGTTCTTGTGTCGACGTCGGGTTATTCTACACATGTCGCTGTCTCCCGTACTACATCGGCATCAACTGCCAGATAGGTAGGTACATCGGTATGAGATAAGCCAAAACGCCGACTCAAAGAGCCGGTCCAATAGATCGCACAGCGCCGCCTGTTATTATATAGAAGCGAATTTTGTAATATTAAAATAGAACAACAAATCCAGTTAGCATCCAGTCTAGTCTCTCTGTGCGATATTATCTAATAGCATTTATTTCGATGTTTTGGCTATTATCGGCATCCACCCTCCGTCTTGCCTATTTTTACCGATGTTCATTTTGTTCTTAGAACCACACAAACTGACCATCGTCAGCTGCTCGAATGGGTCACAAGTTAGCAACGAATTCGGCTGCGAAAATGCCTACAACGGCGAACTGAACCCCGGTTCGAACAACGAGTGGGCCTCCGCGAAAGAAGACGACAACAGCTGGATCAGACTGGAATTCGGATCGGTCAGGGTCGTCGTCTTCGTGAAGATCTGGTGGAGATGTGCGGGAAAGTCGCAGTACTCTCAGCTAGATGTCGCCTTCAGCGACGGATCCAATCAGACGGTAGGACGCTGAAATTAGACGTTTTCGTCGATGGGCAACGTTCGTGGAAAGTCGTAAAATCGTCTCATTTCAAACGTTCCTCAATTTCAGATAACGCATCAGTGCAGTCTGACGGTTGGTTGGTTGGATTGTATCGGCGAGCCGGAAGAAGTATTCTACCTCAATCCCGTTTCAACTACTTATGTACATCTGAGTGGCGTTGACTGTGTGCTCGGTAAAGGAAACAACGGATTTCGAGAAGTGGAAATATGGAGTCCATAATTCGACTGTATAAAAACTGTATAAATCTAGTTGGATATGAGTATGGGCTTAATGAGAAGGGTGGGGGGGGGGAGCATATGAAGATGGTGTCATAAATCAAACTGTCAGACTAAATAACAAAATACAACACATACAAAAACACACACACACACACAAGCGCGCGCGCGCTCGCGAACACACAGACCCGAACACACACACACGTGAAAACATACATATGGAAACACACGAACACACATGAAAACACATAACACACACACACACACACACATAGTGTACGAAGAGTAGTTGCTCTGAATTCAGTCTTTTAGTGGTAATTGGTTGCATTTGATACAAGCAACTCATCGATCTTTCCCAATATTAGGGCAAATGATAAATTAAACCAATCCACCATATTCCAGTATAAAATAAATGGCTTGTTTCGTGTAGTTAGCCGTGGGTTCTAATTGTCTGGTTAAGAAGCCACGTCTCTGGCTGCTTAAAGTCAGACGAATGACAGTGTTATATTTTGTAATATCTAACTGAATATGTTATGAGTTATAGCTTTAGCTAATCAGCTGACTGGTTCCGTGCATGGTGTCACTGATTTGTAGCCACGGATTATCTGTCTAAATTTGTTTGTCTCATTATGAGGAGAAGGTATCTCTGCTAATCCTCGTAGAATAAATTATGATATTAAACGTCCATTATTAAACCTATAGCATTATTATTATTATTATTATTATTATTATTATTATTATTATTATTATTATTATTACTATTATTCATTGTCTATAAACTTCTTAGATAATACAGAGACAGGAGAACCTAGCCCAACGACCATATTCACTTTAATATCACACCCTCCTCTTATCAGTTACGATTTACCACGACTCGATGCCGATCTTTATTAATTAGTCCTTTGTCCACGATGATAAAGAAAATAGCTGAGGACATGATCCGATCTAGACCGCGTTAAGGCTCCACGTTTGCTCTCCCACTCCGAACCGATCGAACATTGTAGCCAAGCACGAGGCCAACCTTTCTGATAATGGAGCAGGCAGCTAACCAACCATATATCTATCCGATTGTCGTACATTGATTGGCTCGTGTATAACATAATACCTTTGATCGGCTAATCGAAGCCGATCGAGTTGAAAGCCGCACTGATTGATGATGTCTCTGATAGATAGATAGATAGATAGCTATCTACCGATCGTTATTGTGATGATCATCTTTTTCCTGTCGAGTATCCGTATCAGTGCTTCGATCCAAGTGATTGTAGATATTGACTCATTTGGTTCTGTTACCGATGTGCTGAAGAGAAACAATTTTTGTGCCAAATAAAAGTCCACTTATACGTGAAGTGTTTAACGCTTATCGATAGATCAGAAGAAGCCAAGGAAGGTGGTATCATAGATTAGTTTCTTATCATTGTAAGTAAAACGTTTAATTTGTAATAGCCCTTCTTCATATAAGCAGACAACGCTCTCTCTCTCTCTCTCTCTCTTTCTCTCTCTCTCTCCCTCCCTCTCTCTCTCTCTCTCTCTCTCTATATATATATATATATATATATATATATATATATATTATCCACACACTTATGCTCAAACGAGGAAATTGCGGATTCACGAATCGTGTGGATTATCGGCTTGTGACACTTCCACATGACAGTGTTTAGCAGACTTGTTGTTGGCACAATTTTATGGATGATTTTACGTATTGAAAAGGTGAAGTGGATTAAATTGGTTATTTAATGCAATGCACATGCGCGCGCGCGCGCACACACACACACACACACACACACAACAAAAAACAAACACTACACACACACACACACTATATATATATATATATATATATATATATATATATATATATGTTACAGTTAATCTGTATAATGAGGTAATATGTATATTACCTGAAACCTTCAGGTAATCTGTATTAAATCTCAGTTAATAACAGACGTATTAGTATATTACCTGATTATACAGATTAACTGTATCGTGTCATGTAATATATATATATATATATATATATATATATATATATATATATATATATATATATATATATGTAGTCGGCAGCAACAATAAATAAAGCTATGCACGGCGGGATTAATGGATTTGCTTAATAATAATAATAATAATAATATGTGATATTTATATTGCGCCCTATTCAGCTAGATAGATGCTATAAGGCAATATTATTTACATTATAAATATCCCTGACTCAGACCTGAAGATAATGATAAAATACGACATCTTAACATGTATCGTCAATACCAGGATACTCCTGTAAGATGCATTTAAGTGGCATTCTTAAGAAATCACTATATATATATATATATATATATATAAATATATATATATATATATATATATACCATCCAGGTCGCTCTGATCCCTCAGTATATATCAGGATCTTGACTAAATGAAGGATCATACCAAAGTAATACTATATGAGAGAGGGGTGTAAGGTCCATACTTTTATCTATATCTCTCAAAATAATATTGAATGTACGAAGTGAAAGAGGGATAATATGTATGCGTTAATAGAGTGCTCGCGTATGACAATGGTAGACAAACCGAACATCATCTTGGATGCTGTGATGATGGCGTAAAGGATATGCTTCATCGACGAAATCGGTCCAATTCAAAGTTTCGGAAAATAGTAAACAATAAAACAGAAGGCTATTTAGGCCCTAGCTATCTCTGATCCGTGACTTC
This sequence comes from Paralvinella palmiformis, assembly GCA_025642065.1. Classification (NCBI taxonomy): domain Eukaryota; kingdom Metazoa; phylum Annelida; class Polychaeta; order Terebellida; family Alvinellidae; genus Paralvinella; species Paralvinella palmiformis. Next base: position 245,612 of record JAODUP010000359.1, on the reverse strand, counting down.
TGGATCACGATGAACGATCGGTGATGGGTGACTGCACCATGTGACGATTTTAGACATTGGGCCTTCACTGGAACGATTAAACGATTATTTCGATGCACGTACCCGATCTAATTCATTTGGCTTTCTAAATGGAGCATGCTATTGTTATAGTCACGTGACCAACCTTTGTAGAATACCCGTAGAGCACTCCGGCAGCGGATCCTGTTATACGGGTGATACACTCACGTAAAGTGGAATAAGCCAACATCAGCAATTCCCGTTCGTCGCCGCATGGCCTTAGAAGAATATTAACTTCACAATAACAATAGAGAGTCAGTCTAATTCTGGAGTTATTATCGATTGATTTGCGAATTAAAATATTACTAATTAAAAAACACTTAATTGAACGACACTGTTTGCGATTTGCTGAATCGAAGCAGAATACAATCAAAAGCAGCTTCTCACTTAATTAATATTTGAACTAAAGAGTATCTTTTAATAGAAACAGATTCCATTTGCTCAATGATAAATATTGTTTGTAACGAACACAATGTAGTTGCTGGCATTAGGAAGCCATCATTTTGTCTTACGTTTTATGGAGATGCAGTACATTTATCAGTTTAAAAGTGGTGTAGCGCCGTTTTGAGGAGTTAGCAAAGCACACACCTGATGCAGAAAATGCACAAAACGTATATGCAGGTTTCAAAGAATTATTTTTAAATCCTAAACTTGACGTGTTGAACAAATATCTACTGAAAATATATGCACACAAATACTAGGCAGAACATACAGTTATCTGAGAAGAGTTGTGCCTATAAAACATTATAGATTTACTTTCAGGAAAATGATGTTGGCTCTAAGCTGATCCAAGAACAGTCCGCTGTAGGGCCTACGTTGATATGTAACTTGATAGTAAACGTGGATTTGGGATGTTGACGTTAAACAAATTTCGAAAAGCCTAATGCTAGATCAGCGTGGAACTCCTGCTGTTGAATAAATGTCTTGTATACGTGATGTTGAAACGTAGAAATCTTGATCGATATTTTTCTTGTCCTGTTCTTAAAACACAACTTAGACACATTCAGGATATATAATTTATTTCATTTAAAAAACGTTATTTAATACACATAATACTCAAGCAGCATATTGTAACTTAGACATATAGGAAATAAATGGACTGAGATTAACTGGTCAAAATGAACTTTAGTATCAGCTTTAAAAAATTATTAAATAGCTCTTTTAATTATAAACTAATTATTATAATTACTTATAAATAATATAATTGTTAAAGTAAGTATCATAATTATTATGATTAATTATAATTATAATTCACGCGGATAACAAACTGAAACTAAGAGGTCATAGTTCACAACAAAAATCCATCAGATTTTCATTCTAAAAATGAATTAATTATCACCTAGAAACATATCTAGATACGATATACGGGAATTGTAGAGTAGGACTTTTTAATTTTGTATTATTATAAAAAGATAGAATAGAAATAAAAATAGTATATTAAAGCCAAGGACATTTGCGTTAATCTTAGTTCTTAGTCTTAAAATATATATATATATATATATATATATATATATATATATATATATATATATATATATATGGATGAATATATATGTACATGCCTCGCTAGGCGCAGAGTACAAAGTGTCTATAACCATTTGAGCCGCAGGGCGCTGGTATAAGGGGCCACAGCAAAGACAATTGACGACCTTCTAGTCTCCGCGGGGCCTCTAAGCTTCAGTCGAATCAGCCTGATGGATAAAAGTGCGAGTACTTGGCTGAACAGTGCCAACCTACCGTAAATATTGCCAGGACTGACACGTGCTTCCATCTGAGTCTATCGTCGGTGACGATCGATATATATATTCATCGGTGGAAAACGTCTTTATGTAGGTAGTCGTGTATCGGAATAATAAACGATAAGCATAACTAGTGCACACACAACAAATGTAATATTGTTGATACGTGTGATATGCTAAACATTTCAGAAGACTACAATAAAGATATCAATCTTCTAGATGAAGGTCGAAGGCACCGATTCGTGTTTGGCGTCGTCTAGGAAATTGCCGCAAAAGAACAATTCTTAAATGAAAACATTATGAATTATTATTATTATTATTACATAGGTATAAATATTGTATAACTCTTTGGTTGTATCAGCTAGCTGTTGATAACACATTGTATCTCGGAATGACAAGTTCTGTTAATAATTTCTGGTTAACTACCAATACCTTTGTTTGTTAATTTTAGGTGTTCTGCCCATAAATTACAACGATCGCCACCTGACAAAAGAGAATAAAAGAGAGTTTAGTACAAGGTTTCAAACCTCCATGGCCTACCTGGTAGCGCGGTTGGCCACAAATCTATAATAGCTGGGTTCAAATTCCGGCCGGGCTATGTCCGAAGGGTGTTTCATCTTTCAATTCGTCTAATTACCTCTGCAGGTCGCTCGGCTCATTTAGCCCACCTTGGGGCCGTAAAATAGCAACATTTACATTTTTTTACAAGGTTTCGTGCATATAATTTACATAATTCTGGCATTACCAGATACCACAGATTATTCCTCTTTCTTCCAATGTTCGACATTGGTTGATTTTAGTAAATGGTGACTATTTGTAAGACGTTTGATAACTGGATCGTGACGTCCATCAAATTTATCAACCTACGGCCGTGTGTCGCGAACTCCGAGCGTAATTCAGTTGCGATTACTTCTGAGAATGTCTAGGATTGATGAAGTCGATTTTATAAACGGGTGAAGTAAACGGAGATCAAATACGCCATCAGGTAACAAGATAAAGCAATAAACAGTACTAAAGATTGGCATCTTTGTTGTTGTTGTTGTTTTGTTGTTAGTAAGATGTAGCTCGACGTTAAATACTTTACATCACCCGAGCAAGCAGTCTACAAACGTCTCTCACCGAAAAAAAAAATAATAATTTTTTGTGTGTGGGCCAGATGTTGGCGCCGTGTTGTTTACAAAAGTGTGTGTGGTCCGATTATTATTACTCGACTAACAAAATTAAGTTCATGTTGTTTGCTGATGATATCAATGTTTTATAATAATAATAATTTTTAGTAATAATGATAACCGTAATACAAGGAAATTACAGTAACAGACAGCCTAGTGACACACAGCCTACTCATTGATCTTTAAAATAAGACTATTGGTCAAACTTTCACATCAAATACTTAAATATTTATCAGTTAAATTTAAATAAAAGTGAAAATTAATCAGATTTATAGAGGTGTCTCGTACTTAAGTTACCTGCCTGGCTTAGTGAATAATTCCCATTCACTAGAATATACTAGTCGGGAGTACAACAAAGCCTATCCGAGAAGTTGATAACTATCTTTCTGTAGGTACAATATCAGCTCATTACATATTAAGGCTAGTTCTGGCCCGGTGTCTATTTCACCAATACACCAACACCGGCGGTCTATGTAAGACATACAAGCTTGAGACGGCGCAGACGCATTGAATATATTGACACATAATATGTTACAACCACATCTGTTAATATGTACTGAAAATATAATTAAACTACAACATTTCTAGACACTGAACCAGAAATTATAGCGGAAGTAATTGTTAATCATTATCTGAGTATTTATGTTTGCTAGATAACGCTGTGGCTGTGGTTAAGATTGTGGGGTGACACCAGCTAAATATGCCTATTATATATTTGGTGGTGTACACTATATATATATATATATATATATATATAGTGTGTGTGTGTGAAACTAACTTATAGCCTTACTGGACCTGCAGGTCTAGAAAAATATTTTAACACTAGACCGGCTGTGCTGACACTAGACCGAATGAGTGCAAACGTTACATATTACAGACCTCCATAAACATTATGAGTTGATCACTGAGTTAATTACGCGGGGCTGTTTGCAATGTACCAATACACGTAACAGTAATTCTTTGGTTGTCAATATCTCTTTCAGCATTATCCCATAGTTTCAAACATATTGTTTGCTTTGTGTTAAATACATTGATTTAAAAATGTAAGCACCTTTTAAATATCATAATTGTAACTGACAATGGTTCAATAAAACGGCGCGTAAACTGAGTTTGTCTCCTGGGAGCATTCAATAACCTTGTCATCATCATCATCATGAATATTCGGTACTATCTTTGTCTCTTAGTAAACTCCGACGTACCCTTTTTCCAGTGAAATACTGTCATTTATAAGTTGTTTGTGACGTCATCACTCTCTGTTTGCATTCACTGAGCATGCATGTATATACTATCGCATAATTAATTATCCAGATGGCTGCCAGCTCAAACTGATCCATGAGATAGAAAACTTATTGCGACGTTTCTACCCTCGCCACCAATTTATGTATTATTTAAATTTCTGTACAGTTGGCCCCTTCACCTCTTTTACGAATTTTCACGCTTTTAACAGAGATGTATACCCGGAAAACACGACAGTATTTGAAATAGAAAAAAAAACGCTAAAATTCCCCCTGACGGATTTTCGACATCTAGTGTGTAGGCATAACACATTTATCTTCAACATATTGGTGACAGCGAAAAATGGCGAATTTTGACTTGTCAGGAATGTAGAGTTTTGCTTTCTTTTCTAAGCCATTCGGGGGAAGCCATATTTTAAAGCACACCGTTATTCACCAGCCATAGCCAAATCTGAAGCAGCCTTTATGTAACGAGTAATTCCATTCTAAGCTGAACTAGTAATTGACAAACCATTGGCATGATTGAAGGACAACAAAGGTAACTGACAAGCTAAAGACAAATTGCAATTAACATGATGAGAAGGTTACACCAAACTGTGTCTAAGAAGGTGTAAGATATAATAACAAATCTCGAACGCAAAATAAATGCCTGGTATAGTGATCAAGTCAGTGACTCCTTGACATCCAATCGCAAAACTGCAGACACTCATCTCAGCCTCAAAATCCCTAGACTAAAACCTCTACACGCAGGCTGGTTGTTTTCTGCATTTGATTTTTCTATTTGACAAACTGATGTTCTTAAACATGGCTGGAAAAAACAGGACTATTGTTCGCTATTATGAGTGATTCTGAGGGGACCAGTGACGAATGATTTTTAAACGATTAATTGTTTTATTATAAATTGCAATGTGAACCGATTGTTGAATAAATGAGAATATTACACATGTTCAGTGTATTATCAACGTAATGTTTTCAGAGTATAATATGAAGCTCTGTACAACATAATATTTTGGCGACGGGAAATATTATCTCACTCGCCATTTTCGCCATTATTTCGTATTCGCCAAATTAAAAAGGAATCTACGATATTCAGATAAATTCCAGAACACTCATTACACTGGTCAGTTGGGGAGCTGCGAGTGTTGATTGTGACGTTAACATGTTACATCAATTTTATTCATAGACGTAAGGCATGTGTCCAAGATTTGACTGGATATCGCAAGTGAAGTTATTTGTGTGTTTGTTCTTTGATTTGTCACAAGTTAATAAACAGATCGTTAGCTTGGTTATTTGATCGGTAGCTGTTAGTGTTAGCCTGTAGCTATATACTCGTTTTTATTGTTTCCGGTCGAGTACTCTTTGAAACACTGGTTTCGATCGAGCATTAATGTCGCGCACACACACACAAAATAATATATATATATATATATATAAAAAACAGGACAGTGGATGTATGTATTTCGCATTTATTTAGTTTGATTCATATAGATGGTTCATATCATAATATATTCAATTATTTAATGTCTTTTTTAAGTTCATAGTTAACCATATATAGTTACATTATGATTTCCAATCGCAGTCCGTCTATGTTGTAAATTGGCTCAACATTTACTCGTGTATTTTGTACACAACGCTATTCATCTACCTTCACCATTATTCACCAATCGTTTATTTCACATCATCTCGAATCAGTGTTGATTTATTTGTTTTAATTTATGTTTAATTTTGTCTTGGGGGATCGGGGAAGACAGTCTTTATGGCTATTGGTTGTCCTGGCTAACAACATCACATTTATAGCTAGACAATTTAACATATTATGTACCTGTATTATTATATCACGATGTTGTTAGTGAATAAATTACTTACTTGTTGGTAGCAATAGCATAAACAAACAGTTGTTGTGTGTTGTGCACACGTCACTTGAGACATTTTAAATCAGTTTGAGCCAAGACTCCATTAGGGAAACAGCTAGCCTGATTTAGTACAACATTAACAGTTTATACCAGGACCTTTGAATATGTTTATTAATCAGCCTATATTGAAGAATTTTAATCTCCACCTTATAAATAAACACTTCAAGAACTAGTGGTTATCTAGTTGCGGATGTGTGTCACCGTTAACACAAACACACGCACACACATATATATATATATATATATAATTCTGCTCATTACTCACCTTACCTTAGCCAGCTACAAACCCCAAATGAATCAACGTCAGGAATCTTGCCGAGCATTAATATTATTATCTGGTAACTTTCCCTTTCCAATATTTTAATCTCTAAACATGGAACTATCTCTTTCTGACTTTCAGAAGTTTAGTAGATTATTGCATTAGATATAAGTAATAAGTTAGCATTATTCACCTATGACAATCCTTAGCGATTGCTAGTACATACCGCAGCACATCAAATTACGGGTCGTAATAATATGTGGTCCAACATGCTACCGTTAGACCACGGAGGCGCTCAAGTCTCCGAGAGAGTATCTATGTGTGAGAGTACGCACATATATATATATATATATATATGTGTGTGTGTGTGATCCAGTATTAGATTTATTTCGGTGTTTAAATATAGTATCATTGGATATCTCAGTAATAACATACTAAGTAATCAAAACAAGAATATTGTTTTTACAAAAGTATTCTTTTTGTCAAAGGGCACACATGTCTTTTAATTTGGCAAATTATAAGTAATTTTTAGAAAAAAATATTTAAAACAAATAATATATGTAGCACCAGTAAATAAATAAAAAATAGATATGATAAAATGGGATCATAATGCACCAGAATATATTTAGAATTGAACGTTCCTATACATGTACTGCTGGTTTTAACGTTAACCTAACTATATGATATAATCTAATTAGAATATCCACAAACAGACCTACTTAAGCTGAATGAAGTGTAAATAAACAAATAAGATTATTCCGCCACAAAACTGTTTAAAACATTTTCACGGAAAGTTACACGATCTGTAGTTTATGGTTACGTAGCCATATTATTCCTCAGTGTTCTATCACCTAAAGTAATAGAAAATTGTCTTGCTTTAGTTTAAGCATTACGGCAATAGATATAGCTCTTTGTGTTTGATCTAGTATTATGTGAACGAATGGCATTTATTTGGAAACACTAACTCAATACATTTCGCAGTGACAAATGCAAGACACCCTTTATTGAAATCATCTTAAAGGTCATCATGACACAGCAGAGTATGGAAAAAAATGGAAAAAATGGCAAGGCGAGAAATTGGAAATAATGGCACCTTTGTTTTTTGCATATTTTACTGGATTCGTTTTTTTTCATTATTTGTATATTTCTGTGTATTTCAGTGAAAATAAGTACCAGTACATGTGACTTATCAACTTTATTGTTCCTTCACATACTAAAAATCAACGGGTAAATCAGACTATTAACTAACTTGGGAGTATTATTCACATTTACTCATTCACTTGGTTGACACTCAAGTAATAATTTGGGAAGATATAATATTTAGAGAAGCTATAATAATTAGGGAAGCAACATTTTTTTGAAGTAAATGTATACATAAAAGCTAATTACCCTATTGCCAAATTACAGTTTCCTTTACCTCAAACAATATTAAAATAAACATTATAAAGTTTTTCCAGGTTGCCATTTATTCCGGATCCATTTTATCCAGTGCCTCTTCTTCGTACAACCTGATAGGAGAATGCTTATCCTATGGTGACATTATTTTTTAGTCTTATTCGAATTGCTCTAATTAATATCACTTTGATTTTACATCTGAATACTTAGTTTTTGTTCGGAATGTTTATATTTAAAATTATCAACTCATCATGATGGAAGGAATCGAAACAAGATGCTTAAGTAGTTCAATATCAATAATGATTCTCTAAATTATATTAACTCGGGTATTAAACATGTCTTAATATTGCACAATATATCTATATACTCCCTTTTGTAGACATTGTGTTTTACATTAGTACATTCACCATTTTCGTACTTTCCACATGCATGGCAAAATGCTTCTATAATTTTAAAATTGAATGATTTATATGAATACAAAACGTGTTGAATGATTTATATGAATACAAAACGTTGTTAATCATATTTAATTTATGGTTAATAATCTTCGAGTTTCATTTTCAGTATTTAATCGGGACAATCCTAATTCACGCGCAACAAGGCAATCTAATATTCTACATGACCATTAAAGTTTTCATGGAAATTCCCCAGGTTTTCCTTCCGTAATAGGTGCAATAATGAAACAAGATCTTGGTCGAAAGTTGAAAGCCAAACCCCGTTTTCAATTTTAGCACAAATGTTTAATATTTCGATGTTCATTACGAATATATATATATATATATATATATATACGACGTACAGATGAACAATACTTATATGGTTACTATAAATTATGGCTTTAGAATTTGTTTTAACACGACTATTAGGTGCTAAATTAAAATATAAGCAAGAAGTGTGTTGTAATGTTGTTCTGTATGATACGACCCGAATACGAATTTAAGATGATCGTACCAAACAGCGTGGCATCGACACCGTCACGAGTCAACAAGAGAACATCCCGCATATCAATCAATCAATCAGTTTTATGTCATTGATAGTAATTAATTCACATGATTGACAAATGACAACCAAGATACTCATAGGATGATAATGGATAAAAAGGAGAAATAGAAAGGAAACAATGGATGATACAGTAATTATATACACCTCGACGGCTTCTGCAAAACACGCAGAAATACAGAACACGGATAAAAGCGTTACGAATCCCTTGACGCGGTGCAGCCCGTAACACGTTAGACGGGCTTGGTGCGATCCAGTTAAGTAACCAATGCACTAATGCTTACTTCGTTTGCAAGAATATGGAAAAGCTCTACGCTACTGCAATTGCAGAATGGAAGCGAGCAGAGAGAACAGTTTTCTCGTCCGTTTACTTTTTAGCTAGTACATTATTGGTATACAGCACGCCGTACGAATTACCGTATATCCAGCAGTTGCAGCAGCAAATAACCAGCTATCTGAAGCCTAGCACGGTGATTGATGGGTAATATTAGAACTTCCGTACCATACGCGGTATGTTATTAAGAGGATGTACCAAGGATGTATCCGACGATATAACGTCATATTTTACCATACCTAATTGTGTTAGTATTCCACAACCGGAATTTAAAATGTGTTTTCTCCGACATGTTATAACACCTGTAAACGACAACAACAATAACAATACACCTGTAGAGCTTATTTTTATAGGTGGCCAAAAAGAGAAGATTACCAAAGAATGTAATGATGGCTTGTTTGTGTACAATACACGAATTAGTTTGAAATCTGAGCAGAAGATAGCACATTGAGCAAGACACAGATATGTTATCTTGTGGGATAATGCCATTATCCTGCAAGCTCTTTAGATCAAATGTGTCTATAGCAGTAACGTTTCCCCCCCAAAAAAAATAAATAACTGAAACAAGGTTTTTGCAATATCGTCTCAATACGGAACTGCTGAATAGGCCACACATCGTAAGCTATATGCAGATTAATAATTGGTATCATCAAAAAACGGTGAGTGAGTGACCGTTAGATAATTGATTAATCTTTCTTCGCCAGATCATAAATGGTACTTCGAAAACTACTACACGAGATAGGAATACTAGATTATACATGTAGGAAGCATTTAAAAATAAGTACATGTCAATGTATAAAAGAGCAAAACTGTACTCTTTCGTGTGTGTGTGTGTGTGCGTGTGTGCATATCTATGTAAGACCAACGGGAGACAATTCCATTAGGAATTTGGTGCTTATAAGACAATGAATCAATAGTCACAGGTCATCGAAGCAGTGCTACAGTCCCAAGCGAAAGCAATAATAACCGTGAAAAAGGCAACGGAAAAATAAGCCCGACGTTAGCCTGACAATATCCACAGCCAGCATTAGGAAATAAATAGCTTAAAAATAATCATTATCACAGCGACACGACAAATCTTCGGCTGCTTGAAACAAATTACACACAAGACTTTTTTTTAAAAATTATTAGCTCTAAAATAAATTATTACAATAAATATTAACAACAAACACCATATTAAAGCAGCAAATGTTTAAACCCAAACGTGGCGTTGCCCAATATGTTATTCCGTAATAATAGGAAGAGTGTAAGATACCAGTAGCTAGCTTGTATTGTTCTGTTTGTTGCGCGCTTGGTAACAACTTCAACCTTCAACTGCTGCTTAAAAACTGTTTGGAAATATATGTTATAAACCCGACGTCAGCAGTCTCATTCACAGCACAATTACAACACCGAAAACCACAAGATAACGAGCTGATAAAGGTGTGTGTATGTGTTTCTATATTTCCGTGTCTTCATATATATATATATATATATATATATATATATACAAAAGCACAAACATGAATACAAATGCACACATACACACACACACATACATGGATACATGTGTGTGTGTGTCCATGTGTGCGTGCGGGTTTAACACATATACATATAATTTGTTGCATGATGATGACAGGTAGGCATGAACAGTCAAAACACCTTACAACCATCACAATAATTAATGATTTCCTTTACAAAAAATATCACTGACTGGCATAAAGTGTACCATTTTCTAACAGCAGCAGCAACAACAACAACAACAACAACAACGTATGCCTCCAACAAGTGACAGGAACAAATATCAGTACAGCTAGACCTCCATTCCTTGTGGAACGTTGTATAAAAAGTATATACATACACACACACGTACAGGAGTGCATTTTCTAATGATAATGGCCAGCCAGCTAGTTAATGCATATTCATAATGGGCTGTGAATTTAGATGACAAATCCACTGTGTGCCCAGCTAGCGCTCCCATAACACAAAGCCACTATCGAACACATCTATGTACAGGATTATAGAGACTATATCAATTAGATTCTGTACAGCTTCATCGTTATCGAGATTTGTATGGAAATCACAAAGCAACAACCATATGTATACGAAGTTAAAAAATATCAAACTTGTAAACATCTCTTGCCGTTATGAAATGAACGACGATTACGAAAGTGGCGCTACCAACTAAACACGCCCCCGGAGATGGAAACGGAACAGTACTTGTTCAAAACAGCTTTAAGCCAGCTATAATGGCAACCAGAGCTAAAACCGACAGTTGTGTTCTAATCAAGAATCGGACTGAAATAACACTGTATTTAAAACAGTCACTGTAGTTACTCATCGAGAAGGTGTATGTGTGTGCGTGTGTGCGTGAGTGCGTGTGTGTAATTGGTAGATGTGTAAAGATGAACACATTTGTCCACTTGCATGCATATGAGCATATGCATGCTAGCACACAGATTCATGTTTACCAGAAATAAAACAAAAACCGGAAACAAAATTTCACATTTGTTGACGTAACACAAACTGAGATCTTAAGACTACAGGCTAAAATTCCCCAGGTAGGCTAAATGTAGTAGCTCCAGTTCTGTGACTGTACGCTGTACCCATAAATAGGATACAGGTTATTTATTCATTTTAACATTCACTGAATGCTCGCAGTCACTCAAAACCACAGGCAACAACAGGTTCAGTCCTCACAAGTATGGGCACGCATGTATTTACATACTTTGACATGTTTTAAGTGAGCACACACACAAACACACACAAAATATATGCACTGAATTATCTACTAAACGTTTACCAATCATGCCATCATTCCCAGTGTTTCGTAAAATAATAATGTATGCCTGTTGTGAATTGTTAGGTAAAACATTGTGGAATCTAAAAATAAATAAATAAAGAACAGAATAAAACTGAATTGATATTACTGGCATATGTATAAAATATATATATATTTCTAAGATGAATTACAAAAGGTATTTGGGATATTGTCCAATACAACTAAAAAATAAGCATCCCCCTCTATGGAAAAGTGTGTGTGTGTATGTTGTGTGTGTGTTATATATAGAGAGAGAGACCACTGTCTGGAGTTATAGTGTACAATTACATAACAATCAAACATTTCAGTTGTAATTCACACACACACATATATATATATATATATATATATATATATATATGTGGTAGGTAGATGGTGGTGGAGTTGTGGTCAAGTAGTGTATCAGACACAAACCACGATGGTTTCAAATGAATGGAATGAGTGACACGGTTCTAGAGTTTTAGTATTACCGACAACAGTACACTTACACGACAGAGAGAAATGAAAACAGAATGCACAGAGTGAAAGCCATCAAATGCCTTCATCCCCTGCAGATTGATTTATCTTCCAACATAATCTAAATTCTCTATAGCATAGACTTTCTACACACGATACAAAACCCAGAGTATGATAGGTGAACAACCTCAGGATTCGACGTTTGGGTCACACTGTAGTAATCTGACAATTGATGGATCACTCCTGGCGCCCTCTATGAATTCGTCCAATGACAATTTTCCATCCAGGTTCTTGTCCATCTGGCGGAAGATCTTGTCGGTTCGCTTCTCAGGAGTTGACTCGTCTTCGGGCATCTTCATGACTGTGCCCACCATCTTGTATATGGCCTGAAGGAGGAATATGATTTCAAATATTAAACGAACAAATGCTAAGGGCCAAATAAGACGGAAGTACTTTTAATGTTCAGTTCGCACGAACATTCAGCTAAAACACACTATAGACAAAAAGTCAGCGCTTTAAGTTTCTTATCGGCATGATGAATTTTATTTCTTGAAGTACCATACAATCTGCGCATTAATAACTCTGATCTGTTCTCATCTTTTATTTATATGTAAGATTCATACGAAGGCAAGAAAATTGTTTTATTATTGTGGTAGTGGTCATGTGACCTTTTTTCGGTGTTCATATTTTCCATTATCTCCCATGACGGTTTGGTTTGTTCATGATAAATTCCATCGAAAGATTTTTTCCTTTGGGAGTTCCTTGCGTATAAACTGAATAAGCGTTTTCCTACTAAATTCTAGGATTAGTTCCTCGATTTATTCCTTGAAGTGTACACACCTGTAGCATAAATGCTGTAAGGTGTGCATGGCCTGAGTGATAGACCTAGTCTTCAGGTTCTGGTTTCAAGCACCCTAGCTCCTACTAATGGCTTCAGTTTGTTCTTCTAGACAAATGTACCATCCACTTACTGACTTTAAAAACTATCTTTCTGACCAATTGAGATGTATAACGATTTTGAGTACCGTTAGCCATGGTCATTTTGTGCCAAGCTATAAGAACAATTACCTGGCAACAAACCGTCTAAATCACCTTAAAAATATTGTTTCCCGCTACCGACAGACCCACTTGTCAGGGCCAACCCAACTTATTCTTTTATTTCCCACTCGTCATATTCCCGCGATTTCGGTCTCCACACTTGGTACTTGGACAAAATTTTGTCGTTTGATCACTTGGTGACAGCAATGCAGTGATATACCATGTGTTCGTTCATGTGCTGTCAACCATGGAATTTGTCATTCTACAAATCCTCATTAACGATGTAGTAGAAAACCCAGGCTGTCCCTGCAAGTTTGAAATTTTACTTACTGCCAATGAACCAAAATATATTTTTATTTCAGTGCTTTGGAAGTCTTCCGCAAGTAAATAAATCGCCTGGCACGTGGAAACTAAACAGATTCTTTAGCACGGAACCAGCAGACTTAAACAAATATTCGTGCTTTCGTGTGCCTAACACGACGTAGCTTAATGAAGTAAAACACCACTGATAATGGAATGAATGCCTTCAATGTTTGTATGGGCGGTGATTTTACGTATCAAATTAACCTACACAATATATTTATGACCAAAGCATCCACTGAAAAATATTTTAACTTTTTAAGTAACATTTAGTCACTGGCAGCAAGCAACTTTAAACAAAGAACAAAATGCAAAAAATGTCCCAAAAAATTAAAATAAAAGCCTCCGGCATTAGGAAAAAAAATATGAGAAACGAGATATTTTTTAATGTGCCCAATGTTGAAAGGTTACTTTTCAAATAATTCAACTTTAATTTACATTATATATTATATTATAAAATTTTATTGGAATGCCTAAAAATGGATAAAAATAGATGTCTACTACCAGCAATAATCAACAATTTCGGCTTGATTAGATGTCTTCATAATTAGGTTTATGTAAAAACATCACTGACGTCTTTGGCTGTAAAATCAGTTCGTCATATACATATCTCTACCACTAGTTCAACATTCTTGATAATTTCAACATGCCAGTTCAAATAGAAATTACATTTTGTTTCTAAAAATAACATCCTTTAAAAGTTTTAAATTCTGCCTCGATATACCAAACCTGGGTTATATACGAGATTGATTTATACAATGTCATTCTAGGAATGCATCTACTTGCTTATAAGGATTAGTATTTGCATAAAATTACATTCTTTAATACTTAGTAGGAATGATGTTCGATACTAAATATTTTATACAGATAATTAGCGGTAAATGCTATTATTTAACTATATTATTAACTGCACCTTAATATAAGAAAAAATATGTTGCAAATATTATGATTGTTTATTATTGAATCAGTTTATATTTTTATATTTGTTATTAATTTTCTAACTTTTCATTTTAAAGTAACCTGATAACAAATATTTGTAATCTAAAGAATAATACTATATATCTGAAGACAAATCACTAGTAGTGAATGATGTACTTATTGGTAGCATTTTTTCAAGGCAAACTTTTTGGGCTAATTTGAAACTGCAGCTCAGATCTCAGTAAAGGTATATTACAAGCTTATATTGCAGCATGTTTTTTTAATATTTACTGCCATCATATAAAATAAATTATCATAAATTTTCCAAAAGGACTTTGGTCGTCACTTATTTAACAAACATTTTAAAGCATACCTATCCAACTAAATGTTCAAGATCTTCTAGTTAAAGGAAACAATCCATTACAAATACTTAAAAAAACATCTACAAGATATGGTATCAATAGCAGTATTCGTTTTTATTATGTGTAATAAGTATTCTTTATATCCATTTTCATGCATATTTCACTAATGAAAAGAGGTGAGTATATGTTTGTACTTGGAACAACATTGCATGTTATATATATATATATATATATATATATATATATATATATATATATATATACACACAGAGAGAGGGAGAGAGAGACAATTTACCATATGCTATGGTAATAATTTGGAGGGCAATGGCTGGTGCAGTAATAAGACATCAATATTATTTCTTGAAATCCCCCAAAATTATCTTTAAAGTTAATTAATGGAATCCAATTTCCACAAGGTTCCATTTGTGTCAAAGCTATAACAAGTCATAAAACTGAACAGACTATCAACTAGTGTTATTTGTGGTGAATGGCATACATTTCTGGATGGCAAATTTGTGAAGAATCAGAGGGCCAGTGAAGACACAGCAAAATATCATCGAATACTCACAGAAACAATTTCAAGCATCTCCTGTCTGGAGATGTAGCCATTCCCATCAAGGTCGTACATGCTGAAGGCCCACTTCAACTTCTGCTCCAGCTTGCCCCTAGAGGTGACACTCAGAGCACATATGAACTCTCTAAAGTCAATGGTGCCATCTGAATTTGTGTCAAATGTACGGAAAACGTGCTCTGCAAACTTTGATGCATCACCATATGGGAAGAAGTTTCCATATATTTTTTTGAATTCTTCCACTGACAGGTGTCCACTTGGGCAGTCCTTCAGGAAACCCTTGTACCACTCCTGAATCTCTTCATCTGTGAATTCGGTGTTCTGTCGGAGATCCTCAAGGACCTCTGGTTTTAACTTACTGTTCTGTTTGCCCATGACTGGCAAGTGTGTTGGTGATGCAGATCTGACAATCCACAACAACAGTCCGAGTGCTCACAGTTGACCACTGTGCAGCAGTTGACCACTGGAATGATTCAGCTTAGTGAGTCCACACCTGGAATATGATCACATAACCAAAATGAATGAACTGGATGAAATAGAATTACCTATTGCATGCACTAAAACATATGTTTATACATACATGTATGTGTGCGTGTGCGCACGATCTACACACACACACACAAGACTTGATCATCTGATATAAAGAGAATACAGTTTGATAACTACCCAGGATAAGCAAGGGAAAAAGCACATAACCATTTGATAAAGTATAAATCATTGATTTTGAGAGCTGGTACTTCCATAGAAAATATGACCATCGTTGCAGGAAAATTAGAAAATATATCCACCTATAAGCGATATATCAATTTTTTTAAAAACTTATGCAATGAAATATTACTATTATTCTTTCTTTGCTTTATTAGAGTACAGGCTGGCACCATTATAGTATATCATTTCAGTATATTGTGTAATCAGATTTAACACTTGTTTGTTTCCCAATTATTGGAATGAATGTATTAAAGTTTCACTAATTTTCACAGTACTTAGAGCCACTGGAGAACTTCCAAACTTTGCAAACACTTTGTATTCGTCATGACCCAAAACTTTAACAACAGTCACTAATTATGAAGCGTCCCAAGTAGCAGATCTAAATTAGAGAAGAGAGCATCTGATTGGAGCCCAACCACATATCGGAATAAACACACCTTCATACATTAATTTCAATTACTTATATCTCAACTCATAGCTATTATTCGGGTTTTATTAATAGAATATTTCCACATAAAAAACAGTTTATTTCCATCATTACCACATCAAACCTTAAATGCCATATTTCCATATCAGCATTGTGTTGCTATAGATGCGTCTTTGTACTGTGTGAATAATAGATCTCAACAAGAAGATGCCATTTGTATATGCTTTGCATGTTTGGGAATCAATAAATATTGTTTAAACTAAAAAGATGCTGAAACCAAATTCTTATCCCACCAAATAAAAATTTGAAGTGATTGTAAGAGTACAGCAAAGTGAATCAGAAGATAGAATGCACCATGATAATGGTGTGCCAGAGTCTACTATTTGTGGGTGGCTAAATTTAACAAAGCAATGATGTTCCATCTATTGAAAAATATTTCGTTGCTGGCTTTGATTGTTTGATAGAATTTCCAGTGTATGAATAGAGGTATAGCAGCCTTTATTTAGCGAACATGGCAGTGCCAGTGTTAGATGTATTGCCACAATTCAACATTCTAATACTATTGGTATGTAATCTACACAAAAATACAACAAAGTATTGATTTACTTTCCTAAATGATGCAATGTTGTGTTTTAAATCTCATGTTCTCAAATAAGTGAGGAAAGGGAGCAAAACGTTGTATGATGTGCACCCCTCCCTCCCCATACATCATTAATGCACACATGCCCTTGTTCTCCGTGGTCAACTTATATGGACACAATACACCACATCGTAGTGGAACCAAACCGTATATGGAATGTATTTATTCATCAGTATATATGTATATGGTAAACACCAGTGACGTTCTGTGATTTATTTCAAAATAACATCACATGTCGACAAGCATAAAGATATCGATGTTTGCATCACGACTGTTTGCTACGAAAATGGGAGAAAGATTTATGTTAATTAATTTACTACAAGTATGAGCACTGACCAGTAAAAGCCTTACAGGCCGTGGTGATTATTATGGTATTCTTAACCTTGTGAAACTGTTAAATCAACTGATTACCGGATAGTTTAACAACCTTTCACCACCATCTTTCCTAATCCTTTTTTGTTATTTTTCTTTGGATTTAGGTCAAACAGTTTTATGATTTTCAGCGGACGATGTTGGATTGATGTTTTACGGCCACTTTTGTGCACGTGACAGGCTAAATGGGCCGTGGAAAAATGGGCAAAAGGTTCGATACTTTTGAACAAGCACCCCATTTAAACATATACCATCACCTAAGAACAGAACCAACTTACTTTACAAACATGCTTAATGCATAATAAATAGGTATTTGGAAAGGAGAAAACCGTAAGTAGACTATATCGTATGGAAAATTTACTGACTGGTTTCATCTTGCTAAATGATCGATCCGGACAGCAACAGTCATCCACCTAACTGCCCACTTACCTGTTGGTCCAAGATGTTAAACAGGCACCGTATATCACGTGCTTGAACTGAACGAGTTCTGGGCAAAATGCAACACTTTTGTGGACTTATTTTGAAATCGAACACACACACAGTCCCAACAGGAACAGCAAACCGTCGTGTTGGAGGATCATAAAAAAAGTCTGTCCGGGATGGATTGGTAGGATTACGGCGAACAAAACACGAGCAAAACACGCAAACTGTTTTATTCATTTCTTTATTGATTTAATAAGAATGTATGTATACATAAAGGTAAGAAGCAAGGATGCAAAGATTGATCAACAATTACACACACAGTATGCCTTGTAATACGCGATTGACTAGAATACAATGTACATGTTTAAAAATAAGAAGAAGAAAAAATATAACAGATCCAAAATTGAAATGCCACCTGTGTTCCTTGCCAACACAGGTGACGCGCGAGATATTTGCATGGAAAACCCCAGACCACCTCGTTAATTGGAAAACAAATACCAAACTGAAGTGAATTAGTATCTTTAGCTGACTAACACACCACCTGTACTATTTATACGAAGCAAATAATAATCTTGCCTGCTTACCGAAAATGCACCATGTTATTATTTGTATTCATCTTTTGGTGTGAGAAGAAATTGTTACCCTCTCAGATCAGACTCACCCGAGCACGAATAATTTATTAGTAATCGGTCGCAGCCATCCAACAACATAAAGAGACATCGAAAGGTGAAACTCGGTTCAAGCTAAGATGTTATTTATGCAGGATATGTTTATTTGCAAATGAGACAGACGACACAAACTGTCAGAGTTCTGGAATGAATAAGACAGCTAAATGACAAAACAGACAAACAAGGACTCTGTACACGGTAACTGTTATCCGATGGCCAAACAATATGAAACGACATCATTCCATACGCCGTTAATGTTTAATGGGCACAAAAGAGAATGTTAATTGAAGCCGTTAATTGTTACAGGTTTGAAGACCACTGGTAGAGCTTGCTCTCATTACGGTATGGCCATATGGTGTGCAAGACTGTCAGTCATTGCCAGTCTGTGTGCAAGTGAGTAATGGAATTGGAGGCCTAGCTTGAAGTTAATTGGCTGGACTTGGCTGGCCGACATCGAACCAGTGTATCACACTAACCGACACGAATGAAAACAGTACAATCGCTTCTTACTGCACACGTTTCGAAGTACTAGGCAAAACAAATATTGTTCAAATGCTAAATCAGTCACAACAGAAACTGGCTGCCATCATGACGTGCTACAACTCACGGCGTTAGCCCCATAGTACTACAGTTACTCACCAGACGGCAGTAGGTGTATGTCAGCCGTACTGGAACGAGCCCTTTGTCAACAAAGGCCGCCATGTAGGAAATAATGACATTCCTGATTAAAACGAGTACTTACAGACCGATTTCGACCACACAGATGACTCGACATTAACATCTACGTCTTTATATACAAATAAAAGAAGTGAAAATCTGATCGACTGCTGCCTACAGCCGAAGATAACACAAACAGGACAACGGCCATCCACGCCGTGGCGTCATAATGATCACGTTCTATTTGCCTCCGGTAAACACCTCACCATCATCCAATGTTGCCCAATAAATTGTCAAAACCAATAAATGTCATATCAAAATTCAGCCGACTCACACACCAGGCAATGATACAACAGCATGGCTAAGTAATGATATTGTAACACGAGGACATCGGGCCAGTATCACAGTGAGAACGCACATCTGAAGGAGGAATTAAGAAGAAATGATCGCGTAGAAAGCACAACTCATGGCTAAGCTAACAGATGTCGGGATGTTACGGGTATGCAATACAATGTCCAGCAAGAAATAGTAATGGTAATGTTTATCATAATGAAATCAGATATCTACAGCAGACAGGGATTTCAATACTCTTGATACTACATAACAATTTTTGATGATGTAAATGTGTGTCTGCACGTGTGTGTGTGTCTGTGTGTGTGTCTGCTCCAGCGTATGCGGGTGTATACCTCTATGTCTGGCCGTCTATCCATCTGTCTGTATACAATGAGATACTTTACAGTTATTCATATCCATAACAAGACAAAACAGTAGCAATCTTGCCAGTATCCTTACCAGCAAAACAAACGCGTACAGCTCATCAGATTGTTACTGAATTTTAAATTCAAACACATAAATACATCCATCATATGAGCAGTCCAAAACAGATACATCATGATGTATGAGTGACTGCCTAACACGTTCTAAAAATATATTCAACAGCTAGATTGAAGTACAAATGATGTCCTTGTGCTTGAGATCAGTTACACAAAATAATGATCAGAACTTTCTTTGTTTGTGAAATCATGTGTGTGTGCATGTGAGTCCATGTTTGGATATATGTGTGTGTGTGTGTGTGCGTATGAATGTGCAGGCAGATGAATAGGTGTATTTATGCACCAAGGTATGTACACAAAGACAAACTCAGCCCCGCACAAACATGCACTTCCTGCCATTTCATGAGAGTACTCAACAAACAGGTATATTACCTATCAATGACTTATCAACACAGAGGCTGGAATACCCAGCTCCTGGCTAACAGTTGCCATTGTCCTCAAGTCAACACCCTAGCGATATGATCAAAAAGACAGCCCACTTCAGTGAAAAAAACAAACAGACAAACAAGATATGCGAACGATTACACGCCAATTGTTTTTTGTCAATGATGCCATGATACAGTGGTGGTGGTGGAGCAACGACAACGATAACGCGTTCACTCGCCAGGTGGGTTTGTGTCTGCTGTTAGCATCTGGTAGAGGAACTCGTCAGACATGCAGCCTTTGATAAATTCAGGCTTTGATAAGACACCATCCTTGTTCTCGTCCATCTTGCTGAATATTTCTTGCGTTCTTTTGGCTGGGGTGTCTTCAGCATCATTAACGGCCAGTGCTGGCCCGACCATGTTGTAGATGGCCTGAAAGGTAGACAACGTGGTGGTTTACGTCAAACTCTGGACACCGGTCAATGTCACTGACCATTGTTGGCAATTTCAACATTTACACGTGCGCTTTACCTTGCCTACAAAGCCTCTACTCACCTGTATTATTTCAATCATCTCCGTTGGCTCTATTGTCCCATCACCATTCACATCATACATTGCAAATGCCCATTCAAGTTTTTGCTCTGGCTTTCCCGCTGACGTGATGTTAATGGCCAACAAAAACTCTTTGAAGTCTATCTTGCCACTGTTGTCCGAGTCAAATGTTCGGAAAACATGTTCACAGAATTTCTCTGCATTGCCTTGTGGAAAGAAGCTTGAGTACACCTCCAGGAACTTCTTTCGCGAGAGCTGGCCATTGGGACAATCCCTCTGCAAAATACAAATTTGTAGTTAAAACTCTGCGACACTGTCAAAAGTCATTATGGTAAAAGCACACAAAAATTACAAATTAGGATATCTAAATAAACGCTGGCCAGACTGGTGCACCGACAACAATAACACCTATCTTACTGAAGAGTCTGGACATCAAACAAACTGTAATGTCCCCTGGTGAATACATATGGTATTAAAACAGATGTGCTACCCACTGAGACATGGAACTGATCAACTAGAAGCTGCTCCATACAACCCAACCACCCAAAGGACCAACAAACACCACAACGATCAGAACAGTGAAGACAAACTGGTCTACAGATCTGTTTATCACATAGCTGTGGATGGTATTCAGTCCTATGGAATACTAGATGCTCCCAAACATTTTCGCAGACAGACGGCATTCTCATTTCCACCAGTGACTTTTTTCATAAATATTTCTACATGTCTCCGACTGATACTGAAGTTTACTGATGCAACTTCAGGAACATGAAGGTTTTCCACAAGTATTGTCCATTACCTCTGTCTGGCACTCATCTAAAGCCGAGTGGACTTGCGTCATATGGCAGCTGGTTGTGCGAGTGAATGATTGCTTTGTTTAGCCGCAGTGTGCGGGACCAACCTGTTATACGTGGCCGAGATGGTTAACTTCCCAGGGAAATGAAGGCTCTGAAGATTTCTACAAGAGCTTTCAATATAAATAATGCGAGTTGCACTTGGAAGCTGAAGAAATGTGCCTAACAGCTTTGTCCACTGAGCCATCCTTACTTAGCAAGTCACAGTGTCCAATAAAATAAAACTGAAACTGGAGTGGTCTTCGGGGATTCTGCGGGTTATCCATCGGAGCTAATTGTGCTATTTTCCCCACAAGCAAACGGTGTAAAACATTAATGAAGGGCAATGCTCTAGTCGGATGTCCTAAAGTGATGCTTTATCTATCAATTGCCATCAAACACATATTCAGGAGGATCTTCGCCGTTATTTGATGGGAATAATTAATGCCAAGCTATCTGTTACACAAAAACACACACCAAGATAGCCAAACAGCTATGTGAGATTAGGCCAGTATTTCATGCAAACTTTCTTTGTTGAATGATCATGCCTTTCCAGCAAAACTTACTACAGCCTTGTACAAATTGGAGTGTGGTTTTAAGAATTCATCCCTAAGAAATTTCCAGACTGTACACAAGCCGGATGGCCAAGTGAAAAAAAAAACTCGTCGAATATATCCTGATGACGTTCCAGTCTTCATGAAATATTCAAGCTTAATCAGTGTACCAGTGTGGAAGGAGGTCTTCCTTCCCATTAGATACATCAAGCCGCCATCTTATTCAGGGGGATTGGTCATTAAATAAATGACCAGCGGACATTTCACTGTGAAGATGTCACCCTCACCGAGGCAGGCCGTACTAAATGGACAGCTGTCTCGCTGTTGTGGTCAGACGTGGCCAGAAGCCACACGGCTGGAGAAGAATGCTGCCATATCTTATGATAAACGAGCAGACATTCTTCACCGTTTGCCATCGGGCTGGCTTCATTAGTAAACTCGAACTGACGTCTAGTTAATGGAGACCCCGCCTTCTCTCTTCCCAGAATGAAACTATACGTATCCCAGCAAGAGCCGGAGAGTCACAATTACCATGGAAACCGGGTGATAAGATGAAATGTTGCCAGAGGTCATGAGGTACCATAGCAACAAAGCTGATCAAATCTTTGAGAATTATATGTGAAGAGTAATTCTCATTCCTAAACCTTAACGTCGATTTTGAATTCTAATATAATACAAGAGCGTTTATAAATCGGTTTCGTTTCCTTTCATCATTTATAATTTAAGTTTGTATAATCATCCTCTGATTATTTACAGTAGGCTGATATTTTGTAATAAATAAATTCGACCTGGCTGCGGTGTATCCAGTTCAGTAATTACAGCCAATAGAATTTCTTTCCGACATCGGGTGGAACGTGCACCTTACACCAACACGGATGAAAAAGAACACTGAATCATTTAGTGCATTCGATCTATGGAAAATGGGGCAGGCTTTTGTGCCTTAAGCAGACACGATGATGATGTTGGTTGGATGGTTGACTTTTTCCCTGTTAACGCATTTCTCAAACAACATTGTAACCTTTTCATGACTTTTTTAGGCCACAAATAATTCCACCACACTTAAATAATCGATAACTTGTTTATCGCCCGAATCCGGTAAGGTACCCGATCAAATGTGGGCCGATAACTGTTCGGCTACTAATTAATCTACAACCAGGCAACGCTCTCATTACCAAAACAAACTGTAGTTTCGTTCCACTATCAACCTTTGCCGGCACGCTCTCTTCAATCCGGACTGCTTTGATATTCCCATTATCCATCAGGTACAATCTTATCAAGGTAAGACAATTAATCTGAACCAATCAGCATCAAATGCGAGTACGGAAGTGAGCATCACGATACGAAACAAGCCCCGTTCAATTACCACCCATTACAGGCTGCAGTCAGTCTGAGCCAAAAACGTTTTGTGGCTAAGCATCACTGACATTAGCATTTAATCAGAGAGCTCCACTATCCCGCCATGTAAGGTAAGCGAGCGTTGTTTTCTGTCAACAATAATCAGATGTACCGTGTATGGGCTGACTGGATTATGTATATACACCAGCATACGATGAAAGAGCAGCAGCAACAGCCTTCCCCCCCCCCCAACTGTAATTAATGTCAGCTCATGATGACAACGGAGAGCATTAACTTTCATCTGTTCACGAAAAAATATCAGACCGGAGACAATATCAAACGAACAGATGACATATAAATATACAGCATCCCCCCAACCCCTTAAATGATTGATTCTCTTACCATTTTCATCTTTATTACGACAGTTATCACACAAACACACACACACACACACACACACACACGCGGGCGCGCTCACACACACACTTCACTAGTCACACGGGGAACAATTTTTATTCTATTGTCTATTTCACTTCATGCGAAATAAACCACATTACTCGAAAGAAAAGCCACTTTACATTTCACAGAAAACATAATTCAAATCGAAGGACCGTCGTCGCAGCACTGTCACGATTTAGATTCCACATATTGGGTTTCGAAAACTAAACACTGGCAGAGTGTTAAATTAATCACCAGGAGAAGATAGTTTCGATGCATATTCTGATAATTACTATAAAGGACATGGCCTAATTATACTGGTTGTTACGCAGAATGGTGCTTAGCTCACAGCACTGGAAGAACGCCCCCCCCCCAACAATTCCATTCCATTCATGTTGAACTGCCATAAAGATTGGTCGGAGGAAGAAGTGCGTGGGCGAATTTCTACTAATACCTCGATACGAATCTGCTGCCGTACACGCCGCGGCCATCACGGTTTGGGATGAAAATAAGCGCGAATAAAATCCAATAACGGATCGGCGTTGCTTCACCGAACTGTGCACAGATTGATTCTTCCGCGGCACCAACCGGTGGCGCTAGTGTAGCCCCTTCGTAAGCCTTCTGTTCTAACTTAATATAGAGAGGCTGAGAGGGAAATGAGTCCTCTTCTTCGCCACCCGGCAATTCTACAATACTAGTCTGGTTCACATCAGTGACACATAATGAAAAGACAAATAGACAGCTTAGGCTGACTGGCGGTGTGTGTGTGTGTGTGTATGTATGTGTGTGTGCATTTCCATCTACGCACAGATATATAGTTCAACCAGGTTTTAAAATCGGGCCTGGTTTCAGATACCAATATTCGGCACCAATAATAACAGCTCCATAAGCATCCCATGTTTTAGGGCCCCGCAACGGAAGGCTGGTTCAAAGTACTCATACAAAAATCAGTCCCCAGGCGTCTTTCTGTAGATGGCAATCACTGCACGCACGCATGCACGCACGCACGGGCAATCTAATCTGGAAAGCCCAATAATTTTCTCTGTGCCGAACCCAGTAAAAAATAGATGAATTCTTCTCTTGCTCTAAGTGTATTTCATTTTATTTACCACATTCGTTATGTCTGCTCTCTCCCGATCTGCTCAATCCAGTAAATGACCACGTCAAAGGTGTCTTGTAAGAGACGCTAACCTGATGACCCAAGAGTGTCTGGCCAATTCTGTCATAATGACACTTGCACTTTGTGCTCGGCTGTGGGCTAGTAGATTCTGAACAACAGAACGTATGATTAGCTCAGGGAGTGTTTGCTTTTAGAAACGGATACAGATTCAACTTGCAGAGATTAATGTAAATCGCGTTATCGTACCAAGGGATATTCCCGTGTTGCATGTGCCATATTTGAACTAATACGGGCGTGGGGCTGTTCATTGGTCCATCACATGTCGGCTTAGCATCAATCTGTCCACACTGAGAGATCACGAGGACCACTTCATCATGCGAGGGACTGACACCACGCTGAATGGGACCATGCATTTTCTCTAACTGATCCATCATCTCACTGTCAATATTCAACAGCTGCACAATGGAATCGCGTAAACTCAGCCACTTCACTCAGTACACGTTGGTCACCACGGTCCACAGACATAATCCATAATCGTTGCAATATTTCACTCATATCCTACGGCGCAGCAGTGACACAGGTGTGGTACTAAGAAAGGAGTTCTATATATACAGAAGAGGAAAGCACTTAGCAGTATATCCACAGCCACATCAAAGAAGACACATCCATTTGCCTTTTGACGGCAACCCTATTCCTGCACGCCAAATTTACTCTGGCCACTTTGAGGGGAAGTATCAATGAGGAACTCCATGTCAGGCAAGATTCTATGACAACCAGGCGGGAATTGGTGGCATCCTACGGGCTATGGCAATTTCTTTGGCAGCCATCGCTTCACACCAATAACAAGCTTCAGCCTTGAACATAATCTCTACACCCGACTAGACCATTTGGTAGGAGCCAGTAATGGTATTTCAGATTTAAACATCTCCAATTACATGGACAGGTGCACTGTAATGGATAACAACAAGTCTGAAGTCTATTAGCTAGCTACAGCAACTAAACACAACGCCGTAATAAACCACAAAATTCCATATTCACAAGGATTTATAGCTCTATGCCCGACATAACTTAAACTGCAATATATCACCCAACAAGTGCGCTACTATAAAACTTATTGATGATCACGTCTGTTTGTCAGCAATTATAGAAGACCATATACATTACCTCTGATCTGAATTAATCGAGATATATTTATTGTCATGGATTGTGAATAATAACAATAATAATAATAATAATAAAAAATAGATATAGCACAATATGCAATATTTCTTAATTTTTCAGTGTGAATTTTAGTAAATAGTTATACAAAAAGAAGTTAAATTAAATCATTATAATCATTACTATAACAAACATACGCACCCACCAAATCTTCCTTCTGCCTATTTGCTTTCAAATAATATACCTACTTCGACCTTTTCAAGTTAAATGATACGATTTAGATATTTAAAATCTGCAATATTACCAAAATTCACAGATCCACTGCATATAGAGATTTGCAATTTGCACAGGTTGGACTTTTAGGCCAATCATATGGCGTCCATCCAGGATTTAAGGTAATGACGACTTCTTAGTCCTGATGGATACATTATAATGTAGCTCCCAGGTAAAACAGTTCATGAATGGTGATCACCTGGAGGATTCTGAGAGCAGAATGACAACTGTAATATAAATCCCCCAAAATACATTTGTATGCCGTGCGTGGTGACGAAGGATACCTATATTTCATATAGTGTTAATATATTATACTGCCTGCCGGTGTTATGCTAGCTCAGAAACTGGCCACACACCTGAGCTAATACTCTTTGTATGACTATACTTAAGCAGTTGAAGGACGAGCCTTGATTTATACAGGTAGCAATAATAAACATGTCAAAACACACCTTAATTCACTGGACTAAATACAGAATTTGGTTACTTAAATCAAGTGATGATCCAGGTGTGGAAAAATCGAAGTAGCCCAACAAGCCTATAAATAAGACACCTGTCCTTTGTTAGTACAATTATTGTCATTAGAACAAATTGCTCACAACGCCTGGATCCAAATGCCAACGATACTCAGATCGTAGTTGTAGGAGATCGACTGATAACAATTCAAGTCACACCCAGATAAAATCAAACTGTGCCAGTTGTTAAGGAAAGACTTGGTGCAGTAACGTCCTGACCGGACTGTAACAATTTCTGAATGGTCTTCTACAGCGTATAGCGCTTAGATTGATCAAGAAGTCGGTGTACCATTCAGACAGCCGTTATAAAGTCCGAATCCAGAATAAAGATGGCAAAGCGCTAAACACTTTCCAATCGTTCCGTTGCCACCATCCAATTAATTAATGAAGCTCTGGCCACAACGGTTAGCTCTGCTAATAGAAAGAAGCGCTTAGGAAAATTACTGAACTTGCCACACACGACACTGATAGCTTCGCCGGCTTTACCACCAGCGGGGTAAAGCATCGGACCATAAGCATAGATGACAACGAGCGGGACTTAACCGAATGGCAAGCGGTGATTACACGAGATGAATGTATCTGCGCTAATTTAAACTGGACAGCGTCATCGGCTAATCAATCAGTCCACTCGGAGGAGCCACCAGCAGGAGATAAATCACAGGCAACCAAAATATTATCCTTGGCGAGGTCTCGCTTCGAGGATGATCTCTTCTTCCACCGCAGAAAAGTTTAAAGGGCCGAAGCTTAGGTCGTAACCGAGATATTTCATAACGGGACTGGAGACGTGCACGCTAAATCTAACCGTCGTAAACCCTCCGGGATCCGCACTTAGTCTCTGGTAACAATGCTAAATAATGAACGCTGTTGGCGAACTCAGACTGCTCATGCCAGCATGTGTAAATGTCAACTAGTGTTCAGCAGCGGTTGATAGCCTGGTCATGTCAGCTTGACACTGAACCCACAGATGGCAAGCTATGTCCGGAACTGTTATACTCTGTAAATAGTGGAATTCTACCAAATGAATTATTGGATGATATTAAACGCAAAAAATTATTATATATATAAATATATATATATATATATATATATATATATATATATATATATATATATATGTTAGTACAATTTAAAAAAAAAACCCAGCTAAAACATCCAGTATTTCAGTGCAAATTATGGTGCCCTTGGTAGAAATGATTTTCAACAAATATGAATGAGCTCTGAATAAAGTGTAGGCAACACTTAATAATCAAGTGGTAAGCTGGAGATCAGAAGACAGAAATGGTGTTTAAGTTGTCCGTTGGATGTAGAGTGAAAAGGCGCTAAAGAAAGATCCCTCATTGAAAACTAATGTGTAATTTTAATAAATCTTTATCTGTAGAATCAAAATCTGTTTTCATTTCCATAGGTTAACAAAACGTTTATGCTAATTAAACCCTCATATATTAACAGACTTATCCCAGTGAAACAACTCAACCGATCTGACCTTTTACTGTTAGTCGATCTGTACTCACCGAGACATATCATATATACCAATCTCTGCTCATCGGATCTCCTACTGATCCACACCCACATCTGTTCACAATCAGATTACACTACAAGATTACAGTATTTGGCTGGAACTGACAGACAAGTTGCCATCAGATCATGCTCACTGATCCGTGATCTAGTATTGAGTGCATCTGATCCCGATATCAGTTCGGCCGTGACCCAGCCCCACAAGAGCCTAATAGACCTAAACAGCTAAATACAAACTTTTTTGTTAGTTATTTTTGAACCTGGAGACAAGAAACTGAATATGTCAGATATTGCTAAACCTCTGGAAAAGCCATTAGTAAATCCAGATCTAACTGAGCAAAGGTTTGTACAATGATTCCCTTAAATGGCCAATTAGCTACTTAATGTTGCTGCCTATTTCACGACCTACGCACTTATTGAGATTCCTACACACCAAAATAGCCAGAAAATAGGGATACCTTTAGCCTTTAAAGTATAAGACGAAACCTATAGCAACATAATTGAGGATATGGCATACTTTAGAATGGGTAATATGTACACAAGTCCTCATTTTCAAGTGTTGACCAAATAGTTTCTGCCAGTTTTAATACCCGACATGATAACATACATGTATATAGTCACCATAAAATAAATATTTATGGTTTGATGTGAGCAGAATGCAAAACTATAAATGTAGGTAATGTTTTTTATAACGTTTTCAGCAGTATGTAATACATCACCCGTGAATGCCATCACCAAAGTTTATTCATTCCCAGTGTTTGAATCAGAAATATTGGTAATATGTGATAGAAGTAATGGTCTGTGGCTTTACCTGATGCATTATTAAACTATAACCAATAATCACTGAGTTTTGGCAAGCGTTGTTGAAGGTTGCAAAACCCATGTAAATAATGCCAATCAGGTGGTGGATCTTACATTGTACCAGTTTACCAGGTGTTTCAGTTTGTACACCGGAGAGTAAATAATGATTATATTTTGCCATGAATACAGACAAATGAATTAGAAACATTATAATATGACGGTTCATCTATCATATATAGCCTGTGTTATAACTTGACAATCAACAGAATTGTACAAACAAGTTATATGTGTTAAATCCATAAAGTCATACTAGTGTTTGTGTCGACTATAATATGGACAAGATTGAGTATGTTAAGTAGCAACTAAACATTTACATTTTATTTTAATATACTTGTTTTCATATTTATCCACCTTGTGCAGCCTACCCACATTTAACATGCCAGGATCATTGAAGCCATTGATACCAAAAACACCATAAGAAGATCGATGCGGCTGCTGTCTACTGAATTCAAGTGGGCATGCTTTAATCAGCACCTGGGAGAACACTCTTGTTGATGAGAGTTGTATTTCATTTCAAACTGAGTCATTAGTTTTGTCGTCCAGTTAGGTTAGATAGACAGGTGTGTGTCCAGCTGATATTACAACAATGTATTTGTCCATCCATCCATCCGTCCATCCATCCATCCTGAATAATAAATAATCCAATCATTTGTCCATCCATCTAACAATCTGTCAAACAGTCAGTCCATACCATCATCCACCCCATTTTCCATAAAAACACACCCATCCAACCACTCACTCATTGACCCAGGTACCCACCCACCCACTAATTTATATATTTTCATAGGAACGTACAGCAGATTTCTTGAATTTCGTTTCCAAAATATCCAGACAGTTTCTTGGTCTGATATCAGCATTCCTTATAGCTGTGTTAGTTCACACACACACAAACACACACACACACACACACACACGTTGAGTTGACTTGTTTAACTGTAGCTCTAGTCACACCTGGAACATCTGGGTTGAAGGCTGACTGCTTAAGAAAATGTCCCCTTTACACAGGTATCTGTTGGATTCTAATCTGCAAACTGCCGGTTTGCAGCACAATAAACTAACCATTGCACCGTAAGTCAACTCCACACGTCTGTATGTATTCATGTATGTATTATTTTGTTTGTATGATGCATGTTTATCAGAATACAAATTGTTGAAGAATAGCATGGGTCTATCTAATGCCAACATATGTCCCCAAACATATAACACACACTCTATATATATTTTATATATATATATATATATATATATATATATATATATATATATATATATATAAGCATACAGAGACAAAATATCACCAGATTAATAAAAATGTCATCAACTACATTGGCCTGTATTGACTAAATGCCCTATGCATATGTAAATTAACTGACAGTGTTGTATATCTATTTCTCTATGTTGTATACCTATATTATAAGTACAGTGATGGATTATCAGTATACAGTAGAATGTATGTAGACTGGAATCTCAGTCTGATCAGAGGATATGTCAATGGTGAGATAACACATATAATAATATCTTGCTATGCTCTCCAATTGAGCTTAATATAAGCGCCATGCAAACTCCCAGCATATTTAAGCTATCCATGGCTTACACACACCACACACCAATATACTGATTACAATACTGCGAGGCACATGTATCATAGCATCAGGATGACAAACTGCACTCTTATCTAACATATAACTCTGGGTAATCTTTCCCATTACAGCAACCGTATAATAATAAAGAGGTGTGTGTGCGTGTGTGTGTGTGTGTGTTGATACAAGCTAATTATCTCTATCATCAGTGTGTTTGTGTCTGTGGATGTGTGTGATGAGGAATTGGGGTCTTTATTAAATTGTCTTTATAACACGGACGCACGCACACACACACGGATGCACATCTAATGGAATCATTCTCCAGTTGATTAGAGACAATTAACCAAATTAAATCTGACCTATTATCTCTTAAATGACCATCTTCTTTCATATCTGATACGCACACAACTCAGCTATGGGTATGGTTCATTCGGAGAGAAACAATAATTAGTTACACCTTAGTAAATTTTCCTTCTTTAACAGACTCACCAATTAACAATCTATTTATATGGGAACGCTAAAATGAAGAAACGAACAAAAGAACGCAACCGGCAAGGACGAACACCAAGCGCTGCGCTGATGAAGTACTTGTGCGACAAGAGCAATACAAACAAACTAGCCCCTACTGCTAGACAATTTGTGTAATTAGGAATTGCTGAGAGACATTTCCTGGTTCTTTAACAAACAATTATCAGAGAATGTGTAAATAAGTTACGTTATAAAATGTTTTGCCGGCGCTTTACATTAGGAGTAGGATCGCTTCCTTCCAGACGGCGGGACTACACAGAAATGAGGTCAAAGTTCCGTCCGTCGTTAGGACGTTATGGGATGCACCAAGAATGAGCCAGGACGTGGATGGATATTAATTGTAATATTCCGGTGGCTGCAAACAATGCGTTGAGATCGATAAATGGTTTGTTTGATGACAGCTTCAGTGCAGCCCCAGCCCGATTGGGCTGTAATGCTGCGTGCAGGCCGTGTGATCAGATTGCGCCCGTCTTCTTGGACACGGCTCTCGTGAGGTGGGAAGGCAGCCTTCCGGACTGCAGCCCATCTTACTAAATATGGCTGGTCGCCTTCTTCTGACAGCGCCAGGTGTATTCACCTGAGAGTGTTTAAAGTCGGCAGATGATTAAGCCAGCAGTTCGTCCAGCCAATGCTGTATCCAGTATTTCAGCAGCAGCCAACCTGGAAACTAATCAGCGCCAATGCCAGAAGCTAGTTGCAGAGTTATGCCTTGTTAGCAGCACTGACCTTCACGCGGAGGCACACATCTGGCAGGATAATAACGCCGCCGCCCCTTTCTATTACTCGTAGATGACCACCATCGGTGTTCTCGTAGGTGGAGCAATGCCGATGCCTTATTAATAGCACGTGAAAATGTTAAGTAGGATGATGACAGACAATGATAAATAGTCACACCCTTGATGATCCATCAGCCGTTGACTCCCGACAGTACAGTGCACAATATTGGCACAATACAAACGCATTATAAATGCACACTTCCATGAATTGGATTTTTAATTCTCGAATCAGACGTTTACACAATCTTTTGATACAAAACAACACCAGCAGCAGCAACAACTACTGATTATTATGAATGCCGATAATATTTCACAGACCGACGACTATCAAGTATACCAACAGCTGGTTAATTACAACGCAACACCGCTTTCTATTTCCGTACAATACCAGCCGAGGTCATCTCTCTCCACAGGCCACCTGATCCAAGTATGGCATCCATCAGATACACGAAATATCTGGGCTACACCTGCTGGCAATGACTAGGTATAACGAACTATTGTTTAATACAACAAACATTAAGGGAGATAATCATACAATCAAAGGTAGTGATTTAAATGAAGAAATTATATACTGGAAGATTTGTATTAATATAAACAGACACAGGCATCAAACACAGAGGCGCGCTCACACACACACACACACACACACACACACACACACACACTGCTGTTGCAATGAAGAGTTCATAACAATACAACATTTGGCCCTCAATTCAATTTTATTTTTGAGATGGCAAAGGGACAACCAACATAGAAAACGATTATACGGTTTTCTGATACCAGTCTAGCAATTGCTTATGACAACTCCGGTGAAGTCATTATATTCCGACCTATTTACGTATGCCCGGTCATCTGTGAGCATGTCCAGCCATAATCCTTCTATGTGCAATGTCTTTTTGAAGGTCGTACAGTGAGTCCTTCTGCGACAGGTGTCCAAGCTGACAGTACACCCTTACTAATGATGTATTCCAAGGACTATCATGTCCTGAACACGTTTTTTCTTTATTATACTGTATCACACACTGAGCGAGAGATATGCAGAGAACACAGTGTCCATAAGCAGCCAGTGTGCCGGGAATCAAGTGAACAATAATACGGCCATAATATTATCACTGGCCATAGTGTCCTTGTCAATCACATAGTACTTTAATTCCCGGGGAAGCTCATGAAAGCATAATAGCTCAGCTTATACAGGTGCAGTATGAAGAGCTTCTTTCGGATCCCAGTTTATTCATGTCACAATGCTATTTGGTGAACTGTTAAAACAGGTGTTCATTAAAAGATTTGATGGTTTAATAACGTTTAGGATAGTGTACCACTATTAGTGAAATATCGAAGCTCCTAAGAAAAATCAACTTGCTGTATGGTGGTGATTTATTGGTGGCATAGATATTAAAAAAGTCTGGTGAGAAAATGGTGCCTTGGCAAATGATCTTAAAAACCCATAAAGTGATAGCTCCTGATGAGGAAGCTAAATAAATGTTCTTGTCATTTAATTATTACACAATGACAAATTAATCCCAAAATGGCAAATATAACTCAACTGGCGGTGTGCAAGTGCTGAAATGCTTTGCACACAATTGACATTTCCATTCAATTATAAACAGCAGATCAGAATGACGGCATTGCCCACAATACTTCACAAAACGTCTCTTGTCACGTTCACAAGAAAGAAGAATGTGTGATGGCAACAATGGCATATTTTTTGATAAGTGATATGAAGGCAATCCGACAAAATGCACGCTGCACACTGTCTGAATTGGACTATCAATTACGCGAAAATTTTGCACCACGCAGCCGAACCTGACTGACAGAAGCATTCCAATTTAGCTCCAGCCGTTTGCGCACAACCCATCACGTGACGGCTGTTTGACATATTCTGGCTGTCTGTTGATGTTACTTCCACAAGAACACGTCCATCCCCAGTGCATTACCCAAGCGGCAGCTAGGCAGAAAATTACGCTCCAACCAGATGGCGAAGTTAAAATTCCATCATTCGGCAGCCATCCCCAGCAGCGGAATAATTACTGCAAAACATAGCCAGCGCAGTAACCGACCCACTGGAAAACGCTCCGTCTCTTCAGTAATTGATCACCATATTGATTCTGATGTAAGTCACTTAACGAAGTGGAACAGTAATTAAAAGTGATGCAGTTAAAGTCATGGCTGTATTGACCAGTATCCAGGAACACACCCTGAAATGAACACTACACTACAGCAGTGAATTCTGTATCGCAGGACAACTGAAAAGCCGGAAGTTCACTGTTAATGATCAAATTTCACCACGGATGCAGCAAATATAATAATAATAATAACAAACTTCTATAGCCCCAACATCCTTGAAAAGAATCGATCTCAGTGGTGCAACTAGTATAGGGGTTCGGCACTCTCATAGACAAGGTGCGACATCGTTTTATACACGTAGTCATATTAACACGCATGCACGCGTGAACACACACATTCATACACCTGATTAGGATGAGACTAGATGTAGCCAATTTTAAAACTAAAAATATCATTAATAATATACACTCCATGCTTTTCCATATTAGCTTTCACTCAGTGACAGACATCAAATCACTTTCATGGCTGGTATTATATAGTTGTTTGAACAAGAATTGTTTCACTACAACTGCTGTGCGAACAATGTTTGCTTCAAGACAATGGCTGAGTACAGGATGACAGCTTCAGCTGTTACAGGTTTGTTTAATGTGCTATGTTTTGTATACTAACAAACCCAAACATCGTATGTTGTTTTCAGATGTTTTACATCTACGTTAATTATTTTTAGTAATTTAATATTGCTCATTAGAGCTAATGGCTTCACTCAGTTGCACTTTATTTCCATGCTTTGAGCCTACACAGTGTGCAATGATCATCAACTCCCGAAGAATATGTTAGGTTTTTTTTTTTGGGGGGGGGGGTTCTGATCATCATCTTTTGCCAGAAGTTAGCAAGAACATTTGTTGTCAGTCAGACGAGAACTGGATGATATCGCTCAAATCAATAGCACGCATGCACACACTCACTCACGCAAGCACGCACGCACTGGGCAACAGCCTTCTACAAAGTCACTCGGATAGAAAACCAACCGGCTTCATAACACGACTGTCTGAACGTTTCGTCCGATCCAAACAAAACAACAACAAAAATACGATAACCAATACATATCTGTATGCGGAGGAGTGATGGATCTTCTGTCCTAAGTTGGTAATGAAGCCTTGAGCTCAACCAATTTACGGATATAATTGATTGCGACCTGGGGAAGAAGGTGATATGGTCTATAATCTATTATAGAGCCTATCCAATATACTCTAACACGGCTGAACATCCACTCGCCCCACCCTCTTCGCGTCCATTACGTCTAATCAGGGATTCTGTCCAAAACTCATTCCCGTTGACTGTGGTGTGCTGCCAGTGGAGGACACCTCGCGAGAGCTCAGCTTTGAAATCGGCTTCGCGAAAAGATGATCTAAAACATTGGCTGGAATAAAAAAGCAGACTTCAAAGGCGAACCTATGCGATTACGGTCAATACGAAGTCAACACGTGATCAACGCCAAGGAAGTGAGCGTTTTATTTGTGGAACTTTGCTAGTTAAGACGGCTGAGATCTGAAGCATCTGGTGACAGGTTTATTTATACAGGATACCGTGTCCGAAACAAAGCACACCGCTCAGCTCCGAATTCGCATCAACAGTTAGGCTACATCCAGCATGCTTGATGCCAGACCAGTAAAATTCGAGCTAGTTAAACGTTTCACTCTCTGTGCTGTTTTGGGTAAATAACACCGTTTTCTGAGGAATATAATACCAACAGGATTCCCATGAGGCATCGGGCGATGTGAACTGTGACAAAATTATGCAACTGATTTTCATGCTGCCGTTCATTCCATCTGAGAGTAGGTCACCAAAGACGGGCCTCATGGTGTGGTGTAATCTGAGAGACAGATAGGCTGTTCAACTGGCTTTAACAGTAAATCCTCGTCATCTAGTTGCTTTTCTATTCCATAACACTCAACCTAAGTCAAGCTTCCCTTATCAATCTGTCCATCAATTCATTAAAGCAGAAGAAGAAAAAAAAAA
This sequence comes from Paralvinella palmiformis, assembly GCA_025642065.1. Lineage (NCBI taxonomy): Eukaryota > Metazoa > Annelida > Polychaeta > Terebellida > Alvinellidae > Paralvinella > Paralvinella palmiformis. The sequence goes on along the minus strand of JAODUP010000359.1, from coordinate 208,796 downwards.
GTGAACTGAAACCTACTGCTGACAAACGTTTCCAAGAACATCAAATATGTGGGCACAGTTGTAAACACATTATCCACCAGCTACATCAAACCCAAGAAGAATGCTACAATATATTGAACTTGGAGAATTCTGCCAACAAAACAAATACTGCCACCTATTGGATTTAACACGGCTGCAAGGCAATCATTGCCCGTTGCCAAGCTCTCGGGATAGAGAATCACCACCCTTGATCATCTCCTCCCCTGACCACAGTAAACCGAGAGCTTTATGGATGGAATGATAAAAGTGTAAATCTATGCAGGCACCGGAAGTTATCATCCCCATAGATTAAACAGTGTTGAGGAGGCGAAACGCCCTGACCCAGCGGACTGGCTGTAACCACGCCGGGATCACGCTTAAGGCCGTTGATTAGACACCAGTGCATTAATCATCAGACTCTGTGAGGACAATTGGCAGTCATCTATGAAATGGTAGCAGAGTTGCCGACAGAAATGATTCCATCTACTAGAATAAAGCTACAATAAAACAACAACACTGTACAATCATTAGCGCAAGCTAGCGTGCTTTGCGTTCATTCTTAGGACACAGAGCTAAACAGTAGGACAAATCATCCAAATAACAATCTTCTTTGGGAAGAGAACTTATGTCATCAATAGCAGTGACTGCTGAACTCTGAAAAGCCAAGAAGATCACAAGTATCACAAATGTCCAGTAGTTAGTACAAATCACTAATACTCAAGACAATGACTAGAAACATCCACGGCATATACTGCAGTGACAAGTGTGTACCTTTTTGCTACAAAGGTGATGACTGGAAAATTGTGTAATCTTTCACCGGACCCCCTGGAAACCTAGCCTTTTCCCCCAGCAGTGATATATTTGCATCGTGGAAAATGAGATAACTGTAATTCATTTAAATCCATCTATCAAATGTTGCTTCACACACAACATTAACAAGTAAAACTTCAATTGTTCTTGCTCGGTGTTATTTCATTTTATTTCAAAATGGACAAGTTTTGCATCTTGAACTATTGAAAGAGAAAAACTACATGGTTTAAAATATAACATTTATTATCCTAAAAATATGTTCATAACGGCAACATAAGTTGCACAAATAATAGCTCTGAAAACTCTTTTCACAGTGCTTATGGTGTTTTAAACATCACATGATGGTTTTAGATTTTGAGGAATGGTCCTTCTTTGCACCATGAAGAAGTTTGAAGCGTGGCATTCTCTACCTATGTGACCATAACGACAGAAACCCATTTTAGCCGAAGTGACTTTATATCTGAAACATAGACCTATCCACCTACGTGACCTAGGATCCGACACAGACAATGTTTTAGCTGGAATCACTTTATATTCATGAAATTGGGAGGAAACAGTGAATTATATCCTCCTTTAGAATTCGACCAAACTTGATACTTTACAAATAATCAGTATGATTGTCCTTGCGGGCTGGTAAGGCTGCCTTAGTGGAACCATACATATAATCTAATGACACTTAATGAATAATTCATGTTTAGTAACGCTGCTGTGCATGGATAGAATTCCCCAACTCCATTACGATTACCTAATAGTAAAAGCTGTGCAAAGCATGCACACTGTATCACGTGTAGAATGAGAGCTGGATGTTGTTCTAATGGCAGACTAACTGAACACTTCTCAAGATAAATGGGAATGCTTAGGAATGTATTTCCTGACAAACTCCATCCCCTTATGAGAATCCTAATCGGAACAAATTAAATTTGTATGCCATGTTATCAGTGAAGGCAAGAACCAATTATTGCATAGAACAGCCTTGAACGACTAACAAATGAGCTACCTTCATAGAAGGCCGATGTATGATATGCAAACAGATCTATACTTCCAAGCTATTATATGAAGATCGCCAGTGATTCAGAGTTAGCTTCAATAATATCCATATGTTAATCTGTCACGGCAGTCAATGAGCAGATGTAGATATTCACTTAGCCCTTCCACATGTTTCGATCTTTCAGCTCACAAAACATAGTCCGATACATGGTTGATTCACACATACACACATCCCGTCACTATTTTACACTTATCTACCGGCGATCAGACAGCTAGCTAGCGTGCATGATAAAACAGATGACCTTTGATTGCATGACATCGGTAAGCCTTCATTACGTCTCAGTCGGTGAGCGTGGTGACCAACTAAATATTTAACACTGCCATGGTGAAATATATAAATAGCAGCCAGAAACGGGGGAGGTGGGGGATTGGGAGTAATGAATCTAAACAGAAACAAGGCTTTGCCTTTGGAATTAAACTGTACAGTAATTTGTGTATTATCTACTGAAAATATCTAAATGATACAATCCTTACACTTTTCTGCGTGTCGCGTTGTGCTCAGTCATGGCTATTTTTCTATAACTTTATTATTCTCAGTTATAATCATCTCACGTTCTAACATGTGACACTGAAACGTTATCAACAGATGTCCTGTTGATAAAAAGTGGCCATGGATTGCCCCGTAACATTCCAACAGCGTCAAGTATCACCTTTGACCTGGTCCCTTTTAACCAATACCAAATAGGGATTTTTGTTTGATAAATAAACACTTAAGTTTATAGCTATATGTTTTATGTGATGTTTGGTACACCTAGAACGAGAATGATGTCAATGATGCTCATTTAGTAACAATATTTGTACAAAGAACATGTATTAACTGGGAAGTCTTTCATCGACCCCCTAAATAATAGTTTGTGTGTTTGTATGTACACGTATACACACATGCACACACGCATGCATGTACGCGTGAGTGCGTGCACGGGTTCGTGCATGACAGCTAATCCGATTTTGTTTGTATTCTAATTAAATATCTGAAGTAATTTTAATGAGCAGTATATTTAACTACATTCAGAGAATATGACGGATTGGTAAAGCAAGCTCAAGACATGATTAATGGTTTCTCAGCACGACCTCTGACAAGAACACAGTAAAACTAGAACGTAGTATCCCTTTAGCATAATGAAAACAGGTTCGATATGAGAAACAGCAGGAATTCTAAATAAGATGATAAAGACAACTAGAATATCCTTTCTGTCAAAGGAACGATAGAAGTTCCTTTATTCCATTTGCCCTCATATTTTCTAATGAATAGAAACGGTTTAGTGTATGTATGTATGTGTGTATATATATATATATATATATATATATATATATATATATATATATATATATATAAAGTTGTCAGTCTGTAGACAGATGGTCTGTGTATAAGCAATGAGATCACCAGGACAACTGGACACCAATACTAAAATAAGACTAACAAAGGGCTGTTTGATATCTGATATACTTACTATGAAGCCCTTGTACCACTGTTTGATCTGCTCCTTGGTAAAGTTGGTGTTGTCCAACAGGAAATCCATATCTTCCTTGTTCAGCTTCTTACTGGTGCCCCCTCCCATGGTGACTGTTGATAATGGGTTGTCTCTCTCTTTCTCTCTCAGTTTGTGTCTGGGTATATTCCAAGCTGTATCCCTGATAAGCTGACTTAATATCAGGTCTGCTACTTATCTAATTACGGTGTGCTCTGAAAAGTCAGGGATCAGCAGTGCTGTAATGAGATAAAAAGGGGAAATAATGTTACTAAACGATAAGACAACCCGTAATCAATTCATGCAGATCACGGCGGTGGAATTGTGAATATTTTATACGGAGAACCATAAATCATAAAATGATGTGAAATCCAGTTATTAAGGCTAGACTGTGAAATCAAATAAAACCAAAGCACTCATCACTATCAGGACAATACTGTTCTCTACTGTTCAGCAAAAATTAATATGTTTTATCGTCATTGAATAAAGAGCTTTCTTTAGGATATTCCTAATGAAGGCTGACTGAGCAATGAATCTCATCTCCACAATCCTGCAAAATATCACCATATTGCAGTTAATAATAAAAAATCGAATAGAATAACTGCCTCTATTATTAAGCATCCTTAACGCCATCTCTGACAGGCCTGAATCCAGGCTATCGGACAGTTCTTTTCAGTCTGGACATGTCTCAGTTCATCCAGCTGTAAATAAGCAACTTCCAGGGACAGAATGACTGACGTTAGATAGTTAAATGGTTTCATACTCAATAGGCAACACACGATACATACTTCACTGGGAGTTGAAGAAGAATAGAAATGTCAACACTAGTCAATGAGACAACGTTCAAATGATAATATATAGCAATTTGTGTGTTAACGCATCTATAGTCTAGCATTTAGTGAAAACTAATTACTGTACTTGAATATAGGTATTTCTTGAATATATAACTCCTTTGAAAATATTGTTACAAAATACACTTTTATGCTAAAGGCCTGCTCAAACGCACTTTACAGATCGGATAAGGTCAAAGGGCTTTTTTCATTTGTACCTTTCCCGAATGTATGAATGGCCCCGTACAATCAGACACCATCATCAGTCCCACATTGAAATATTCATGTCAAAACTACTATATTTAGGCACGTATTCAGCATACCTATTCATCACCATGGGGTACTTATTTATGACCAGGTCAACTAGTGGACAAGTGAAAAGCCAAGTAGCTGGTCGGTGGAGCCAAGCTGGTGTACTCGTTTACGGTCTACCACATTTACCACTGCGCTGCCAGACCCAGTGCTAAACATAAATAATGATTCTCAGGCCTGTTTGATGGTTAGCGAAAAGTGGCATCGACTTATGGGTATGACAATAGCACTTTCCACCGAACAACCGATGAGGTCGAACACCCCTACGTCTTGCTCGTCTCCGGTGAATAATATAGCAAGCAGTGCCGATAACCGCTTTCCTTGATAACTGACAAAATGGTAATCTTTGCTAGTAAAACATCATATAGATTTCCATTAAACTGATAAAGTTCCCCGGTGACCGGTATAATCTCGGACAGAGACAACAGCTGAGCCAAATAAGGAAGCCTTCAGGCATCCTTGGAGCCTTCGGAGAGCAGACCGGCATCCCTTGTAATAACGGTGATCATCTGAGCCTAGGACTGAATGGCAACCAAGCCGATAAAATGGCAAGACACTATATTTACCCACCGTTGTGTTCATATCTATGTTAAAACTCGAATTAAATGTACACTCGCTGGCCATTTGAGTTCACGGATGATAAACAGCATGCCTCTTTGGTCTCGTAACAAATCTCGGACACGGTGGACGCCAATCAATTCAATAAATATGAACACTGTGACACACACGCACGCACGCACGCACAAATCAATAGGAAAATGAGAAATAGTATCTAAGAGAAACCATAGTTTTTCAAATGATTCATCTAAAACAACATCAGCTTCACCATAACCATCAACAGACATAGAAGTGAACACACACACACACACACACACACACACACACACACACACACACACACAGTGTCAGAGATCTAGCTGCATACAGAAAACTATAATAGCAAATATTCCTGTGGTAATATTGAATTTTAAAATATCCCTTCTATGGAAAATGGTCCAGTGATATCATTTATCACCACGACTCACAACGATAAATAACGCCTAATAGATTATACAATAGCAGATGTGGTTGGAATTAAAAGAGAACAGACAAATGGGTCAGAACACAGCTGTGATAACGACGTTTTCTGATAAGTGAAGTAACACGGACGGTCAAAAATGGAACAGCCTTGAGCTTAGGAAAACTGGTGCAATACTCCACGACAAGCTGGTATACGGCGTATGTGTTATAAATTAATTTCACTTCAGCCATTGTTGGCCTGATGAGACACATCACGTCATTGATTCTTCAGTACGGGATCGACAGGAGAAAAAAAAACACATTTAAATTAAGCCAGCTCGTATGACACCTTTCAGCAAATGGACGGCGCAAAAGATGATCAATTATGGCACCAACAACACTGACTGCACGTCATCGTGGCGCTGTAGTTCTTTCGAGAATCATCACACCACGTGATCCCCAGCGAAACCAGAACGCAATTAGATGGCAACTAGATGTAGATCCAATGACCTGTTAAATAAGCGTCACGGACTCTTCCCAAACAATCAACACTTAGTCATCATCGGGCCGGCTAAGACGGAGATTTAGCCCCAACATCCGCACCATCCACTCCAGTTCACTATATCCGGGGTGATTAGGAGAACTTACTTCCTGCTAAGCCGGCTAAACATACACGGCTGAGTGGATTGTGGGACGCGGTACGGAAAGGTCCTGCTGTACCGCACACATCCACTGGCGGGGTTAAACCGCTGGCAACCAATTTGGCTGCGAGACAACCCGTGATTAACCGAGTTGTCAAATTATGGTGATGGAAAGCTTGCTTCTAACCAGTCAACAACAGCTCTAGATGTATGACAGCACACCTTCCTGTCGTGGAAAGGTGATATGATGAAGTAGTAAGTTGTACTACTGTACTTTTGATACAACGCCAAAAAATAAAGCCGCCTAATTATTACTAAAGTAAAGACATCGAATGGCGTACCAAGTACTTGCATTCCAGATCTACAAACTATCAATTATGCAAATGCAGGAAGCAAATTAGCCTTCAACCTCGCCATCACACAAAAATTTCAATATCCAGTACACATATATGTGCATGCACATATACACATATGCATTAACACACCTACCAACAACAAGAAACACACATGCTGGAACACAAGAAACAAATATATTATATTACTTGTATATTCAATAAACACTGAACGCTCGCTCGCGCACGCTGGCACACACACACACACACATATATATATATGTGTATGTACGCATGCACGCAAACGCAAACAGACATCCTTACCAGGCTTGTAAATAAAAATCTTCAGTGTCATACAATTGTGAGAACAGAATTGTGCGCTGGTGACAACCCACGCCCAGCAGCAGATGACTGTGGCCGGCCGCGAAGATCCCCCGCAGAGTGCTGACGACGAAAGATGGCAGGGGACGGCTACAGCAGCTGGAGCTTGTACAAACGGTTGTCAAGAACACACACAGAAGCACTGGCCAGCCGCAGTCTAGCCGAAGCTTTTATACAATCAATATGCGCATACATACAGGGCGCACGCATTGCGTTATACATCCAGAGATTGTGTCCATCCGTTAACGAAAAACCCCGATTATGTGACCGGAGCAAATCAAGGTCCAGTTGCCGTGACCGGTGTGCCGCTGTACCGGGCCTAACATATTGACATCGACAGGCCCATAAACTCCTGCTATGTGTATAATATAACCAGCTCCACCAACTGCCAGTAGGTGGTAATCAAGCGATACATCACGGCAGGCTAGCCGGTCGGTAGACGTCCGTCGAGCCTCAACTGTTATATCATTATCTGTTTGGCCGTTATCGGAGCAGGATCTTTAATTCAATACAGAGCCACAAGAATGCGAATGTCAAAATAGCGAGCCACGATGTTGTTTCGATCTCAATGAAGATCTATTTGTCCAAACTGATCAGTTTGGTCAAAATTGGAAAGTTGGTTAGCCGAGGTGAAACATGTGCTTGACAATTTAAAATGTCACGAAAACGAAACACCCTGTGGACGCGATAATACCAAGGTTGACGTACAAACAAGATACTTCATCCAGTTAAGTACAACATCTCACTTGAGTACACTGTACGAGTGATGCAGTAGGAACGCCAGTTGCTTGCTTGCTTGTAGTTCGGGGAGTATCCCCAGGCTGTCGCTTGTTTGGCACAGCCTGGAGTTCTAATATTAACAGTAAATAAAGGTCCCGTATAACACCCCAAATGGAGTATTTAAAAATATGCTGTATATACACCAAAAGCATACAACACAGACGACACTACCAACAGGACAAAATACAAAACGTGAATGAGATCATCATAAAAAACAAAACAATATCATTAAAAAATGCGTTCAGGACATTTAAGAAAGTTCACCTTCATCTAACACTAGACAGTGACGTCCTGTGGCAGCGCGTGATCGGCGACCGGTCATTCTACGGTTACTTCACTGATGACGTCAATGTTCCCTGGTCGGGACCGATAGTACCAATCTATGATCGACGGTGAGCTATATCAGTATATGTCAGCAGCCGGATAACAGAGCACACAATCTGAAAGGGTGAACGCATTAAACTGATAACCTCCGACTAATCCAGTCGGGATGTCACTGTTAAGCGTTCTCGGTATATATGGATAGTGAAGTGGCTTGCCCGTGTGGTCTGGTGTGAGGATTACTACTACTGCTGGTGTTGTCGTTGTTACTGTTGTTGTTGCTGTTGCTGTTGTTGTTGTGCCGACGAGCCGATATCATTCGCGCCGATTGGGCCAGAGACAAAACGTCGACTTAACGCCAATCGTTGAATCCTCTGACGACAAACCTTTGCACTAACGTCCGACCAACCCACCCTCCTCCGCACACCGAGCAGGTGATGGGTACACCCTTTATTGTCAGCCCTTTGTACGTATCTCTGACGGCCTAATGAAGTAATGATTCGTCTCCTCTGCGTTGTGTACACCTACGGACACCCGATGCCTCTCAGAATCGCTAATGGATAACCAATAGCGCCTTGGTTGATGGCGTTGTTAGTGATACCAGATCTCACCTGACTTCGGTATTACCTAAGATCACCGATGACAATTAATTAATGTGAGAAACGGCCAACAGCTTGAATGACGTGCAAGGGTTAAAGAAACAATAGATCGGCCGCTATGGGTGCATCCCCTTGTGTGTGTGTGTCGCCTTGTGTGTGTTTGTGTGCGCGAGCGAGCGCGTGCGTATCCCAGTTAATTCAGCTGTGAATGTGTGTTCGACCAAATTTCTTCAGCTTCCACACGTTTCCATTCATTCGCCACGTGATGAAACGGTAGCGGGTTGAACCATAGATCGCTACCACCCGTGTTCGAATGTCGGCGTGGGCATATCTGGGGGGTGTTTCATGTTTGACTTTGCTTCATTACCCTTGGAGGTCGCTGGGCCCATTTAGCATACCAAGTGCACAAAAGTGGCCGTAAACATAAATCATCATCATCATCATTCGTTCAGACATAAATGGGTACCAAACAGAACTAATATCAAAATTACCATTATAGGGTATAGATCAAGTGTCAAATCTTTAAGTATCAATAACAGGTACGTGGTATAACAAGTTCACAGAACAAAATTATGAGACAAATTTCACAATCAGGAATAATAATAATAATAATAGTAGTGAACAGGAATGAATGCGATTCCCTTCAATAGCCGAACGTAGTGTTACTGATTAGGACCCCATCTCATATTTAATATTATAATTAAAGTCGCTAAAAATAAATGTGATATGCCAACAACAACACCAACAATGACACCCACTGTATAATTAATCACTACACAGAAAATGTTGGTAGACCGATGGTAATTTACTAATTACAATAATGACTCCAGCGGATTACGATGACAATGATAATGATAAAAATAGCTCTTTTTCATAACCTGAACCCTTCCGAGTAAAACAGGAACTAATCTATGAACCCAAATTATCCGACCTATAACTCCCCGGTCTCGGCGTGCCAAATTAACAGAACCGAGGCTGGTAATATACCCGCAGTCCTGAGCTGTTCCACTACAAACAGTCTCCTGGCGAAGACGTAACGTCCACAACGGCGTAACAGTGGCATTACATTAGCAGATAATCGTTTCAGGATAGAACAGAGTTTCCCTAAATATAGCCGATTGCAAGGAAGTCTTCGTTGAAGACGAATGCAGGCCACACACACACACACACACACACACACACACACACACACACATATTATAACTAGCAGGTATGTGGGTGTTATTACTGCAAGCCGACGAGCAACCGTAAATAATAGCAGCGCATTAAAGGTGTTATATTAAGAGATGATTCTTCACTCCGGCTGACCTTTAAGACAGTGACATGTCGCCACTGGCCATTACTCCGCAGACAGAAGGCGAATGGCCTCCAAAACGATGCGCATTAACGAAATGCGTCTGGCATATATGTATACATTAGTGAAGTAATTTGGCCGCGCTTAAAACTGCTTCCCAGGCTGGCATGTCACAATTAAATAATGCCCACCTTGCTCCAGTCTGGCTCTCTCTCTCACACACACACACACACACACACACACACACACACACACACACACGCACATGCCTATTCCCCCGCCCCCACACCCACACTGTAGGCAGCTATATGTGTATATGTGTATGTGTATTTTAGTTGTGATGGCTGTTAGCCTGTTCAAAGCGTTGAACAATCAAGCTTGCCACAGCACTGGTGTACTATCATAACCAGACAGCGTTATACAACAACACCACTACAAACAGCCAGCCAGCCCAGTATTCCCTCTGGACAAGCTACTCTGAAACCTCAGCCTCACGGGATTATAACGGCACTTATTCCCCTCCGACGGGCTCAAACATTTATATTTTATCCTGGTAACGGAACATCTGCAAAACCACCCTCTTCATCATTCAACAGCTTTGCGCCACGGTTTACATACTCTGAAGAAAATATGGTACATTGTTCGCAGATCCAGGCACAAGCTAAGCTAAGCATCCATACCAGATTCTAGCTCATGTCCTACATGGAACACTTGATTAAACCCGCCAAAGAGTGGCCGAAATAAAACATTGATAACAAAGGCAAGGTGCTCCCCGTCAGTTCAGATTAGAGGCAAATTAACAACAATACAGGATACTATGGCATACTCGAGACCGATTCTGTGATGTGGTCAATGGAACAACTGCTCTCCGGTCATCACATATACATGTATAAAGCTTCGGCTGAAAATCTCACAAATTCCGACGATGATCTGAAATGTAGCTTGAACGCCATTTCGTGCAGTAAAGTAATGCGTAATGATCATGATTCAGAAATCGATCAATAGTGTGATGACACCATTGAAAGTATGGTAAATACTCAACGCAAAAACGTATGAAGCTCCACCCATCGTGGCAATAGAAAGCCGAGTTCAAAAGAAGCAATGTTCTGGCATGCGAAGTGCATAACAGAGGGATGGCCAAATAGTGTAAAACGCTCCAGATCTGAGCATCATAAATCAATTAAATACATTAATAAGAATAAAGATCTCGTTAAACGTGTAAATTTACTGAATGCTGCCGTTCAGGGAGGCAATAACCTGTTCACAGAAATACATAAAATTAAGCATGCTGTTAAACTTGTATCTACTCCCATTGACGGGCAGCGAGGTGATTCAAACATTGCTGAACGTTGTTCTGACAAATACGAACACGTATTTAACTTTCCCAATAGTAACACATATAGCCAGGAATATGCTACACTGCTAAATGTAATAAATTACAGGATTAACACGAATATGCAAATGTTATATCAGATGTGTTTGTCATAGAGGCGATCAGGGCAGTATTCTTCGGCCGTAGCACAAAAAGTGCATATATATTAACTGTAATTTTTTTAAAACTATTATGCTTAATAACAAAGCTTCGCCTTTTGTTACGTTACTGCAAAACATCTCGGCAATACACTAGATGTTTGTGACAATGATAAACATATACCGGGTATCAGTGAAAAAAGAGATTACCATTGGTAAAACAAATGGCGTATTACAATAATATAATTTACCTCATCCACATACCAAATGTGCAGTAATACAGAAGTATTGTACAGTATTTTATGGTTGTGAATTAAGGGATCTAATTAGTAGGGAATTCAGTTCGCTGTTAGCTGCTTGGAATGTTCCTATTCGCAACGCATCGAATGTAGCAAACAAAAGACACAAATGCCTCGTTGGCCCATTGTCGGGTTATAACACGCATTAAAATGATGATATTTAACAGTTTTTACACTTTTTTTTTAAATCAATGTAATTCACAGAAAGAAAATAATAGGTTAAACCTTATTGCTAGAATAATATGTTCAAACATAGGTACTACAACTGGTGCCAATTTATATAAAATACGGTTGGAGACTGGTGTTAGTCCATTTCAATCAACATGTGAAGAAGTCATTGCAGATGTATTTGATCATAATATACATAATCAGGAATTGGACGAGACTGGTGTTATTAAAGAACTGACTGATGTCATACATGGTGAAAATCAAATAGAGAATAAATCAAAGGTACAATTTATAAACTGGGTTGCCATGTTTTTATCTCTAATATTACATGTACTATTACTACCAGGGCTTCTACGTTTAATGTTTTGTTGTTGTTTTTGAAATTCCATCGTTTTTACTGTTATACTGAATGAATAGTATGTAGTATGCGTGTTGTGTCCCTAACGGTACCACTTCTACGATAAATATATAAATAAATAAATAGGATGGTCACAGAAAGTCTCAATCTGCAAATTTGTTTTAAAAAAATCTGTAATGCTATAATTTCCCTATACAGTAATGCGAGTTTGATCTGAGACTCCGCATTTGCATCCTAAAAGATGATTCAGTTGCTTCTTGTAATTTTCCCCACGCCTCTCTCTCTCTCTCTCTCTCTCTCTCTCTTATATATATATATATATATATACACACACACACACACAATATTTCTTTTGATTCGTTATTTATAATTTTATTTCTGATTCCCCACGGTGAATGATTTTTCTAGGGTCTGGCTTCTTCCTCAAACAAGGTTTCGTTCATTACCATAAATTCCGATGCCATCTCTCAGCAACTGTCATATTAGAAAGTGAAGAAAGATATCTTTATCAGAATGAGCAAACACTTATCCAGAAATACTAAATAAAAAACTAATATATATATATATATATATATATATATATATATATATATATATATATATACATGTCACAGCAGATTAACGACACATTGTATAAATGACACCGATGTTCATCCCTGATAGGTGTATATTGATATACACGTCTCACTTCCAGCTCTCATCACCTAACATATCCACACAATGTGTGTCCAGGAAATGTGACATGTCCATCGCAGTATTGTTATATCTCAGTCTTCTTCACCAGGTGGCCATCATAGCGCAGGACATGTACTGACGCCAATTTGGTGAGGACAAAATAAGACACATCTAGTATAAATATAGGATGTCAGCTCATTCACTCAGATAACTAGAAACTATCCTGTTCACATATCATATTGTGATATTACAATACTCTTGACAGAGACAGGAATGCGAGCATCAGTTGGTCAAATGTTGCCCGTGATATTAGTGACCCATCATTCGAGTCACTAATTACCGGAAGATGGACTGAGGCCATACCATTAAAGGGTTTATATTTAGCTAAGGATTACGAAGTTGGTTAGTTTTACCTGTCACCATCTATAAATATCGGACTGGCCGCTCTGCGTCCAGAGACATGGTCATAATGTTTACACATCTCCGGGGTTTCCGTGACCCATAAACACACATATGCTTTCCAAACCCAAGTATTTCCCGTCACGCAGTTGTCAGATCTAGGGCTCCGACATGTTTACGGGATCGTTCACATTGACACAATTGATAGGCGTCGATCTGGCGCACGAAAGGGTCTACCTAAACAGAGTCCTCAAGTGGTCTTTGACCTCCCGCCAGCAACAACAACTATCCAATATTAATGAAAAACACCAGCCTTCCTTACCAGCTTATCAGCATTCTGCGCTGGTCGGAATCAATCAAGCCGTCCAGAACCAGTGACACCAAGTGGGAACTGCACGAGATCCTTCCAGGCAACATGACCTTCAGGCATGAAGGTCACACTGAGTGCTGGGACTGTGGCTGGGATGAAGTGAGAAGTGGAGCCGAGAGCGACATCAACTCAGAACCGATTCATACTCATCCATCTCGAGATGGAATCTAAGTCAACAACGGCACTTCTGGGGCCAAACAGCTGGCCAACAAGAAATCCATAACTTGATAAAAGTGCCAAAATACTGCCAGGGCCACGGCAATTGTCTTGGTACACTTAAGATCATTGGCCTGGCATCTTGGACAGGCATACATAAGGTGCCGGAATGGCCAAAGCCGTGCCATTGTCGGATCTCCCCTGGCTATTTGGAGACAGAAAAGCATCCATTAACCTGGCCCAACCCAGCCTTAAACTACACCCACAGGACCCTGTGTACAAATGAAATGAACCATTCCTTCATTGGCTAAATAACAGACTATGAGGTCACACAGTGCTCTAAGGTGTAATTATCCACCCTGATAAAAGGTTTTAAGTTGCTAGCTCATACATAAAACAAACCGTGCATAATGAACAAGAAGAAGCCTGCCGAGGCATCCAGGCTTGTTCCAGGAAGAAATGCCCACTACAAGCACTTTTAGAATACTTGGCAGTGCGTGTTATCAAAAGAGATGTCACTGAGAGAGAATAAATCGCGACCGCGTTAAAGTGGAGGTAAAAACAATAAACCTTTCAAACAACTCTTTAAACTTCACACCAAAAACTTCACAGTGCATCAGATGCCGTGGAGAAAGGCCAAAGAAACAATGAGACTCTGAACAAAGTACACTGTTAACTTGTTAAGTGATACCGTATGAGAGTGTTAAGAGTACACTTCGAGCCACCGACCGCACGATGCCAGCCACACGGCTATGGCAATTGGAAGCTTAACCCAGACAAAGATAAGATAATCATATAAATACAGGCAACATCCTTGCAAACAGGCTGGTGTTGATTTGGAAGGAAGCAAGATAAAGGTAACTTAAGATCCCGAACAACATTCGGGAATGATAAAAAAACAACTAATCTACATCGTCGAATTAATCCTTTACAGCAGATGGGCTCACACAATGGAGACTTTGTGAAGTAAATATACTTGATAAAATTCGGTGGTTCCTAGAGCGGTAATTATGTACACAATGCAACACCAACATAAATCCACAAAATTGCACACTTCCAGATCGCTTCTTTTTGCTACAACAAAATCAGTTTTTTTCTTCTTTCAATTCATAAAACTGGATGAGGCTGACTGGCATTCACGGCATCTTTTTACAAATTCCATTACGCCCTTTTAGAACGACTTACATTTTGAGGTATGATATGGGTTCATCTCTCTCTCTCTCTCTCTCTCTCTCTCTCTCTCTTTCTCTATCTATCTATCTATCTATCTATCTCTCAATATTAATTTCACACAACATACAGAATCAGAATATATATCTTTGATAATAACTATTAGTTTGTAATTACTGTTACCAGACTGCAGGCAGCAGGCTTGATCTGCAAATTCAGGTAGTAGAAGTTTGCTATTACTGAAACAGCACTACATCCACGTCCACAACCGGCCATTTAGGTAATGAAATCTGGATCCAACTTTCAAAGTACCCGGTACAGCAACCAAAGCTCTGAATGCTATAGAATTTAGCCGAAAACTCCAAAGAATGTTGAAACATTTACAAATAATTCTAAATCTAGGTCATCCCGGATCCAGGTCAGGCCAATTCACCCCTGAGAGCAATACTAGTCAGTTATTAGCTAGTTCATTTTAGGACAGGAACTTCCCACAAACGAGGATCACATTAACCGCGAAGCACCATAATTACAGACACATAATCACATGGTCAAAGTGCTGCAGAGGCTGGAAAGGAATGTGATTACTAATGAGTTATAGTAAGGACCAAAATGGCAGTAAACAACAGAATGAAACATTTTCTAATACCGCAAATCTGTGCGTGGCTAGGTGATATATATATATATTATGTCTAATCTGTGTTCTACACTATTCCAAACAATCATTTGTATTTAAAAAAATTATGAAATGATGATGATTGATGTTTTACGGCCACTTTTGTGCACATGGTAGGCTAAATGGGCCGAGCGACCTCCAAAGGTAATGAAGACGAAGTGAAAGACGAAACAACCTTCAGATATGCCCACGCCAGGATTCGAACACGGGTGGTAGTGATCCAGCACGCTACGGCTAGTCCACGGAGGCGCCCCCAAAAAATTATGAAATGAATTGATCTATAATATATATGCAGTGAGGAGTCCCTGACAAAAACACCCACACATACACACACTGGCCAACATACGCGTAGTCGTCCGGACGGAACGAAAAGATATATGCACATTCTGTTACCCAAATTGATCTTACGTAATACGTCTGCCCTCTGCTTTCGCGCAGAAATCAATTACATTGATCTTGCTCATGGTGAATTTGACTTAGGGCTCTATCAGTGGTAACCTGTTTAGATCTACAGACCAGACGATCTGTATTCAGAGCGGCACAAGGTGAGGCCGGAGTCCGGCCAGACAGCAGCAGGCCCACTCCGCTCTCTAACTTACTGATATATCACCAATTCGCAGCGGACCCGACATCTAGTCCGCTGGAACCCTGTGCGGCTGGTAGAATGGATTTATGGAACTCTGTCCATTTGTCCATGTTGTAATAGCTTGGGCCGGCCGAATGACGGAGGGCAATGGATTACGACAACCGGCCAGGTATTCATCACACACGCTGTGACAGATGAACCAAATTAACCCCGGCACAGGCAGACAAGCTAGCAGGCCTCTCTGTTGGTTCAAAGGGGGGAACATGGCATATCTTGCTTCGCAGAAGTATTGGGTGTATGGCCAGACGAGGAGATGATAGCAACTGGAATGGATTAGACTACCATTTTAATCTTGGTTGGTTTGTTGAACCTTAGAGATAAAACAAACATAGGTATGATCTAGATTCCAGGAGGTTTGTAGTGGAATGCCCTAACCTGTAACATTTTATTTTAGTATGCGCGCGCGTGAGTGTGTGCACTGTGTTTTTGAATGAATATACATGTCGGTGAACGACTAACAATGTCATTTAGTACTGCCCCCTTTTATCCTTTTAGTACAAATACACACACAAAGTGGACCCAAAATAATGTTTAAGCTTGACACACGGTTCTGCAAAAATTTAAATGTGCCTACATTTTATATTTAACTTTTCTCACATATGACACCGAACCGATACTAGCTGGTCACCAACAGAGAACACGCTCATGTTACCAGAGTTCTCTTGGGTCAATCAAGGATTCTTCAAAATACCAGAAACAACAGCCATACTGGAACAATAAATGGCCCTTAAGTAAACCAGCAAGATTCTGGTTTACTTGACCTTTAATGACCAGCATTTAGGGAGAAGATTAAAGACACTATTACTTGCTCCGCGATTCCATGGCGTACAGTGTACTACTATTTTCCTACAGACACTGGTGTGACTTGGCCATATTAAGCTGATCCCATGTTCTGACTGCACAATGACTTCGGCCATTAATTACTTTCCGGCTTTGTATTCGAACATGAGTGTAGGTGTGAAAGATTACTGTTTTTTTTATGACAGGTGGTCCCATGTGCTCAAGTCATGTTATCACACACACGCACGCACGCACGCACGACAAACACACAAAATGAATTCTGAAAACATCAAGCATATAAAAAGATATCCCCCAAATTAATACCACAACCATATACCAGATAGCAGTGCCAGTCGTTGATAGTAGGTCACTTTTGTCACCAGAATACTAAAACCAAAAGGGAGACTGAGCTCCAGGAAGTCTGAGTGTGTACTCAGTACGTGACCATCGATCTATGTGTTTTAACTTCCAGTTCTGCGGGGCATCCACCGGACTGGATACGAGAAATGTAGCATTTAGAGGATTAATTCGCAAAAAGAATACCAACATCATCAACAAGTCCGTGATGAGACTTCTATAGTCTGACTGGCTTCTCAAGGGCTTCATCTGCTGTGAACGTGCTGTAAACAGGATGTAACAAAGCGAGATACCAGTTCAGTTGGCTGTTGCATCAATCAACACTGTTATCACAACCCCATATCCAGTAAACATTGCGCTATGGCACACTATATGATGCACACGTATGACACGCCACGATACCAATCAGCTGCCAATCACCTACCGGAGGACCGCATTATCTATATGACAGATGACAGCAATGGAACATCAGTATACTGCTACAACATCCAATCAACCACAGACGCTGTATTTTGACAGTCAGAAATCCGGAATAGAAACGCCTCCAAGCACGTCAACGTCACACAATATCAACGACACCACTATCGGTCTCACATCACATCAAAGTGTTTATTCTCATCCGGTCTATAACTGTCAGGTGTCTACTGTCTCTGGAACCCAGACAGATGTGTCTGAGTGTGTGCATGTGTGAGCGCCCACAGGCGTGGTTGCGCATGCGTTCATGCTGCTTTGATTGAATCAAGAAGCAAAAAATCTACACAACAGAATTCTTCTGATTAACCATTACTGCCCAGAAAAGATCATCAGGTTTTAACGGCTAAAGTGTACCTGGAAAAAGACAGGCTTACCGGTACAGCAGCTGTTTTAAACATATCTAATACTAACCTCTAAACAATACCAAAGGTATCCGGAAGGTATAGCATATGATCAAAGCAGTTAGGTATCGAATATCATCAGCAGGCGTAAAACTCCATTTTGATGCCTTCTGATGATTAATTTATTCAGTGTTTAAGATAAGGCCTATTAAACCGTGTGCTATACTCATCGCGGATAAAACAATTCTAATCATAATCATCCTGTGGCAAAATCGATCAATTCTGTGACAAAATAATCCCATTAGAAATTAAGAACAAAGACATAAGTCAAAGCGAACCAAAATCCTATTCAGCTGTTCAGGTCTTTACCCTAGTAACACAAATACAGCCAGTACCATTACTATTTCCAGTTTCCAGATACCACAACATAAATTATATCGATATTACAAGCACACACATACACACGCACACACACACACACACACACACACTATATATATATATATATATATATAGGATATGCTAGTCCAGTGCAAGGAGTGCGCTGGGATATTAAAGGGAAGATGACCTTGGCTTAATCCCACTCCTGATCTATTATGTACAGTATACAATATACAGTATACTAGTAAGGGCATTAGATTAAATCTCTATTATTGTTGCTGTTGTTTTTGTTTTTGTTGTTATTGTTGTCGTCAGGGTAGAGGATAACAAAACCACACAACATTAAGCCTGCATGAAGATGGTTAGGATAATTAATGTCGACCCAAAGGCACATAAAGACAGACTGTGATACCACTATTAATCCGTATTGTTTTCTTATCAGTTTTGTGTGCGTGTGTGTGTGTGTGTGTGTGCCTGCTTCTTTAGCAAACCGAAAACCATACACGGCAAAAATGGCACCAGAACTGATGACGGATTACGGTGGCAGCGCAATAAGTGCCGATAAACATCTGTAATTAGCCTGTGGCAAATGACAGAGCTCCTCCAGCGCCATAGTTACCCGGGCAATATTTGGATGATTTGACCCAGCGTCCAATGGTCCAGCTCGGTGAGTAATATAGGATGGGTACACCACGGGGGGGGGGGGGGGTAGGGTACTCCAGATTATATGCTAAGACTTAACTAGATATACTTTTAAAATGATTATTATAGACTACAGTATTGCGGTATGTGAGTTGTGGGTATAAATTCCGGCATACAAGGTTTTATGAGCACTGTACGATCTATGTGTACAAATACAATAACGCACTCCCTCCCCATACACACATACACACACACATACACGTACACACGCCACAAAATAGTTATCCAGTTGTAGCCAAGCGGAGCTAGTCAGTTCAATCCAAGTGTTGTCACAAATCAGCTGTTTTGGGGACACACACACACACACACACACACACACTAAACCACAGATTGTCCAACTACTAACGAAATAACACATATTCCCCATACTGAACTGTCTGTTGACCTTTCTCCTATGATTACTGCTTCAGGTAAAATCAGTGATGTTATTTCATAAAGTAACAACAACAATAATAATAACGATGTATATTTAATAAAGCGCCCTTACTAGCAGGGGGGGGGGCGCGATTCATAGGCTCTGTACAGCGATATCCCAGATAATATGTCTGTAAAACACAATGAGGGATTTGAATGATAACCATCGTTTAGCTAAGAAAGCAATCTCGAACAAGTCTGTTTTTAGAACAGATTTAAATTTTTGAAGAGACGACGAATTTCTAACACCTGTCAGCAACCTATTCGACAAAGTGGAGTCGGCAACACTAAGTGCACAATCATCATATGACATGAGCAGAGATTTGGGTACCTGCAATATTGTCTGACTGGAATGTGATAGATAGGCAATAAGTGTTTCCAATACAGATATCTCTTATCAATATATTTGACGGCTTATTTCATTATTATTAGTATACTGGCAATATATCAAGGCTGCGACTGATTTGAAAAATTCTTTACACTTAAAATAATGGTTAGTATATATATATATATATATATATATATATATATATATATATATGACACGTATGCTTTGATGTTGTGGAAGTGTTAGGTGTTTTGGTTATCTTTAAAAAGTAAAATCACAAATATAAACAACACAATCTGATTACCTTCCCACACAAAATCAACAAGACCTTGCTGTGATATAGACTAATTTCTGGCTGGTTAGATTTCAGGCGTGTTTCATCAATACAGAACAAGTAGTCAACAAACCATAAGTTATTGGTAGGAACGCCAGGCTAAAGCATTATGCATCGAAACCATCTCATAATATACAGAAGTTGGTCAACCAACAACACTACAGCACACACACACACACACACACACACACACAAACACGTATCAGAATAGGTAACATCTGATAAACATACCAGCCTATCGCCTACTTGAGATGGACGCGAGAACCAAGCATGGTAGGGCGTGTAATGGTCATTTTGCCTACGATCTCAGCTGCACTTTGCTTAACACTGGGTGTACCCAGGGACGCCCCATCCTCTATAGGTATACCCAATCCCTATTGTGATATATTGGATAACGCCAAATGATGACCTGTCATTTCAATGCTTATATATTGACACTGATAACAACGGAGATGGTCTGTGCTCTCTGATAAAGACAATGAACAGTCATTACAGTGTTTAGATACATCAACACATGGCACGACGGTAAAACTACCATGTTTACACAGGAAAAAATTCATAGCCAAATGATCAATCATTGCTACATATGGGTGTGTGCGTGTATATGTGCGTGTGCTTGCGTGCACTTACATACGCGTACCCGCTCTACAGCAAATCACGATGTGACTCATAATGAAAACAAAACATTACAAAGCCAAAAATACTTTGAGGATTATATTTAAATAGCCAATACACTTATTGCTACTGACGATACAGCCGTGAAGAGGTCAAGATTCCATACAGACAGGCATAGAAAAGAAACCGACAGTGAAGTTGGCAGACAGAGAACACGTGTCGAGTCAGCAGGAAGCAACTGTGTTTTCCTTGGTGATGTACACACCACCCGTTAAAGCGTTGTCTAGTCAGCGGACCACTTCTAATTATAAACATCGTGACACGGAATAGATTACCATGTCCATTCTCTGCAATCGGTGGCCTCCAAATGTAATACGAAATATCACATCCATCTCACAATCGGATTATCCGAATCCAGAGAAGCTTAAACGTGACAGTGACAGGGTACCTGGTTAGGTTATGGTATACCATATTCGGGAAATCTTCTTGTATTGTTGGAGACAGCAGTTTGACTGCTGGTTGTAGAAGTTACACGTAAAACAAGCAATAAATGAAATGAAATTTTAGCGGAAACGTCGGCTGATGCAAATTAAATCAGCACGTAGTAGCCCACGGTAAGCTCTTTTGTCATGGCGCTGACTATCAGGCCACTCTGTGTAACATTTGGGAAAGACAAACAATCGAACTGAAATGTCAGCAGGGCTGCCATCACATCAGGATTTATTACCGCTGATGGCAGCTGACCTTCTGATGGCTCTAACACGGGCCATTGTCTCCTGGCCCGTGTAATCCCCGAGGTTTCCATGTCCAATCAGGAACCGAGGCCGCTGCCACGCAATGGTGCCGCAGAGTAGCACGACATGGATGGCTGCTATCCATTTCTGCCAGTAACGACCAGTTCCGTGTTTTTATGAATATGCGCCTGCACACTCACACACACGCACGCACGTACACACACGCACACACACACACGGAGACAGAGAATCACGCGCATGAAGATTACTCATGACGAGCTGATGACAAACCGTTCAGATGGATGGCTAGATACGCGCTTGGTGTGAAGACCACCGATAAAGCAGAGAGAGAGAGAGAGAGAGAGAGAGAGAGAGAGAAGAGAGAGAGAGAGAGCAATAATGTTTCCTAGAAGACAGCACACAGCCAGCAGTAATTTGGTCATGCCGCATCCTCGGGCATATCCCGTCAAAGGCAGAAATGCCTAGAATTATATCCCATAATATAATATTGCCACAATCATTCACAGCTGACACTGTTGTTTGGAGCAAACTATGTTAAAAGAAAGCAGCGTCTACAAACAGACCGGAAAACGAGATGGACAATCCCCCAGAACATACCATAGACGACAGGACATTAAATAAACAACATCCAATGTCTAAGAAATAAATGCAGCAGCAGCATCATCACGCACACGCACACACCCACATACACATACATACATACAACAACAACCAATCACAAATATAACCTACTACACAGCAGCCAAACATTAACAGTTTTATTAATATTCTGTAAGGCAATCAATATTACCACGGCTCTATGACGAACAGACTGATATACGAATATAGAGCACCGACCATTATCGGTGAGGCGCAAGTTGCCCCCTTTTTTTATCCCCTACGTTAATTACATAAAGCCTACTGTTGGCAGGACTCCTTCTGATAATTAAGCCAATAACAGTGTACCATTCATCTGTGGCTCATCAAAACGACGTTAACCATTTGACGCATGCCAGCCGCTGTGTTCTTCGTTGCCGTCATCGGCTTACAAACAATAACTGCTCTTCGTGATGTTTCACCATTCACCGCATCCGGACAAGTTTTAAATAATCTACTGCG
Organism: Paralvinella palmiformis; assembly: GCA_025642065.1. Classification (NCBI taxonomy): domain Eukaryota; kingdom Metazoa; phylum Annelida; class Polychaeta; order Terebellida; family Alvinellidae; genus Paralvinella; species Paralvinella palmiformis. The sequence continues at coordinate 186,000 of JAODUP010000359.1, read as the reverse complement.
CTCAACCGAATCGCGCACCTATGTCGCAACAACCGACAACACACCGACTACCAGCTGTAAGGTGGTGGGGGGGGGGAGTCGGCCAATCATATGTCGCATAGGTTGTGTTTTTCTCTCTCGCTCTCTCTCTCTCTCTCTCTCTCTCTTCTCTCCTATTCACTATTCAGTACATTTGTGATGATTCCATTATTATTGCAGTTACTAATTATTAACAATAATCGACCCATTATATCACTGCAGCACAATGACTGTTGGAGCATCACGTGATCACCATTGTTCCGGCAGCCATCGAACGTGGCTTTAATTCAAGGCGATCCATTATTTATTATTTCGTGTCCGTTACTCTGCCTTTCATTAAGTCGCACACACGGTATTATCTGCCATTACTTCCTCTTCGGCCGACGAAAAAAGCCTTTTCATCCTCTTGTGTTTTCGTGAATTCGCTGCCGCAGTACATCACCGACGCCACGATTACGATGGGCCGGGCCATAAAGGTAAAAACACGAGGCCCCAAAAATACGCGCACTTAAGTGAAAACAACAACACTGGTCTACCCACAATCTATCCGACCGTATTCACATCAGGTGACTGTGGAATATTAAATAGGTATCTATCGACAATTCTGAACTCTGTATAGACCACAGAGCGTTTGGACCCGAATGCATAAAATGTGACGATCACTTCTTTCTCAGCACAATTAAAAATAATCGCATGACAGCCATTTCTGACGACTATGATGATGATGATTGATGTTTTACGGCCACTTTTGTGCACATGGTAGGCTAAATGGGCCGAGCGACCTCCAAAGGTAATAATAAAACGAAGTCAAAGATGAAACACCCTTCAGATATGCCCACGCCGAGATTCGAACACGGGTGGCAGTGATCTGTGGTCCAACACGCTACCGCAACACAACGGAGACGCCCACAGCCATTTCTGACAATACATTTCTCTCCCATACGGGCATCACCCAGGTTAATCTAGAGGACAAGCACTTCACCATATCTAACCTGTACGTTAAGAATGATGAGTCTCCATAGATTAGGATCCCCAATAACAACAACAATAAAAAGCCTAAACTATGGCTTAACCTAAAACTGTGCGGAGGATATGCTAATAAATAAGATGCTCCCTGGCTGCTGGAGCACAGTGAGAGACAGGTGTGTATCATAGACAAACAGGTTCTTACTAGATACACATAGCTACGGACTTACTTTCAATAACAGGCTCGTATTAACCAGAATTAAAATCGTCTCCTCTGAACCATACTCAATGGCAATCCGAGACAGAGAAGTGGGAACTCCTCGTGCAAATTACTCACCGAGGTCATTTGATGACTTGAAGGCGAATGAAACGGAAACTATTCTGAGTCAACGGAACAAATTTTTTTTTTCAGCAACAAATCTGCCGATAACAGCATCTAGCTGCTAGCCAACCAGCCAGCCAGCGGCTGATGGATGGCAATCTAGTCGCTGTTTTCTCCAATAAACTCACTCGATGGAAAGGTTCATCTACTCCGCCACTTGAAAGACAGCTTTCTCCCGCTGTATAGCGCCACCAGTATTGCCGAGCAGAGCCGTGGTCAGAGAGCTGTCAGGGATCATACTACTAGTGGCTTGGTAATTATATTACTGGGTCCAGTAGCGTTCCATTCCATCAGTGAAATGCCCACACATTGTACTTCAAACTGGTACTTGGCAGGTGCGCGCGTGTGTGCGTACGTGCGCGCAATATAGACTCGTGCACATATGTCTAGAAAGATAATTTAAAAAAATACTGATTGTAGTAAATCACAACACACACACACACATGGACAGACACGCGCGCACAAACGGACACACACGCGCGCGCACAAACGGACACACACGCACACGCAACAGCAAGCACTCTAAAATGATTATACCCTTCTTGACCCGGAGTCCTTGCTTACACATTACCTTAATAGGAACAAATCTCTTTCTGAACAGGAACTAATCAGAGCTACTCTCTATACATCATCTGGCTGGAATCACCAGCAACCGCCGTGCCGACCACCGCAGCCCCCATTCATAATTTAGAACGACGAATGGTCTAAACCAGGCCGCCCCTTAACAACAAAGGCTTTAATACTCTATCATTTTGCTGAACTTTGAAGAAAAAAAACTGATCACCAAGGTGCACGACCTTTGACTTGAACAGCTTCAGGGGCCTTCAGCTGCGCAGAGAAAAAAAAAAAACCCTGTGTGCTCTTTAGTAGCAGCTCTGACACATAGTAGACACACATGACATGGTCAAGATCATGCTGATACCAGGGAAAAAAACAACGAACAAATTAACTACAGCCTATTTCACCAGATGTATCCGTCTCCTCGCCAAAATGAGACAAATCACAGACGGTGAAGAAAATCATCAAAAAACGTGTTTAATTTTCTCTGTTGGTATCCAATTCGCAGCCTTCAGTGTGCTTCCCTATTAAGCCAATTTAAATGTGTAGTAAAGACAACGAATGTTCCCTGTAATACCCAAGAGAGCCGCAACCCTTAAAGAACCGTCCCTAATGAAATCAAATGGCCTTTGCTGGAGACGTTGATGGAAGTACTGTCAACCTGTCATCAAGACCAACTGCTTTAAGAGAATATCTGCTTTAAAAAATTTAAGTGGTTGCCTCTGCTTTAAGACAAGACCTTGATAATAATAATAATAAAACCATCTGTATCAAATACGTATGTTGAGAGCACTACTGCTGAGAAAATGTTCCTTTGAATATATCGCGGAAATTTAAAATGGCTAAGTAATCTAGAAATGGCCTGAGATAGCCTTGACATTACTAGACTGAATGATTTTAAATTCTACTTTCCCACATCCAGTCCAGGAAGATGCTTTACCAACGAACTGTAAGTATAGTAACTCATCCGCAGGAATTAATGCACATTCTGCTACGCATTCCACATCTCACTTGCACTAATACGCATCGGGGCCCTTGTTTGCTTCAACCCTGATGGAATTCCACGATGAATGCCGAGAATTTGCCAATACACACACAAATTATGATGTATGCTGGCAATATATTTACTACGGTGCCAGTGCCGTACGGCATGGAATCTGGCCATCGGTGCCAAATGTTACTTGGTGCTTGGGGCTGTTTTATTAGTTAGCATCGGCTCGAATTAGATGACCTACTAACCCGAGTGTCTTATCACCTAAAACTTCCAAACCCTCCTGCTCCCTAAATGCCCCCTTTAAAGTACCAGCGAGGATACAACTAGTTATATTGTGAAAGAAGGATATTCGTATTTCTGCCTGGATGGTTCATTAAACACCGGATCGTTTGAAGAGCAAGCTTTGATTTTCGCAGCCAGCGAATTTTTACGCATTACTTACACACACAGGCGAACGCGCGCGCGCGCACGCACGGAGTTTCTAATGGCTATAAACTAACAATCGGTATTATTAGGTGGCTAAATTTATCCCACTATATTCGATTAAATTGTCGGTCCACGGCTAGACAGCCCAATGTTATAGAAACAACCGAAATTAACCAGAACTATTCCAACTTTCCCCATGACCTTCCCAACCCGTTTCAACCCAGTTAACTAACTGATACCGCGTCTGTCTGTGTGTGTGAGTGTGTGTTGATTATCATCAATAACAACGAACGATGCGTGGCACACTCAAACCAATAAACTATTTAGCTTATCGTATCTGTTCCGGACTGCCCAACAAATCACCAGCGTATCAATAAATCGGGATTTTTACAGAACAGATAGATTTCTTAATATCGCTTTATACATATGCACCACACCCGCTAGGCACAGGTCGGAGTATGCGTAGACAGTCAACAACAAAGAAAGGAAGAAAAAACAAACAAGCCAAGTCAGTATTTTTATTTAATGAAACCATTAACTTGAACCCTAGTGCGGTATTCTTATGTTGGTGTGTGGGGCTATTTATGGATCGTGCGTTAGGTTCTCGGGATAAACCAACATCTATCTCCATTAGCCGTGAAACGTTTCCGCCTCCCATTCGCCACGGAATAAATTCACATGGACGTTTATGCCGATCCGGTGAGTCGGTCATAAAACAATCACTTTTAAGAGTTCGCCTGTCTACCAGCGGAAAATCTTCACCGCACAGGTAAGACACCAAATCAATTCTAGCTTAATTGACCCCTGCTCGTTCCGCATATATCTCTCCGTTATTAATTCCACTGTTTATACCACTGTCGGTCACCCTATCTGTCCCCACTTTCTGGTGACATAAAGATGTAGCAGCTTCTCCTTCTCCTATATATTTCCCATTATGTAAAAGCACATGCTACATGTTCTCCGTGTTGATCACACCTAGGATACATTAGCTTCGTGACATCTGTCTCACTAATTGATAGGCACTAGAAGTCATTATGGGTGAGGCGGGGAACTGAAGATATCGCTCATGCCAATGAAGGAATCCGTTTATTGACCGATGTTATATATTTAGATTTCCCATGTTAACATGTTAAAAAAATCGGCATCTCCGCATTCAGAATACAAAACGTGAATTCAAATCACGCACATTTTAAACAATACCACAGCAACACAATCGCTTCCGAAGAACATACACCAATGACAAGTGGCAAGAATAGACAGTATCTACACACACATCAATTATTGACTGAAGGCTATATCATAACCTACCGTATACAATATTGTAATAGCAATATCCTTTATCCACCGAGATTGAGGAATCACATACAGGAGTAACCTAGCCGTGAGACATCAATGAACGAATTTAAAATCTAAATGATGACTGATCACAGAAAAGATCACCAAAATTGCTTCCCAGGGTCAAGATAGTTCTCTGGGGAAAACATTCTAATTAAGACAAACTTACTTTCACATAGCACTCATCTTAGAAGAAAATATCTAATCCATCAGTTCAGTGACAAATGTAGATCACGGGTTACATAATGGGATCTGATCTTCTCCCATGCGGTGTTTTATTGATGTAGCATTAACCAAGTGCACAGATAACTGTGTTTTGAGTGTACATGCTATGATTGTTTCAGTAAAATATATAGGTGCACTGCAATCATACGTACGTTTTCTCCCCATACTACTAGTAACTGGAGTGTTTTTAGAATGAAGTCAACGTTTCCTTTTATGTATTCGCTGAATGGACCATTTCGATTACAATTAAACAAAAACAAAATATCGATAACATTTCCAACCGCAACCAAACATTTATTATAATTAAACAAATGAGTGATACTTTTATTGTAGACACATTTTACCTAAAGACAAAAAGACGTTGACAGTAAAAACAAAACATCGGGCAGCTGCAATAAAGCTCTCAAGACGGAGTTTGGATTGTAAAACAACAATTTTCCTGAGACGAAATACTATTTTGTATTAATTATAACATTTAGAAGTATATATGCTTGTTCAAATGGCAAATAATTGAACCCAAATCGATGTGATTAGAACATCTATTATCACTTTCATTACTAACACAGTAGCTATTAATTGTAGTAACAGTTGTCATAGCAATAGTAACAGTCAGTCAAACTGCAGCGTTGCTACTTTTGCTGTAGCTACAGATAGTGTTACTATTTTTAATAATGACGCTGCAACTATTACCACACTACAATCACTACTGCTATTGACGTGGTCGTTGCTAGAGTTGCTAATATAAAAGAGACCGACTTCACCACACCCAGTAAATGCACAATGGAAACATTGGTTGCATATAGGGCGAAAGCATCACTGACAAATCTGACATTGAGTGACTGACAACAAATGGCCTAGTGGGACGGCTGATCTTATGATGACAAGCATCATAAATAGACGTAAAGCTGTCAGGATACAATCTGGGGAAATAAGCTGGCTAGCACTCCAATATGTGGCTGCTAGTGACACAGATTATGGAACAGAGCAAGCAATCATCTACATAATACGGAATCCGAAAGATGCTGAGGAGGCTATGATACTATGGATAGCACAAAAAAACAACACTATAAACACACATTCCACTGAATAATTACTGGTGGTTTTAAGCTGGGCTTATGTTTGTTTATATATATATATATATATATATATATATATTAATAACTTCACGCCCCATAATGGAAAATACGAGGGAAAGGCAATTATGTGTATGCTAGGAAAAACAATGGAGGCCGGAACTAAATGTGAGGAAGTAGACAGAGAAGCCTGTTGTGAGAACAGTGGGACTCTGTAAATAAGGATGCTCCAGGTACTGATCCAGTGGTGTAGTGTTGGCCTGTCTACCATTAATATTACAGGGACCAGGGAATAACTTAGGATTGCCTTACCAACAGATGGTCACAGATTGCAGGAGGGGAGGGGGTGGTGGTAACTTTGATTCGCTCAGCCCGTACCATCCGTTCTCTTATCTCAAGGCAGAACAACCCGGAGGCGATACATCAATCTCCGGGAACAATGATCTATACTTTAACGCGGGGGGGGGGGGGAGGCGGAGGACAGCATACCAATATAATACAATACTACGGCTGGGCTAGCATCATCATCATCGTGTTAACAATTGATGTGTACAGCCCAAAAAGGGCGGCCACGGATCAGAAACTGAACGTTCCTCCAATTCGAACCAATCGGTGGAGATGTGCCGCCATCTGGCCGATTACACGTTGGTTGGGCAAAGATTTAAAAGGAAATACAACCCCGGGTCATCCTTCATTGGTGCCATCAGTAATACTGGCAATGGAAGGCCAGAACACGAAGAACCTAAACGGCATCGAGGCACTAACCTAGAATGCCGCAACCAAATCCCGATTGCTGACACGAGACTGATGACGTCGGCGAAGGGTTGTTCTCCTCGCACAGAAGACACGTCCAATCCAATCGGAAAAGATGCATCTTTCGCATCGCCTCACGATGGGAAAAGATCATCCGACGCAACAAAGCCAGGCGGCAAACGATGAGTGGCGACGACAATATCTACACGGAAGCGTCGTCTTTAACTGAAAAGGCAGACACGGGAACACCAGCCGAATTTCAGCCGCATCGAGAAATGTGATTCCTGCTACCACCAATTCCCTTCTGGCTTTTCTTCTCTTCGCTGCCCACGCAAAGGCCGGACGCCGCCATTAATTTCTCTACAACACAATAAATGCAGTCGAATCCCAAGGCGCGCTCGGTGCTATGGCCATTATATTAATTAAGCTGGCGCTACAAGCAGGATTGCTGCAGATACCCGTATTGAACTATAAGTCACGTGGCACTTAGCGCCATTTTGCAGTAATGGCGGTGGAGTCCAAAAACGTCTGTGCTTCGTCCTCGACGATTACGCTGACCAGGGAAAACATTAAGCAGCTGAACTCTAGCATCCTATCGGGTAATAATTGTACACATCAAGACGCAATCAACAAATCAGGTCAAGCATGATTAGAATTTCTTTGAAGCATAAGGCTAAAATCTGACCAAAAACATGATCGGTTTTGATGAACAGCATCAATATCGTCGGGTAGGCAGGTTGACGGAATGACGGTATGTCATGTTAGCGGAGAAAACCCAATGTGTGTCACAAAGTCACCAAGAAAATCATGTTGTCTTCATACAATCATATTATTATCACTATCAATCTAATTAGAATATGGTTTTGACATTTTAGCCATGACTGTGTGTGCGTGTGATCACGCGTGAGAGAGAGAGGGATCTGTATTTAGTCCCCTGAAGAATGGTCCAGAGTTTAAATTCACGCTTCGAGATTCTCGGTGCCTTATTCCACATGGCTAAAACACACAACACAAATAATTGTTATGATAAACAAAAAAACATTAGCGCAATCACATTGCTGTTTAATAACAGAACATCCAACATTATTATCTTTTAACTTAACATAACCAAAATATAAATAAAAGCACCTTAGAACTAACTATTCGTGGCGAATAAGGCACTATATAAAATATTAGTATTATTTTAGTATTAAAAAGTTGATATTAAACATCTGAATTATATTTATGTATGAACGGATGTATATATGTTAAATTATATATCTAAGGCTGTCTTTGTATGCGTGTGTTATTGTATACACACATGATCGCGTATGTATGGGTTTTAGCAGTGTGAAATAAAACATTGCAGCAGAGAATCTCGAATGGAACATTCAAGCTCTGGCTGAATCATCTGGGGACTGAATCTAGAAAAAAAACTTTTGATGCGGACACATGTGTAATATCTAACTAATGCGTGTGTGTGTGGTCTGGTGTGGTTTGTGTGTGTGCGGGATATATATATATATATATATATATATATACGCACGCACAAGTGTGTATGCGCATGCACGTACTTTGCAACACATGTAAAGGGGGCAAAACAACAGACACACCAAGCACAAAGGCTTTTATAATGAGATTAATTAGGTTGCTAGAAAGACCCAAGAGATCTGGGATAATTGCCAGAGTGATTTAACACCTTCACAAAACAGTATTTCACAAACACATAACAGCGTCCACCTCACCACACACACACACACACACACACACACGCCGAGCAACGGAGTCTGGCCTCATGGCCGCCGCCGTATATACTCGATTCTGTTATAACTTGTCAACAGTGAACGGACCAAGTCCTCCACCGTAGGCAGTCCCTAGCTGTGCTTTTCCAAGTCCCCGCTCGTTATCCGTGTACCGTCCTCTAGACAGACTGGGGTGCCCGCTGCCTTCAATCAGCCGGTGATAGATTGCTTCCCAGTCTTTGTCCATCTCGGAGGAGATTATGGAGCCAGGATGTCTCCGCGAAAGGAGCCCTCTACTCGCTTATAATGTTAGCTGGCTGATGATAAAAGGATGCCCTGTGACCGCGTAGACGTGTGCAAGCAGGCGCCTGTAGCACGCACGCACATATACTACACAACACACACACACACACACACACACACACACACTGAATGACTCCGGTTGGATGTGCAGACCGTAGCCGTGTTACTTGGACTAATAAGATGATGTTTGCTAAAATTTGCTGTTGCCAATACAAACAAGACAACGGGCTAACGTACTAAACATAGTTATCCAATCAGGTTTTTTCGACGAGATTCAATAAAATCGCCGATCTCGTGGCACCGACACCTGTTAATGAGAACTGGCCATTGGCCGATACTATCAGAATCCAATTAACAACGGAGATGCCACAAAATCAGGTACATCCACGGCCACAGGAAGGATGACGGATAATCTGCCATCTCTCGGATGCCTTACATGTCACATAGATAAGATCTCCAGCTCAAGTATTAATTTCATTATGTCACCAAGTCTCATCTGTTCAAGTGGCTTGTGGTATGGACTGAACGTTGTTGATTACATCCCGACAACACTGGCCAGTATATTACCACAGACTGCTAGATTACATTTAGAAAGTGGAGTTCTTTTGTAAAAATAGCAGCACAAAAACAGCTTCACTTTGTGGCATAAAAACAGACTGGACATAGCTTTCTTGTTTTAACACATTATTTATACCTAACAATGGTGATCGTTTTTGTCAAAATAAGATCAGAATATTATAGCGTTAGAGACAACGTTATCTTATCATATAGGTATTTAAGATAGTACTGGAAAATGGATCAGTGTTAGAAGATAATATACCATCCTATATAAGTAAATGATGAGCGTTTAGGTATTAATAAGACCCCTCCCCCCAAAGGTTTGGTATTTGCAAGTAATGCGTGCAGTATGACGGTATTAAATCAGTATATGTTGGTAAGACAGTACATGTCTCGTTACGAAAGGTTGTCTTTCTTCACTAGCATCATGTAGAATCAACCATATGCTGTATCCAATAATTCTGAATAAGTGTGTCTTTTTACGAATTGACACACACGCACACACAGACACACACATTACCACCACCCCCATCACCACCATCCATGTCAATACAGAATCCAGTTAGCATCCAATTATTATCATCAAGTTACAGATTAGTCCCCAAGACTGATGCTGTATTCCTAGCCAATACCATCTTACCAACATTATAGGGTATAATCAGGAATGTGTTGTCATGTCAAATATTGTGTTGTGTTGGATTCTGTGAACCCGCATAGTGTGCGTGCGTGCGCGTGTGTGTGACCAGTCTGTACACAATTCATGAGCTGAACTAAATTCAGAGCAATTCATTTGTACAATAATGATTTCATAAGGCGTATGTGTGCGTCTCTGTGCGTACTACGTAGCTACTCACAGACATTACTCCATGCGCACGTACAGCCGTGTGTATATACTACCAGTGTCCCAGTTGTGTCGCACCGCGGTGAATGTTCACCGCATCGAAATGCCTACAGCGTGGATCTGATTTGAACCACAACCGGCCATGGGCGTCTCTGTAATGGCCTATCAATATTACATAAATACTTGACAAACATCAATATGTTATGTTACAGTGCTCGGTCAATACGGCCATCACTCCGAGCTAGTATAAGCCATTGTACAGCGCCACAAAACAAGCATCCCGCTCGTCGTAACACGGCGGCCATTGGTCGCCGTGTCCCGCAACACAACGACAGCACTAACCGCATAAAGGCCTAGAAACGGCTGACCGAGAACGGGACACTCTCCGTTGGCGGGTCCGCGCCCTCCAATCTGACGGCGAAACATCAATAATAGAAGTCACCCTTCGGTGTACAATAACTGACGTATTAAATGTTAAAGTAGAGGAGAACTCACGCCAGTGACCCCCCCCCCCGGCGAGGGAATCCGGATACAATGCTAAACGCGCTGTACACTTCCTGAAACTGGTGCCGAAGGTTTATAGGACAGTGTAAGTGTAGTCCGGTGACGGTCGTAATACAATTATGACACTTCGTCTTGAGAGAGAGAGAGGGGGGGGAGGACACCTTCGTCAGTTTTAAACGGTGCAGACAGCGTGATGGATGACGCTACGCTGTTGTGTTCACTTTATGTGTGTGTATGTGCGTGCGTTTTAGCCGTGTGGAATAAGGCACTGGCACAGAAAATATCGAAGCGTCAATTCAAACTCTGGACGATTCTTTAGGGGAATGAATAGGTGTGGTGAAATTAAATTGACTGAATACGAGGTACATGCGTTTGCGTGTTTGTGCGCGCGTATGTTTGTGACAAAGAAAGATATAATCTGATACAAAAACTGATAACCCACACATACACACACACCCCCCCACACACACCCACCCCTCCATACTGATGAGACGCACGGGACTGATGAGAGATAACAAATCTAAGGAGATAAAATCCCTATTCTGGATTCAATCCTATTATAACCAATTCCCTCTACCAGTGCCTTCGCGTCAGCTGCTAGAACAAGCCACATACCCACAACTCCCTGGGATGAATTTGTGGCGTATTGCTTGGAAATGGATGTTTTGCATGATGAAACAAAAAAAATCAAACCATCATATCTAGCACCGCCATGCAGCCGTGGTGGACGGCCGGTGGTTTATGGGTGATAATTTCTGCTGGGACACCTCGTTCTGAAACCATAAAGACCGTCCATCCCATCGTTGTAGCGGTATTATGTCAGCCATGACGTTATCACTACGGCCAAGTCTACCAACACCAGAACGTAGAGACGGGAAGGTGTGTGGGTGGTGGTGGAGGGGGGGGGGGGATCGGTGGTTGGAATTGGTAAAACAACAACCCCACACCACAGAACGAGGATTTCTATCCCGCAGCCACGATAACAAAATGTTAAATATCTTAACGCCGATTTAGCACTTTCAGGTAAATTCCGCACGGTTTCGGGTTTCCATTTTGCAGCAGGCAGATAAAGGAAGAGACGGACGGGCAGGACGAAGGGGGAGGGGTGATGTGATGTTATGTTACGACAGAACAGACCCAGACACCGACAGATGACGGTCGGAGTCTGGACATCACAGATCAACGATGTCCGGACATGGAAGCCGGCTGACATCAACCTTGAAGCAAGCTAATATAATAAACCAGGAGATAAACGTCTGCTCGTGTACTGCGATATGATACCGACATTAACCGTATAATCCAGTACTGAGATCAGCGCCAAAGAGTCAACAACACATTATAATCCAGAGCCAGAATTCGAGGATATCACAATGTTGTTTAACTGATGATCCAAAAATATCATACTCTTGATGATCGTAAAATACAGATACTAACTGACTAAATAGAAGATGATGATGATTGATGTTTTACGGCCACTTTTGTGCACATGGTAGGCTAAATGGGCCGAGCGAACACCCGAACGTAATGAAGCGAAGTCAAAGATGAAACACCCTTCAGGTATGCCTACGCCGAGATTCTAACATGGATGGTAGTGTGATCCGTGGCCCAACGACTAGACCACGGACTAAACAGAAGGAAGCACATACGTAAAACAGAATCCACCAAACCAAGACCATAAGATGGATATGCCTTTCGTGGCCGGAGATCAACAGCTGGGAAGCAGGAACAACAAACCCGTGATAGCTATCATATCTGTTCCCTACAGTCAATGTCGTCGTTTTTTGTTTTTGTTTTGTTGTTGTCATTAGACCTGCTACGGCGTGACGCTTGTGATGAGCTGACACGACACACTGACAGACGTGCGAATACAGAGACACACACACACGGAGACAGACGGGCTGAGATGGAACAGTCGAGCAGATATGCAGGAATTGACGTGGGCGCCTATTCGGGCACACACACACACACACACACACATCACCCTTGAAGGTAATGTTACAGTTAACGAGACATACAATCACGGCGGTGGGTGCCGAATAGCCAGCCAGCCAGCTAATATCTGCCTTCTGTATACAGTACGTAACTGTTCCTGGCCTTCAAAGGACAATGGGCTGAATGTCTTTTGTTGTACATAGCTCCCGTTATAAGCCATCTGTATAACATCAGAAGAGGACACCGCAGACTTAACTGGCAAAGAATGGGGCACAATCCACGGGCCTATGGAGACGGAGGGGGGGGGATCCCAAGATAACAGCGCTAGCAGCAGTGGCGTGAAGATATTTCTGCCTTAATACAATAACCGAAACGATGGGAGAGTGGACCGTAACATAACAGGGTCGTTCTTGGGCTGTATTCTGTCACCATGGTTACCTACACCGGCCGTTCTGGGGGGGGGAGTCGCCCCACCCACAGCCCACCATGGCCCGACTCCAGGACTCCGGTTGCTGTAACTCTAGACGGGAAGCGATGCGAGGCTCTGCTTGCGTAATGCCAATAACCGTATTACGCCACCTGGCGTTGAGAGCAAACTGCGCTGCGATAAATATTTTTTTCCACAACAACAGCCCCGAGGGTAATAATACGAGAAGGTCGGCGGCAACAGGTTTTTTTGCTACCCGCAACCAAACGAACTCAACCACGGTTGGTGCTTTAAAATGATGAATGCGATAGATCTAAATAACTACATCAATAAGTTCGGCAGCAATATAATTTCCACATGCCAATTTTCTTCCCTTCTGTAGCTAACTTGCCACAGAACTGCTGCGTGTGTGTGTGTGTGTGGATTTTATGGCGTCGAATAAATACGGAGTCTCCGGTTTTTTTTCCACTGCGCCATTCACTACCCAATTTTAGCCACCAGTCTAGTCTGCATGAAGCCATCGAGCCTTTTATCTCCTATACATTAACGTGGGTAGTAAGCACGCACGCGGACACACACACGCACGGACGCACACACGCGCGCGCGCACGCGTGTTCACACCCGCGCGCACATACCTGGTGAACACCAACCAGAGATCTACACCAAACTGCATACCACGACTTAATTTCTTTCATTGGCCAGATAAATGTAAATGTTGGCCGAGCAACCTGCAACGGTAATGAGCCGAAATGAAAGATGAAACGCCCCTCTGACATAGCCCGGCCGGGGTTTGAACCCAGGTGCCATATATCTGTGGCCAACCGCGCTACCAGTTAGGCCATGGCTAGCCAGGTGGACGGCCGACCAGCAAGAGAACAACACGGCGACCTGGCCAATAGGGATCCGGCAAAGAACATAAAGAAACTGGACAACGCAATAGTATGGATAGAATGGAAAATTGACGAGCAGTACGCTGAACGTGGTACGGATCAATCGCCGCTGAAAGCCCCGTGAATCCAGTGTGTTAAGTGACAATGATATTAATTTCCAATTTGTATATTATTTGTTGCGGTTTGTATTTCACACAGAACATAGTAGTCGAATACATACAAATTGGAGGACCTGTGTAGCTACTTAAAGCTGATGGTGAATGGATTATCCATAGTACAAAGCCTGTCTGGCGAAACATTCCCCATCGGCAAATCGCTGTTGTATGACATGGTGGATTATCGAATGGTCACAGCCAGGTGTGTAGTGACGACTGTAGCTGTTATTAAAAATTCATCACAACACATAGTCAGTATGTTGGCAACGCTATGTTCAGTTGTGGAAAACGTCGCCAACCATACAAACGAGCTACGCGAATAAGAATCGGTTCTTATGCAGTTACCCGGCGGGAATTGATAAAAAGGAAGTGCACAGGATTGTATGTCTCTCTCTCTCTCTCTCTCTATCATCAGTCTATGGGTACTAAAATGCACACAAAACTATCCGGATCGCCCACAGTTCCTTGTCGACGCATTCGTCGTTCGCGTATACGGACTCTGCACTAGAGCAGAGAAATACTGATATAATCTGCAACGAAGGATGCGAACATCACACGACAGATGGGCGGGCTAAGAAGACAACAACGGACAGGCGTCAGGTGTCCTGCTGATTAATAATTTAGATTTAATGGCTAGATATAAAAGACCGAGAAATCCCGGGCTTTATTAAAGTCGCATCTATCAAAGAGGTCCCCGTACACTACTCGAGCAATGGCCGGGGAAAGGCTGCTCGCTTCGCCATCAAACCGGCCGTCAGCCATCGGTTACCTACCACGTGATACGCATTATCTGCGCTACATCAGCAACAGCTTGAAGTTACCCCCACCACAGCTGTAAGCCGGCCACATAACAGTAATCAAGACTCCAGTCTAACGAGAAGTCGCATGCATTAAAACAGTACTCACTGACTGGATACAGATGTCTAGACAGCACCCAGGTATACCGATAGCATGTTGTGTAACGATGAAGGATGGACCACGCATTTACGGGCCGTACTGCCAAGCCAGGGCTCTTTTCTCGGTGATACACGTGAGCGCACGTGCAAGCACGATTTCCGGCACCCCCAACACTTACTCGCTCAATCTTACCACCGACGACACGGATATTCCCATTTTGTACACCGACCAGGAACGAGGACGACGGCTTCCTTGGAGGAGGTGACAAGCCAGACACCTGTACGTCGTATTATGGATGAGTGGCGTGTGTGTACTGTTCGACTGGAGTACTTTCAGAGTTTGACAGCCGCATCTGGCTTAACACCACGCTGTTTACAGAGCCGACGGAGCCGAGCCTGATGCTGCTAGCCAATGTTAACACATCCAATTGCCCGTTGTACAACATACGAGGAAGGAAAGCCAGACAACGGATAAAAGAACAGTTAAATAGCAAGGACACATTTTCAGAAAGGTCTCCATAACTTGGGCACTTAACAAAACATGCCGCTAAAATCCCAGAGGATGGTAAACCCAAATAGAAGAAACGCGCCTCCGCACATATGATCCAATGGCGTTGTTTTGTCTTTTCCGGTTTTCTTCTATGGAGGATATAAACAGTATGGCTAAGCGGAGGCAGAAAAACGCATTCCATGTTGTTATTCAGCTGCGTTCATCTGAAAAATGCTTGCAATTGAGTAATTGAATAAATGAATACCAACAGCAAAATGCTATCATTAGCATTTAGCGAATCACTGTTGTTTGTTTTACAAATATCTTAACCAGCAAATATAAGGTTATGTCAGGATACAGATGTTATTTTTAAAAGCAAAAGGCCAGTGTCTACACAAGGATCCCACCTATATAGCTAACAAAACAGGCCAACACATCCATTTTGTATGTTTTATGATCTGGTTAGTAATACCTGATTCATCATCTGAACATCAGATGGGGGAGGATTATTTTTTAACGATGAGAATTTCGAGTCTACAAAAGCAACGACGCAGAAGACAGCAGATGATACAGAAGATGAGTCTTTAAGGCACAGACTCCCTCAACAACAGCCTCACACATACACACACACACACACAAACACACACACCTTACAAGATGGTAACCGGATAACTCCTGACACTAATGCAATAACATCAGCCCCATTTCAGACAGTATTCTGATACCTTATTTGTTATCAACCACTCCACCTACCAGTACATATAGCTCGTATTACCAGGCATAAGATATGCATCCTCATCTCAACAAGCCATCCATCCCCACTACAGCGGATATTCATCCTCATTACAGCGGCTGTTTATCCTCATCACGACATAAAACCCTATCATCATCGTATTGTCTGAGCTATCCAGAAGCAGGCCAATTTATGGGGAAGACGTCCTTAACAGGAAAACGAATGTTAATCGATGAAATATTACACACTAAAAAAAAATAGAAATGAACAAAAAGCTCAGACCAAAAGCAGCCTCTGAAAAGGAAAAATATTTCTTCAGCTTCAGAAGATCTGACCCATTCCGAGAAACTTCAATGACAATAATGTGAATCCATTCGCTTTGTGTTGGTAAAAAAACAAATACGGGGTATTATGATACTATTATGGTTAGTTAAGTTGCTGGATCAGCAACCAAAAAATGAGAAGTGGAGGGGGAAGGATGCCATGAGAGCAAAAAGGAGAATAAAACAACAATGGAAAGGAATTTATAGTACCACTGTTATGGCATTAGAGAAGAAGAAGCAAAGAGTGATGCTACAGGAAAGGCAGATTAGAGTTTAGCTGGCGGCTCGGTGATGGATTAACTGTATATCACTGTGTCACACAACACACCAGAAACGTCTATTATCAGAACGTCCAGCGCCGATAAAATAAATACACAAGAACTACTGTATCATGTATCTGATGTTATCTAATACAAGTGTTGTGTAATACCGCGGCGTTTGTTGGTAGATTACAGCTAATAGATGATTCCTAGATAAAGACACACACACACACACACACACGCAGACACAAAACAAACTCCATCAAATCATCAACAATCACCATCTCAATAGAAGAATAACGATGTTTGATAAAGCCATCAATGTGTGTGTGAGGTGTGTGTGTGTGAGAGAGATAGAGAATTTCAGTATAATCATCACCACACACGCACGCACGCACGCGCGCGCACACACACACACACACAGAGGGGGGGGGGAGAGACAGAGATATCTTTACGCATCAACCTTTTCCTGTTTCACATCTAAAATCCTCCATCTCATTACACGTAACTTACAAATATTTATAACTAGGCCACTCCTCATAAAACCCCTCTACTTTCTGTTCCAGCCAATTTCTTACACGGGAGATTATCTGGTACCCAGCCATCACCATAAAGCACCGCACAGCATGCAATCTGACGAAGACTGACTCACTCAGGTATTTACCAAGAAAGCAATCACGTGGTGGGCTGGATCCACGCATGACAGCAGTGTATTGATCTGGACAGTGAAGACTATCAGCCAATACCTTATTTTGTTCTATTGTCATCGATCAGGTGAACACTTAAGCATCAATCAATGGTGCAAGGAAAGAAGATGTACCAAGTGAACTAAACATCACAAAACTGTTAAGCTATATCCTTGCACTATTAAGACTAGTAATGATCGACAACACATACATACACATACATACACACACGCATACATATATACTCACACAGAGAGAGAAAGAGAGATAAAACATCACATTTCTAGTGTAATAGATTCACCTTATAATGTCTCCAATGAGCTTTTGTTACGCCAGCTGACTGGATCAATACCAGGCAGAACCTTCCGATCATCAGCACAGAAACGGCCATACTCTCCACCCATGCTCACAATTAAATACATATAACACATCAAGTCAACACTCACCTGTACCAGATGAACAACCGTTCGGTGGAGAAGGCGATGGTATGAAGTTGACAGTCTTTGGGTTACCCGTAGTTCCTGTTCGAATGAAGTGGCTGCCTATCAGTCCTCTAACAGTATAAAGTTCCCAGGCAGAATGCCGAGTCTCGTCTTTCTCTGGCTCGGGGGAAAAAACACTTTATCATAATGGTATCATGCAGGTTTGTTAATCTATAGGTTTGATGGCTGAGCCATCTGGCGAATGCACGGGAGCCTAAGGCAGTACCACCACGAGACTGGTGTGCATTTTTAGAATAACATACTGACGAGAACGTTATGATAACGGTATTATTCTCCACCATTATCAGCGTAAACATAATATCATTATCATCACCGCTAAATTCAACATGATTTAGGTCGAAAAGCCATGCCCTACATGTGCTACATCTGACTTACCAGGTATACGATTCCAGCCATCTTTTTCTTCGCATCGTCAAAATGTAAATCTTGTCATCCCGAATCAAAGTTCATAAAAAGCAAGCGCGACCACGTATACGAGGCTCAATCCGTTTTAAATCGTTGTAACATAAAACAATCAATATATTATACACGGAAATCAACCCAAAACATACATACGTACTCTTAATACAGACAATCAGATTACAAATATAACATCCTATGTAGACAGTGTTATTAAAGTGAAACAATTTATCGACTAATTGTTATATTTTATAAATAGCCATGTTGGTTAGCATTGGCACCAATAAGGATATGTATCCTATTATCCACTGTATATAGATATATATATTCCTGTCTTACCTGACCTGGATGTAACTACATGAAGATCTCTGAAGCTTGGCAGCACGTGAAACCTGTAAAGCGTAAAGAGAAAACAACACTCGATTAGTGAGTGGATCAACAACCCACCTCAACTAGCAGACATCGGCAGCACATCGATGCCAGTCAAAAAGTACTAGACACATTATAGACAATCTGTATTAGCACATATGAGAATAGCTGAGACTACAAGCTCACGCATTAGAGAGGTGGCAGAGCATAAATAAATCCAGGGAGTAAACATTGGTCAGAAGCATCGGTGAAGCATAGTTCTCAGACATCTAGATTAAAAGTGGCCATTTCTCAAGCCGACAACCCGACTACTGGCCGACAGTATTACTCTAACACGGGTTATTTCTCTGTGGCGGCTATAACTTTACCTGTAACTTTCCGTGTTACAGAATCCTGTATCGGCTTTAAGACAACGATGTATTTACAAACCAGATAACACACACACACACACACACACACGGACAGAGAGGTTGGAAATAATGTTCTATGGTCTACTTCAAACCATCTGGTTTTCACACACACACACACACACACACACACACATATAGGGAGAGAGATTAATTCTCCTTTCTATAATTAGATTAGTAAACTAACTAGTTCAGGGCTTCCACAAAACTGTGTATGATGGGATTTTCCCAGTTCACTCTACCCCGAGGTAATATAATACTATAACAATTATATCTGCATTATGCAGAAAGTAAATGTATACATCCTGCAGGATATATCTCCTATACTCTGAATTAATCTCTATAAATCAGAAACTGTTGTACTGTACTGACACATCTTGTCACTAGGAGTAGGTCCAGAGTTTTCAATTAAAACTTATGCAAACTGAAACCAGACATGGTACATTCATTTGAATTAAGTATTCACATTTTGAATGTTATGAATATATCTGCATTCAAATTAGTATTAGAGTACTATCCTAAGCAGTCGGGCTGTATATGTTTTCATCAAAACGTAACAAGAAGATTGAGACAATTAATATTTATTTCAATTGGAATATATCGACAAGTGAAATATCTGTAACTAAACGCATAACCAGAGGAACCAGTGTTTCACCAGACTACTGGCTGATAATTGAAATCAACTAGTGTGACAAAATAATTCTTTTTCTTCTATTAGTGCATATATCAGATGGCTGTTTGTTGTTGTTTTCAGTAGTCACGCAAGATTTGCTATACAACTAACAGCATCCAGTTTTCATACATCTCTCAATTCATCCAAATATATTAGATTGTGCCATAAAGGAATTATTCTCTTACAGAGTGCTTGTAAAAGCTGCATGTAACTTAAAAATCAGTATACTGTCAGGTTGTGTGGCCGCCAGGGACCATATTACCTTCTAAGCTATGCGGCTCACACTCACTATACCAACAACTATTATAAAAAAGGGAACAATTTAAATCCATAACCAGCAACCATCTGCCGTTCAATCAAAAAAATTATTAATTCCATACATCGATCTAAAACATAAAAACTGTCGATTTTATTATTTCATTTTCATTCTGTCATGTTATAAACCGGTATTTTTATATACGTTATGTGCACATTGTTCATCTAGAACTGCGTATGATAATCACACTTTCAACTTTTGTATTATCTGTGTATTATTATCTGTGCATTGCAGCAATGGAATTAGATTTTTCGGTTTAATGTAGTTGAAAAAATATTCTTTGAAATATCCCATAGCAAAATACATGTCTTCCATGCATCAGAATATCCAAAGAATACCATTCTCAGACCAGAAAATTATCTGACTTGAAATGTTAGTATGCCATAGTACCATAAGGCAATAGTTCTTCAGAACAAAATCTTACGTTTCAGTGTTATAATCATTAAAAAATATTGTAGGTATTTGAATTACAGTGTTTTCTCATGGATGTGTTTCATATATTAAATATGACCAGTACCATAGTTTGACTGCAAACTCCTATCTGTGCATTCAAGAACATTATGCCCAGGAGGCGCTCAAGATATGCTTGGTTTAGTATCACGTGGTCCACCTCCATTTCAAATTTTCAGGACTAATACAGCTATACTCACAAATATCATAAATGATGTAAAACTGGGTAAACGATCACCCACATATTAAATAATCCAGTTCAAGGTGCTGATTAATCGATTAATAATGGTCTGTGGGCGTCGCCATTTTGAAGCTAGAGAGAGACTGAAAGCTCCTGAATGTTGACGTCTCGTGAACGCATCCGGTTGACCTGAAGTCGGTAGAGCCAGTACAAAAGCATTGTAAACAAGTGTGAGCTAAGAATAATTCCAGAACAAAACGGTATTATCCTGCTAAAATTACGTCATGAATGATACACAACCATATCAGTTTGAGCCAGAAGAAACCTTATGAGAGGCAGATGATTCAAAATGGCTCAGAAATTAACGCTCAAGAGAAACTATAATCGGCGTCAGTCTAGAGAGCGCCCATGTGACGTCAGAGCAATTCTGTTTTCTCCTTCCCACTTTGGAATCTGGCTTCCTGTGGAGCCGTAATGGCGGCCCTTCAGTAATTTGGATTATTTCCCTATATCTATGATATGAGATAAATTTCGTAATTATTATTATTACTGGTTAAATCCGGAATCCCACTGTAAGTTTCATTTAATTGGACTTGCACTGAAATGGGAAAACCTCGATATGAGATTAAAGTGGAATAAGGTGGGACTGGCAAGATAAATTCATATCAGTTTCAGATGTACAAACAAGTGTCCCAGTATTTAAGACATTATTAAGCTTCATTGTGTAACACACTATGAACATTGGGAACCATGCAACCATATTTATATCAATTAGTACTGATATCTTGCACAGTTCAAAAGAAATGATCGGGCACTATATAAGCTTCAGCTTAAGAGCATGAATTAATCAGCAGCCAGCCAAAAGAAAAACCGCAATGAGAGAGAAAATTGGCATCACAGGGATGCAGGTTATAGTGCGTCCATTTCATGGTGTTTTCCCCATTTCAACTTTAAAATAGTACTGACTGGCAAATGTGTTCCTAATATTGCCTTCATCAATCTAGTGTCAGCATACAGAGCAGAACATGACCCCTCCAATCTACCGCACCCCCCCCCCCACCCCATCCTGTACACAAACATCCACAGTCCGACCGGAATATGGAGCAGACTATTTACTGACTATTTCCCTTCACCGATTACAATTCTACAGCTGAACATACTGAAGCAAGTTACCCCAAATTATCCTAAAAGTTGAGATTCGAACCCAGTACCGCTAGCTAGCTATAGCTGTGCGCCGATCCCTAAACCCCACCACCTGAGCCACGCAATGCCCTTAACGGCAGCGGACGCGCTGATAATGCTTCATCCGAAATCATGAGCTACGCCACAACTCAGCGTGTGACCTAAACATTATATTACAGCCATTATCCGGCTGATGTCATAATACAGGCTAATGTATGGCATCCAGTGTCCTGGGACAGAATCAAAACATCCACATAGATCACCGACAAGCCACTGGATGCGCTCTTCTATTGTAGTAATATGGCCCATTAAGACGATGGCGGCCTCGTACCATACAATAGCCGGCGCCCCCCCCCCATCTCTCTGTGATAGTCAAATAACAGATAATGACAATGGGTGAATTACTGGGTGTTTGATTTCACTTCTGAAAGTTATCCCCCCAAAATTAAATTGTCACCACTTACAGAGAAAAGCATCAAACGGGATTTCAACGGGTGTTTATCATAGTAGTCATCACGGGTAGACTTCTAGCTGTGCTAAATAGTTTGGTTTGGTTTTGTTGTTCGGGGAGAATCCCCAGGCTGTCGCTTATTCGGCACAGCCTCTATGTTGGAGTGGTTGAGAAATCTCCTCCCCCACCACTCACAGGGGAGCAGTACGGAAAGATGGAGCCGAAATACCCTGAGGGTGGTCACTGCCAGAGTGTTTTACGTCCTCAGGGGTTTTAACGTCCCCCTTTATTTTAAATAATTCAGTGAAGACGGCAGCGCCATTTAACGTGGTCAGCCACCCACGATATAGTGAGCCGAGAAATTAATCCCTGGAAAAGTTTCGACCTCTTGCGGGGTTCGAACCTGCGACCGTTGGACCAAGTGCCGGGCGCTTAACCGCTAGGCCACGGAGCTCACTGTGCTAAATAGTGTGTGTGTGTGTGTTTTATACCAGTGTAGAATAAGTCACTGGCAGCACAGAGAATCTTGAATCATGAATTCAAACTCTAGACGATTAATCAGGTTACTTTTCTTGTTGAGACACGTATACCCGAGACAATGTCTCACCTAATTCCCCTCTGTGTGTGAGGGGTACGTGTTTGTGTGCGTATGTGTGTGTGCGCGCGTGCGTATATATATATATATATATATGTACGTGTGTGTGTGTGTGTGTGTGTGTGTGTGTGTGTGTGTGTGTGTGAACGAGAGAGCACAAAAATAACAAAATAGGGAATGCCCGACGGTTCGAGCTATTTTCAGTTAGCGACAAACCTTGTTTGGGTTCAGAATGCCTTCATTTAACATGCCATCCATCTTACAGTCCACAGCAACAGTTTGTTAATCAGTGTCATAAACTGACAGATATACTGATAGATGCATAAACAGTTCTGCTCACTAATTACTGCCAAATCTGGCAGTTTAAAAAAAATTAGTTGCCGATAATCAATTATTTTCATCCGAAATTGATCCAATCACCACAGACTACAGGAACAGGAAAATATTCCTCTACCTTACAGCCTCATAGGCCAATAGAAGATAGGATCCACTAGCTCAACAAATTTCATAATAATTGAAAACAATTTTTTTACTTCCCAGTGTATTACAATGACTGTATCACTTACTCACTCTCACTCGCTCGCTCGCTCACAGCTGACATATCTTAGCAGTTTGTCCTAAAGGTACTTCAGCACAAATTAAAAAAAAATCCACTAAACACACACGCGCGCGCGCAAGAACAAATTCCTTTTTCGTCCATTCATCACACTACTGGTAAAAAAACAACTCTTACAATGCTAGAGCCTGACGCCAGAAAAATGATCTGTATCCTAAAACAATAGTTCATCTGAGTTATATCACGCGAGGTACAGCAGATGCTACGGCGTTCGGTCCCAGGAATTGAGTGAGATGACAGCCAAGTGATGCGTTGTGTTACTCTTAAATGGCGGAGTGGACTGTCTCGCCGTTTAAGACCTTTAAATACCTGGCAGTGAATGGGCTGAATGTGACGCCGAGTAACATCTTCTCCAAAGATTAGCGTTCAGTGGTCACATAACACACCGATACACTTTAAGCACCTCGCGGTGCAAGGAGAGATTTAAGACAGGCATTAATCTACGGCAGCCACTCAGACCTGACAGTGTCTCAGTCGCTGACCGGCGTGCGTCATCGATGCACATCCACCCGAGACAGATGAACCCGGCCTTTCTGTGCCGCAAGCTATCGGGCAACAGTTTCACCGAGGCGCACTACATCACTTAACCCAATAAAACCTAACATGACAAAAGGATCACAATTCAACTGTATGCATAAAAAACACTAAAATAAAATCTGACACCAGTTACTGCCTAGATCTCCGAGAGCCACTGACTGCACCGTACGTGAAATAATGATGGCTGTGCCGTGGCTGTAACACTTGGAAGACTTAACTGACCCTCAAATGGCATGACAACAGCAGACCAGTTACTCCGCCTGTATCTAAAATCCTCTGCGACATCCATAACAATGACGCCATAAAAAATTAACATGAATTATTAATGTGGTCGAGTGTTCCCGATTTTGTGTTCCAAACAGAAACTCTACTCAGTATATTATTCACCATAAATGATGAATGGCGAGTGCCCACGATGTTCATAGTCGCAGATGGATCTGTACAATACGAGTGTTCTCACCATATCTGCACGAGATGCTGAAGTCACTTCACGAGACAACACAGTGAGGACATCTGATATATCATATGTGTAGCTGAATCCATGATAAGATGTCTTCCATTTTCAAAAAAATCGTACATCATCTAATTTGTGGAGATCAGATGAAGAGTGTAACCGTAATGCACTAAATTAAATGGGTCACACACATGCGCGCGCGCACGCACGTCCGCACACACACAACATGCTGTCAGACATCCAGACCTAACCTTTTCTCACACATTAATGGCTATTGGATTATTGATTCAAATGCGAACACAATGTCATGATCATCAAATAACGATAACTCCCCACAAGGTTAACGTTCACATCACTATTGGAAACGCTGAAGCTAACATTAATAACTAGAAACAAATACGCATCAGGGTTGGAAATAAGTAACAAAAGTCCAATGGTCAACACTGACCCATTGATCTCAAAAGTAATTGGTCCTTCCTAAATTTCACTGGTCCTACCGAAAAACAGCTTAAAGCGGAATATCAAAGGACCTCAATTATCAATTGGTCCGACGGACCAACTGCCGATCTTTTCAATTGGTCCTCTTTACGTGTGGGTCATTGGCCGCCGGACTATCTATTATTTCGACCCCTGATCATATTGGGCAGTTGCGGCAATGAGCTAATCACTGGCAGGAATCAGAGTTACGCATATTAATAGTCTGGAAATTATTGGGCGATCCCCGATGTCAGTTCTGTATCACTTACAGTAATAGGACCAGATGAAGTAATACATATCTTAAAGTGAGCCTGGCTTCAATACCGGTACAGCCACTAAATACAAGGCGCTATAATTCACCCAGTGGCTGGTTGGACTTGTTTTGTTTATTTTTCGTCAAAGACGTCAACATGTCGAACGCTTTACTCCCTGCGCCTGGTTCGAGTGCACACAGGCACGGGCGAAGATAACACTGACGGTTATCAATGCTGAACGGACGTAGTAGAAATCCAATCTGGATGCGACTGACCTATTCTGCAGAACCCTCTCATCTCAAATCATACATATTGGCAATTATATCACACAGTTACACGTTCTGTGGACTTGATTAACAACCAAAAGACGCAATAAATGGAGTCTCAGATTGATATACATGTATATTAGGTGGGGGAAAACTTTGATAAAACTGCTGGTCATTGGAAACGCTAGTAAACTGCCAGAAACTTGTACAGACCACCCATGAAATCAATCCGTGATCATTCCTTTGCAAGAACAGAGGTACCCATATCACTGTTATTTGAAAAACTCAGAATCTCAATGTTACCCGGATGTGTGGGATGATACATTTTTCAATCAATCTTTCACTTGATCATCATATTTCCCGAGATACTTGGTATCCAGCATCAAAGTTTAAAAAAACCTCCCACTTACAACTCACTCAATCTGCACGAATATGCTTGTATATATCAATCAAAATACAAGAATATAAAATACAAGAATCTTCTTTAAATGATCATCTACGTTTATATAACAAGAGATAATTTAAGATGTCTACAAATTAATGTGGGTAAGTCCACTGGGACTTTGTTTAAATGTGAGATTCATTTAAGTCTGTGGTTTGTCTTTATTTGGAGCTAATCATTCACTTTTATATCCCCAAAATCAAACAGGTTCAGATTAACAAACCAATTAGGAGCTAGTTCATTGATAAATGGCAGCAATTTGTTGAAAAAATTAACACACTGTAACAAGTCATAAAGTTTTTTTTATAAGAAAAATATTATTTGCCTTACACAAAATATTATTTGAGTGTAAATTATGGTAAATCAGAATTGAAACGCACTGTATGTTTAGCACTTAATATAACTGCCCTACCACCAAGAAAACTGCTTGGTGAAACAAATTCAAGTATTTGGAGTTTGGGTAAATCCTGTCTAGCTTAGAGTGGCATTTCTTATTTGGCAAGTGGGTGATCCACAAATGTAAGAGTCGGAGCGCAGCAATATTGTAAACCAGCCTTCACATTTTACAACAATCAGCTGAAATTCATGACACAGAGCGGTATCCTGCTGTAGTATTTTGCTTCACCAAGAAACAACTAATAGTCTATTAGAAACAGCGCATCTAAAACAGCACACTACACTTTCTACACTAAGACCTACCAGTGTACAGGTATATCAGTTCTATCTTGAGGCGAAAGATAGTCCTTCTTTGTAATGGCTGAAGTAATTTTTTTTTGTAGAGTTTATGTATTTGAAAAAATGCCAATCATAAGTTGATACCACGTGTATACTTTTTTTCTAACGTCGTCAAGGACCATACCTGAGAACTGTGTAAATCCACGAACATGTGTTTTAAGCATACGGAGTTTGCTATGACATAGATGAATCTGTGATCATCACCACCCTGATAGGGAATTTATATAATTTCAACATGACCTTGAGATAATTCCCTACTTGTATATTGGGCAACTTGACCAAACCATTTTAGGCAGCTTGCCTTCATTAATCAAATGTTAAATTAGTAGTTGTAAATATTGATAATATAAGATATTTCCCAAACATTTCTGGGTTCGAAGAAAATACCCAAGTAACACACACACACTCACACACACACACAGTCAATTTATGTAGGTATGTAAGAAATATGCTGCGAGGATTGTTGGTGATTTTCCATTCAAGGTCACCTAGATAAGATCTTGTAAGTCTTGAACTGTTTCGCTCCATTCATTAAATAATGATTATCTTGATGTGTGCTAGATGACGTAGCTAATTTCTCTTCCATCTTTTAATCTCATCTCTAAATAACTTCCCTGCCTCCTCGATTAGAATTTCATTAAAATGAAATTTAAAAGTCAGAATGCGTTTAGCGTATGTTTGTTATGAATAATCTGCTGATTAGTTTAGTGACCAAATTTGGTGTTAAATATAAATAGTGATCCATGTTTTCTGCTGAAAAACTTCCTGTACATCGAATCAGTACGTACACGATTTTGCATCAATGACCGATACCAAATCAGTAAATGATATGTATTTCATAACAAGCATGTTTTTAATTGATTTAAAAAGTGATTAATTTATGGTAAATAAGTATATAATTAATAAGAGTTAAATTATATCTGCTTTATCCCACTCATGCTAGATACTTTATATTGTGTCTTACCCGTCATTTCATTTAATCCTGAGTTTCAATTACTCTGTGGGTTTTATTATGTTTGGATCAAATACGCAACAACTTTACAGGTTCTCAGCAGACATGGGGTCAATTCCATTTTGTCTATTCCAGTTCTAAATGTATCAATTCCCTTTTTTACCCACTACTTTTTTTACCTACCTACCTTTTACCAGGAGTAAATACCTACTCCGAGTAGTTTATATTCGAAGTAGGATTGTTATGGAAGAAATAATTCTGAATTAAAAAATTATAAGGTAAACTAATTTGTGGATTTAATTTTTTGTAGTAAACTTCAATTCCAATTCAAGATTTATCAATTCCAGTTCCATTTTTTTTAAATAGTCAATTCCAAAATTTACCATCAATTCCGGAATTGACCCCATTACCGTCTGGCTCTCAGTGTAAGTAATTGTATGTGTTTGATATAGTTCTTTTAGAAACAAATATTAGCAACCTGGAGATGCAAAATTTATTTAAACAAAAGACCAATTGTTACATAAAAGATACATAAACAAATTAAAGTTCTATTTCACATGGAATATAGTAGGTCAAGGATGTACTTAATTAAAAAGGTTTGATGCCCCCAATTACAGACCAATTTTCAGCAATTTTCAAATGAGATCTATTACAGCTGCATAACCTCAAAGAAAGTGTGACCTGTGAACAGCCATTGCTGCATGTCCAACTGAGTGTCTTTAAAATACTGTCCCAAATGAAATTACAACAGAGAAGTGTCATTTTGTTTCGCTGTAACATCAACGTCACAACTTAACAGCAACATGATACAGCATATAATACGTCATGGTTTAGACTTTATTTGGTTTGTTTTACATAAAACATTTTCTATAAGACACTGTTTCTGTAATACACACCAAATTACGTGGTGTGTCTACTAGTGCCATCAGCCTATAGCGCCAGCTTCTGGTCAGCTAGACATTGACTGTGACATCAAATATTCATAGCAATCACGACAGCTGGAACGAGGTAACAGAATGTCACATGCTGACCAATCTCCATGGCAACCGTCCTGGCCAAGAAAATTTGATGAAAGTGCATAATATTTATCAGAAGGTGGAGAATTGATAGTTTGCTGTAAAACATTACTGCAAAAATTTCAAACAAAACTGGTGATCTTACCCAGGCCATACACTTCAACGGATGGGAATTTATAACATGCATGCATGAATTCACTCACATACACGCATAAACACGCGCGCACACACAAAGTTAAAAAAGACTAAAAATGAACTTCAACGACCAAACAGGAAGATTATTATTTTCAATAAGGTAGCATGTGAGGACATTATGATTTGCAGGACAGTTGTAAAGCAGGGGCGAATCAATGGTACGTTATGATATAATACGGTTTCCAAAAATCATGTTTAAATTAGCGAACAGACGGCACCGATACGCTGGCATATGGCTAGAATACAATTCTATCGACTGGCTAAAATAGTAAGGATCAATAAACGTGGCGCATTTACCACATGTTGTAATTCCAAGACAACTGATACCACAAAACAGACTGAATATTGCATCCGAGTATTGTACCTAGATCGCATCTAGCCCCTTCCATTTCCTATCATTTCATAATACATGTACTAGTTCCGTCGTTACTTTCATTACATTATAACGAATACGTCAGACGGCAGCGGCAAAACAGAGCAATGATACGGCCCATGACCGATATACCGAAGGTAAACGGTCACTTATACCAGAACCTCCCTCCGTATGTCATATTAACACCTCGTTACTCAGTTGGTATGGTAACGTCTAACCTCAGAAATATAATTGTCAAGTGATAGGCGATAATTTGCTTGATGCTTCTACCAATTACAATGTCCCGACGTACTAATAACTAGCCAATAATAGTTTTACTGGCTAAGTTGAAAACGGGGTGATGACAACCTGTTTCTGTCGTTTTCGAATCATTGCCACTAAAAAGTTAATGTTGCCAGCGATTCTTGGGGATAATAATCGTAATATTGCAAGATACGTATATATACAGAAGACACGGGTAATTTTCTACTTCTGATTATCAGACTCATCTTCATTCTATAGATTAGGGTCTACCTATATGGTGTGCAGTGGGCAATGACAAATTCACAGATAACATGGATTTATTAATTTCCTGGGTTTTGTTCATTCCTATCTTGTGATACGTCAGAGCATCACACGAAAGCACACATACATACACCCGCGCGACACACACACACAATATATATATATATATATATATATATATATATATATATACATACATGATGGTTCTGTGTTTGACTAACGCTTTGCGCCTATAATGGCAGCATGCGTTGTATGCTCCATTGAGAGTTGAGATGTGTGCTGGATTGGAACAGGTCTGAGTCAGGGATAATAATATTGTAAAGCGCGAGAGAGAGCATCCTTACACATGAGAACAAGAGAGAGAGAGAGGGGAGAGAGAGAGAGCATCCTTACACCTGAGAACAAGAGAGGGGGGGGGGAGAGAGAAGGCATCCTTACACCTGAGAACAATAAAGCTGAGGTCATATTTATACCAGTCATCAGTCTGTAGCATGACATTACGATAACATTATAATTTACCTGAAACCGACCCATCAGACAATAGTCTGCCGAATATGTCCATCACACACACACACACACACACACACACACACACACACACACACACACACACAACACACACACAATTCAAACGCAGATAGTCAATTAGCATTGGCTTCCCATTAGTCATTCATGCCTTCAGTGAAACGAAAAAGTCTCTCATCACAGCTGGATGACTACCTTATTCAATGGCATTTTGTCGTCCACGTATCAGACAGTCACCATCCATGTTACAAGAATTTCACGTTAGCGGTATGGCCTCTCAACAAGCCACCCACCAGTTGGCTGGTCGTCAGAATCGTACACGGCAAAGTTTCCTATCTGTTGGCGGCGGCAGGCGTACGCTATAAAGAAATCAGGTCTAAATTACCTGCAATTAATAAACCTCTCTGCAGCTCCGGACAAGTCTGTTATATAATGCTGGTCTCTACTTATGTCAGACGACACCATGTCGGCGCAAGGATGCTTCTCAGCTCTGAGCTGCAGGTTACTTCAGCCAGCGGTTACCTGGCATAACAACGGGACTAAGGGCCGGAAGTTGGTCCAAGCATCAACAGGTCAACGTAGCATGATTAGGCCACGTTTTCGTGACAGGTTTCTCACCAAACGTCTGCCTTCTGAAAGCGCATCTCACCTGAAGACCAATGTCAAATATAGCAATATGTTGCTATACTTACACGACTTCCCTGTGGAACTAATACGTGATTGGCACGTCTCCGATTATCAGGGATTTCCGCGTGGGGTGACATGACTAGTCCATAACGTTTCCAGCTCAAACTAATCCAGCACATCCTGAACTGATGACTATCGCCATGGAGACTTGCCCGATAATGGAATAGCAACATCGAACCGATCGGTTTCAGACGACGCGTACCACAAACCGAAACTAGTACACTACGCTGTTTATTATTTACC
This sequence comes from Paralvinella palmiformis, assembly GCA_025642065.1. Taxonomy (NCBI): domain Eukaryota; kingdom Metazoa; phylum Annelida; class Polychaeta; order Terebellida; family Alvinellidae; genus Paralvinella; species Paralvinella palmiformis. The sequence goes on along the minus strand of JAODUP010000359.1, from coordinate 154,749 downwards.
AAACAGCTTCTAGATCGGGCACAAAAGTTAATACATAAACCAGTCGTATACCATGATACCATCCCCGGCATCTGCGTAGGATGAGCCATTGGGGCTTCGTTCGTTTTTCTGGAGTCATTCATCTGTTGTTCTCACTTCGGTCGGTGGCCTCCGCTGGCGTCTTCTATTCGTGGTATTGTGCTAGGCTAAGGTGGGAAGGCGGGAAGTAAACAAACTGGCCGATAATACAGGTATTCCGCCAGCCGGACGCACAACACTAACCAGAAGGCTGGCATTACGTCAACGTCGACTAGCCAGCATCATTGGCACTGAGTTAACCGAACACATCGCTGGTCTACATAACAAAACACTATGATTGGAATAATTAGAGGCGTTTTGATCTCGGACGAGCTACTGTTCCGCCGAGTGGTTAGACCAAACTGCAGCCAGGTCTGTGGCATACGGCTATGGTAGATGTAGTAAATCAGTGGGGATGCCGCGGCTCTACGAAGACCTGCCCGTCTCTCCCTCTCTCTCTCTCTCCCCCAGTCCCAGTCTATCATGTCAGTCTTGGGCTTCACTCGCCTACGAAGGTTAGCGAGTTCACTGAATTGTGTGAATGAAAGCGTCAAACCTGACATAACAGGGCTGATCTCATCCCCCATCTGATAAAACTCGCGCAGCCTCTGTCGTGATGCCGCTCGTTTAAAAACACAATTAACACTACTATTACTACTACAAGTGTGGCATAAATAGCAACATTTATAATATAATACAGCAACTCTGTAATGTTATGGGCTGTCTCAGTCTCGCAGTTCATCAATCCATACGTACCTTGTTCAAATAGCTTTCTATTTATCCAAACAAAATTCTGTTTACACACACACTCTCTCTGCTCTCTTTCTGTGTGTGTGTGTGTGTGCCCGCGTCCGCGCGTGTATGTATGATTTAATACTCAACTTCAATTCCATCGGCCGCTCCGATTAAAATAATGAATCCTTTTGCCCATATAGCTCGTAAAGCTGTCTCTTATCAGGAATAATTGCTACCGGTCACCCAGCTGCTCACCGAAAGATCTCCTTCTGTGCAAGCCTCAGAGAGCCCCAGGTAGACGTCCAGATCCAACAACAACAACAACTCAGGTTAGCGGTCATTTATAATCTCCAGCTCGCCGGATCGCTTGATTTCCTAAAGGGATTTGCACTTTCTAAGTTGCTGCCAGGAGTTAGCTGAGGTTCCACGGTTCTGCCTTACTCTTTACTTAAACAAGCCACAGCACCGTGTTACCAAAACAGCTACCAGGACAGGATACAACACACACATAGCACAGTATAAACCCAGGCCGAACTAGCTGGTAAATAAAGCCATTTACAGCGGGCAAACAGAAGGGTTCTTACTCATCCGGCAGCAAAACACACACACACACACACACACACACACACACACAATATATATATATATATATATATATATATATATATATATATATACAGATAGATAGATAGATAGACTGACGGATATAGAGAAAAACATTGGAAGAAGTTTTACTTTACAACAATAATTTTAAAATCAGCACCATGATTTACTGATATTTTCGTGAATAACACAGATGTAGTAGATTGTTGTAAATAACACTACCATAAAAAACAATAAAGAAACTACTCTTTAGAATAATAATAATAATAGCGAGGTGTGTTGAAAAAATGCGAGCAGTCATCTGACTGGAAAGCTATTCAAGTGATAATCTTGTTGCTGCCATGATGGTGAAGATGGACTAACTATTTAAAGATAATAATAATTCCCATTCAACAGAAATAAACTAACAAATGACGTCAATTTGAGGAGGTTAAGGTATCTCTGAGTAACACCGTTACCAGACACGGGGTCAATTCCATTTTGTCAATTCCAATTCCACTCAACCGAGTACCTACTTGGAATACCAAGGTACTCCCGAGTCCGAGTAGTTTGTATTCCAAGTAGGACTGTCATGGAAGAAATACTTCTGACTTTAAAAATTTAATGGTAAATTAATTTGTGGATTTAATGTTCTGTAGCAAAGCAATTACGGAATTGAATTGACCCCATGTCTGGCTATAACTATAGTTCTACCTGTGTCCACAAAACAATGAAAACTATGTTTTATATATATATATATATATATATATATATATATATATATATATATATATATATATATTATAATAAAAAAATAACCATTATCACCTTGTGAAAGATATCAGAAGCATTTTTAAACCGAATTTTGTTGTCACATGTAATTCTGACAATAGTCTTGTAACAAATACTTCAATTCCTGGAAATATTTGTTAGAGCTTCTAAAATGTAATATAAAAACAACACAGCGTGATCTATTACAGAACTGGGATTTTATACAGGTAAATATAATGACGTATAAATTGTAAAATTATACAAGTAAGGCTGGAGACGACCTTATTTGCTGATAAATACACCAGGCAGGACAAAAAAGGCAAGCTGAAATAACCCAATAAAGACTATTGCACTGAGGCCTTGTTAACTTACTACGAACACACATTACTATCAACATACATACATAAATTTATCTCCAAAATCATTAGCCACCACATAAATAATCATCTAATTCACCAATCACGTAAAAAATACACTCATTAATCACACTGATCAATCAGCATAGCCTACTGCTCATAGCCAAAACAAAAAGAGTACAAAATATTGTTTGGAATATAATGGCACAATTCATTCATGGTGTATGTGTGTGTGTGTGTGTGTGTGTGTGTGTGTGTGTGCGTGCGTGCGCGATTCATTCACCAAATGTACCATATTTCATTCGGTAATCCTACCATCTGTCATTCAAGAAATCATGGTGAAAAATCATGAGGCCTAAAAATAAGGTGGACACCCAATATTTCACTATCCAGTACCTACTGTATCTCATTTGAAAGAGAAAACTTCAAGGGTTTATTTTACAATTATCGAATTATGGATGCATCTTAATGTCTTTCATACCAAGATAAGCAAGTTGTCATAATAGACGTTCGTCTTTTATGGAAAATTAGGTCAGCCGGCAGATGTAAACAAATATGTCGACCTTTTAGCTTTACTGTGTGAGAGTCTTGATGATGACATTTGAGAGATAGCTTTATTAAAGGAAAACATCAAATATTAAACAACCTTTACCATCCTCAATGGACAAAGTTAATGAATGTTTAATAGTATATATTCCATGATGTCATCAGAACGCCAAACATTGCTCTAAACTCAACACAATTTCGGTTATTATATCGAAAGTAGTCTTATTGCTAGTGCTCATAATTCTTAACAATTTATTGAAACTTAATTAATATAAAGAAATTATTCTTCAAAGGGCGATGATAAAGGCACACACACACACACACACACACACACACACACACGCATACACGGTGCTGTTCACATTTTACAACTGACCAGTTAAAGTAGCTAAAGGTAATTGAAGGAGTTCCTACATTATCATATAGGATGTGTCAAAATATCATGCAATTTAACTTTTCAGCAGACAGCAGATCTTCTTCTAATGAAGAACTATTTCAACCTGCCCCCCCCCCCCAGCCCTGCAACTATTACTACTGACTGCTATCTGACAACAGCAGAATTACTTCTCTTGTGTGAATCCCGTTTAAGATAAATACTTCCATATCAAATAATTGAGCTTTAATTAGCCAGGCTGAAAAATGCGTTGATCAATTTTGCAGTAGCATGATCTTGTGCAGCATCCATTAGTGGAAGGCATACATATTTGATGAGGAAACTATTCTCCACCAGAAAGGATTATGTGTGCCAACATTTACTGCAATCAGAGCATTCAATGGTGGCGAGAAATCAGTCGTCCCAGTCGTTCACATTCAAATGAAGTAATATTATAAACACCTGTAAACAGGATATAATTATGGAGTGAATTTTCACCCAGTTGGAAATTTTACACACGCACGCACACAAGAGAGAGAGAGAGAGAGAGTGCGTGCAATGTAAAAAGGCATCTGCTACAGCAGGATAAGCATTTCTTGAAACTCACCACCAAAAACAAAACAAAAAAGATTATTCCGAGGCCACGGCATCGAATCCGGGAAATTCCGTGACAATGCACCAGCCCCCAAAACAACAAAAAACAATATATCGGCAGTGGTGCGGTGTTCGTTGGCTGGTGCACTCCCAAAAAATAATTCCCTTAAAAATATAAACAGCTGTGATATATTAGTGTTTTATGCCGAAAGAAAACTAAATACTGGCGCCAAAATAAGCAAAAGAATGATACAAACATACCAAGGCAACCTGGGTTATGCCGCATGCATCTAACTGAACAGTGATCTACCAGTATGAATTACAAACACCGACACTGTAGTGTATAGAATTGTGTTGGACGGCCAGTGATACGCAACACTTCGCTGTGTATGGTCGTTAAACTGCGATGGTCTTATACCTATATATCTGAATTAGTGGAAATGCTTTTTAAACCTAGCAAAATAGCAAAACAACAACACCTAGGTACACTGTATCTCATTCTCTGCTATACATATGTTTCTAGAAGACAGGAAATACACAGAGATCACTAATCAGCGATGACTTTCTTTACGTATGTCAGTTAATACGGAATCATGCAATGTAGCAATTACATATTGATCTTCTGAATATGTCGGTCTCCGCCGTACGAGTCTAATCAGTACACACGGCTACCATAAGAGGTGTCATTAATCCAGGTAACACAGGTGCCCCTCTGTGGTCTAAGGGTAGCTTGTTGAACCACAGATCACTGCCACCCGTGTTCGAATCTCGGCATAGGTATATCTGAAGGTGGTTTCATCTTTGACTTCGCTTCATTATCTTTGGATGTCGCTCGGCCCATTTAGCCTACCTTGTGCACAAAAGTGGCCGTAAAACAGCAAACATCATCCAGGTAACACACCAAGATGGGAAGACAGCAAACCTCTCTGCGCCACCCCCCACACACACACACACACGGAGATGGTTCACACGTTAATCGTGAGGGCAACCATCACTTTTGAGCCAAGAGAAAACCAAAGCCCACAGTAAAGCATTAATCTAGCTTATTCTATGGTGCCAGGATCACTGCTGTACTAAGTACACATATAAGCTGTCATCAGTAAATCAAACCAGCTGCTCAAATCTTATTCCGAAGCTGTTACCAGTGAATGACTTCGTCAAGAATCCTATTAGACCCGTTTCTCCAGTCAAAGGTGCGGCATAAATACACAGCTTGTTACTTGTTTCAAACGTAGAACATTCTAAGGAAACCAACTCACCCGTGTAATTAAGAGGATCCAACTAAAATCGTAGCTTCTTGTCTTGGTAGGTAAAACGTATGTTAAAATAGGCATAGTTCTGAAATTTACAGTCAATACACAGCACACGAAGAGACTAATACAATTAGACGAAACAATACATTACATACATGTCAAATGTTACACATGGGAACTTGAAATTTTGAGTTATTTAAAATAAAACATCCAGTCACAAGATGTACATTTTGCATCGATGACAGGTCACAAGTGTTAAAATGATAGCAGTTTTTACTGTTCTGTACAAAATACCGTTGGGAATTTGTGTACGTGTCCTGTTCCGTATGTCCGAGCAGGCCTTTGTGTGTGTGTGCGCGCGCGCGCATGTGCATGCCTGTATGCGTCCTAGAAAGAACTTTATCATAGAGTTGACCCCTTCCACCCAGCACAACTCGGCTGATATTGTTCCAAGATGAGGTATTATGGCTGATATGTCTGATACGAGGCATATCAATGGGCTATATGTACTCAGGTCTTCTCCCACTAAATCATTCTTATCCAACGGCCTCTGTCACATAAAGCTTACCAAGGCTTCCATTTACTGTCAAAAGCCCACTGAAGCATGCACAGAATGCTGATGGCATGATATCTGGTCAAACAAAGTCCCGGGACGACCTTCACGAGCAATTTCCCGACAACGTCTGGCCGTAGACAAACCCATCCACGTAAAAACAATAACATCCCAGATGTTATTCATTGCCAATTTTAGGCGCTATCTGTAAAAGTGGGTATCAATCTCATCCATTGAACTCGTCCATTGGACCCATCCATCCACCGTGTTCTCTCATAAACAATGTCCGACCAATATAGAGAAAACACCATTGTCCTGCTGTTGTCAATTTGCAACGACACAAAATCTATCAATCTCAGTTTAGATATGTCTGATAAGTGTCGGTCCTCATCCCAGAAGATTGATGCCGTCACTGGGTCACCGAGCAACCAGACCACAATTCTTCACGTACAGTTTTCATGGCAATGTTAAGTATAATATTATTATAACCCTCAAATGTCAGTCGCCGAGGAGATCAACAACAAACAGCATCGGCGCCTTTTCTGAATCAAATCTCGGAAGATAAAACGAGGTTTTTGACGAAAGCGAAAATGGATCAGCTGCCGGTAGCACACTAACAGCAACTCTAATGAACTGTGTTTCCATGGTACGGTTAGATAACGCAGACACACACACACACACACACACACACTCTCTCTCTCCCTCCTCTATAACTGCCAAGTATAACCATCGCTAAAACTAAACAACTCAACTTTCTCTCTTAAATCATCCAATTTGGGAAACGATCTAGCACGGCTAAATGCATCCCATGTAGCACAGATCAGCCCAGAAGGGCAGAATACAGGGTACAGATCCGAGCACAACTCAGCGGTCAAAATATACAATCTAGAACGGCTTCATACATACATTTGGGAATATAAACAGACTGATATACCACCCTAGTACTAGAAACATCTTCCGCTAACCGCAAACAACCACCACGTTATCATCTGCGACATCTTCTCTCCTCCATAAAAAATGCAAGCCTTAATCCATCAAACTGTAACGCGATGATGTACAGCTAGTTATACCCGAGCCCCTGGGGTCAATTCCTACTCATGTTACAAATGACGGAACTGGTCTACGCATGACAAGTTTTCTGTTTGTTTGTTCACGACCCGGAGCCAACCCCGGGAGTTGATGGCGATCTAATATATATATATATATATATATACTTGAATCTTCTCGAATACGACAATCAACGCCAGAACTAAAACTAAACCTTCTACACAATCCCTTGCGAAATCTAACTGATCAGATGGTGATGATGATGATGATGATGATGTTTTACGGCCACTTTTGTGCACATGGGCCGAGCGACCTCTAAATGTAATGACGCGAAGTCAACGATGAAACGCTATTCAGATATGCCCACGCCGAGATTCGAACTGAGGTGGGATACCAAATAGACCACGGAAGCGCCCGTAACTGATCATTAGGCCTATAAATGATGATGATGATGATATGGATGTAAGCATATCCCCAAACGTTGTCATAGTATTTGGCAAGACAGCCAAACAGTCAGTCATTGTTACAGAACATCCTTACCATCTTCTCGCTCTCTAATCTTCATCACGAAATCAAATCTAGGTGCAAACTAGTAAATTCTTTCCGAATAAAACCAACATCAAAATATAACCAAGATGTGAAACCGTTTTCGGTTTCAGCCTCCTCTGACAGAAGAACCTCAATCGACCGAACATAACAATATCATAAATCCCATGTTGAGGCTTCTCCTGGTGTCAAACAAGGGCACAGATGTCGACATCTTGTACTACTAACCACCAGCTATCAGCCGGCAATCACAGACCAGCTATTTAGGGCTAGAACAAATGACCGACCCGCGTAAAAGGCCGCAAGTGTACATAATGAACGGCGATGCGACTCAGACAGGCATGTCATCCGATCTCGTAGAACGCCGAGCCCGCTAACGCCGACATAACTACCACTCTCTGGCCGTCGACGAGTTGAAAATTTGGCCGCCGTTCGGATGCGCTCGCCGTTTCGGGGTTCCGCGTATCATTAACACCAAACAGTTTCGGCTTATCAGAGTAGCCGAGCAGAAGGGATAAGCATTTCTACCTGGAGTCTTTTAACGCAGCCGATTACCCGACCTTTACCTTGCCGGCGTTGCTCCTTTCGCCATAGCAACCGCGCGAGCGGACCAGCATCCCGTGCCAGTCAGTCTTCTGCGGCTTTCCCGTGCTCTTCGCCACCATTCCAAGGGGACGCATCTTTATGGGACGAACAAATGATACCCAACACGCAACACAAACGGCTTTCTGCTTGGACGAAGACGCCTCAGCCGTGCACCGCGCGGACATACGGACAGCGGACCCGGCAGCTGAGATAACTAGCCCACAGCTCAGGCTCGACTTATCAGACAACGTATCGCCCAGATCGAGCTTAACGCCCAGCTCAGACAAGTATTAGATTGCCAGCCCCTAACCATCCAGAGCCCAGTATGAATGATGGCCACACGAACGGAGACACAGAATGGCTTTAACAATAAGTGAGCCATATTTAAATAGCAAAAAGCAATTAATTCACAAACTGATATAAGAAACACCCCTGACGGTAATATGCTCCATAATATGTATTAATTAAACCCTGAGGATGACCAAATTTACTGTAGTGGAGAACGGAGAACTCCGATGGTGTAGTGATTAGAGTAATTCGTCGCAAACCTCCAGGTCAGGGTTCAAATCCAACTACCACCTGTGTTTGTGGGGTGTTTCCCAGGGGAGTCGCAGCTCGGCGATAGGTCTCAGGTGTTACCAATGCCGAGGCTAAATAACTCAAATCAGCTGTAGATCAGAACATAGCCTACTGACTGGATCAACTGAACACAGTGCGTACGCGGAACTTACAACGTTCACACATTAGGATTTTAACTCGATGATGATGACGATTGATGTTTTACGGCCACTTTTGTGGACACGATAGGCTAAACGGGCCGAGCGACCTCCAAAGGTAATGAAACGAAGTCGAAGATTAAACACCCTTCAGATATGCCCACGCCGAGATTCGAACTCAGGGGGTAGTGATCTGTGATCCAACGCGCTACCAGTTAGACCACGGAGGCGGCCCATGATTTTAACTTGAATGCTGACCACAAAGACGCCCTAAACCTAAAAACACATACAAATTTAATAACTTTATCAATTCATCGTTTCTTTCTTAACCTCAGTATCCAGTTTAAATTATCATATTCGAACTATTAAATGTCTCATAAGGCAATATTCGGAGAGGCCAACTATTAATATTTATTATTATGTTTACTCAACGTGTATATATGTTACACTAAGATTGTGAAACTAGGGGTTGATCCATCAGCAGTATAGGCATGGAGAAACTACCGTCTACTGGACTCTGATATCGCAATTCCACTCCACAGCAGAACAACCAATGCTGATTACGAGTCTGAACGATATAAACACCCAAACACTTAATCTCCAGATTACATATATCACAGCCATCCACGCCCTGATGAAACACCTACTAGCGCTATTGTTCGTCATCCAAGCTCCACTATACTGATCATTAAATAGTCACACCGTAGACAATTTACTATATCTAAAACTCTTAGATGCTACTGACGACAATAGGATTCACACAGAGGCAGGAAAGTCATTTTCAGCGTTGTTTCTAGGGTATTATGTGCAAAATTGTTGGGCATTTAGTGCCAAGTTACGTAAAGAAACGACATTGGGGATCGAACATAGGCTTCACATTGTATTGCTTGAATAATACACACAGACGCACTTAAAAGCACAGTTGCTTTCCAGCGTTTCCAGAAATAATCGCAAACATTAGAAAGATCTCTAGGCGATTTTAACAAAAATAAAATACAAGGGTTTTCATCCATTTCTTATAGGCTCCGAAAAATATATTCCATGATCCAGAGATAACTGTGCTTTCCAGATCCCTGTTAACATGATCTGGATATTTTGCCAGCCAATCATCGTGCCATTAATGATGCCTAGACTAACTGTCGCGTCACATGTTACCCACCAATATGTCATAGTATCCTGTCATCAGAGACAATTACAGATTCTCCCTCATCCAGCTACATCACACATAATAACTACCTGTCCGCTGGCTGCATAATCCGACTGAACAAGGGCTGAGGCAAAAGGTCAAAAGGTGAAAACAGAGCACAGGACGACACCGGCTCCATAAGGTCAATGTTGCTGATGTCCAGATCCTCTTCAATTGGAATCATTACACAGAAACAAACGACGGCTGGTCATGTTGAAGATGTTTTGGGGCATGTATAACCTTTGTTCACGTGATACAAGAATGTATCGGAGGCCTGGTACAAACCATTACACTTTGATTATGGTAGAGTATATAGCTAATGACATATATACCATTACTAAGCAATCAAACTCAGAGGCAGTCAGGATATTAATAGGACAGACCCTGGAACTAATTTGGCAAGGCACTGCTGCATCAGATCACGACGCCCATCAGAATCTGTGTTTGTGGAGGATGTTTCATCTGATCATCTCATTTCCTATGCAGAGTTCCTTGGTTATAATTTGTATGTCCTAGTTGTGACCAGTGCCCAACCTAAATAAATTCACTAATGCACAAAAGAAGATGCTGACCTCTGATACATGATAATTCTCTCTCACTTTCACACACACACACACACACAAGAGAGAGAGAGAGAGCAGCTGCAGAAACTACAGCGTCATCTCAACAGCTGTCTGCCCAAGCGGGCTATCAGCTCTCCAGATTTCGCGTACGGGGAAACTTTACCCCAAAACTTCTTATCAACGCCCGAGCTAATAACGGCCTCCGACAAGTGTCCGACTGCCCACACTCGGATCAGTCAACGGCTGCCATAACAAACACTCCAGACAAACATACCGGGCTACTTCCTATACAAGATGTCATCCCATTTCGGCGTCTCTCTTTCATGCTCTTTCGGTCCATCTTTCACTGCCGGCCGAACGGTGTTAAAGGTCAATTACACAATTCAACCGGGATACGCTTCTGAACGCGCCGGACAAATGGGAGCATCCCGAGCCAGACGAAAAGACGCCCATTCAGCAAATCGGATAAACACACACGGCGGTGGCCACCGTCCATTACGGCAAGATGTCCTCCTCCAATACAAGATAATATGTCATGCGATGCTGTAATGAGGTGCTGCATCAGGCCATTTATGCTACCGAAGAACGGAGCATCCCGACGTCACAACCCGTATCAGGCGGCCATCTCTCATGTGGGCAGCGAGCGGGAAGGCTTCACGGTCTTCACTGCTATGTTCCTTAACTAACGTTACACAAGTGGGTCATTTGTACAGATGTGGCGGTGAACAGCCGCCAACCAATATCCGATTATTATACCTAATATACGTATATATGTGCGCCTCTACGTGTGCACGAATGTATGTGAGCAAACTGACAGGATGGCTGAAAAACAATATCGTGGTCAGTGCCATGTTACAGTGATATGCTATTCCAGCGGGATAGGTGAAGGAACAGGCGCGCTGTCATGCAACGTCCCTTTGAGAAATGTCACGACGCTGATCAGTCTGCTTCACGTATTATTTGGCTGTGGAATATTCTCACATACACGCACACACACATACAGGGACGAAGAATGATTGGATGGAAGTGAGCGAAAGCTGTTGGACGCTACCGGGGAAATAATATCAAAGTCGTGAAACCCTGTTTGCATTAAATTGTTCCAAAGCAGATAGAAGTTTTTAGCATTTAGCAATTAATCGGTGTGTTAAACAGGAATGCATAACAACTGTGGAACACATGAAAGGCGGCATAGAAGACTACCCAATGTTTGTGGAAAGTATTCAAAGGCAGTGTTTTAATGAGAACAGCATTTAAAGCTGCATAGTTACAGCAAGAAGCTAGAACTGTGATCCTTATGCACTCAGCTTTGCTGAAGACATCTTTGGTTGGATTTAAATTTGAATACTTAAATAGGGAACCAATGTATGAAAACCTAAAAAACTATATTAAATGGTGAAATATTGCAAATAATCCAGTGTGTAAACATCAGAGTCTCTAATAAATTAAAGCCAGCAATTTGTTCTTAAGTGTTGCCATAAGCCAGACAGTTAGTGGTTCGTATTCAGTTAAGATAGTTCTGCATGAGAACGTTTTATTTCTGGTGCTGAAACAAATAGAATTATTTAAGGAAAACCAGACCATTTGAGAAAAGACCTGTCTTTATGTAGAATTATCACCTGAATTTTTAAATAATGCTCCGAAGAAAAACAGTACCATGAATGTGGCAATAGTGTGTGATGTATATATATATATATATATATATATATATATATATATATAAAATACGTGGATTCCCTATTATCGCTGTCCACCTATAACACAGTCGACGGGTTATGGATCCCAACGACCACGTTATAATGGGGCCTACTGTTTGTATATATATATATATATATATATATATATATATATATTATCAGTAAACTGGGGTTGTTGTTGTTGTGACAAGAGCGGTAATTACAGAATATTTCAAACAAATTTAACACAATACTTGGAAAATCCTGAAATGCAAATATGTACCAAACTGGTTCCAGACTAATGTCTTCTTACTAAGTGATTACTATTGTTTGAAGAACGTCTCCCACAACGAGAAACAATTTACTATTTTGTCCTGTACTAGAACTAGAAGCTCTCACGCAGCGCGCGTCTTACAATCCGAAGTTCCTGAAGCGAATCTGTATGCAACGTTTACCCATATCCCGGATATAGGATTACCAATACGCTTTGGTTTAACTGGTGCATTATACTTCTAAACTAAGTAGGCTAAAAAGCATTATGGGATGGAGCATGAAGGCAGAAATAGATACGCAAACAGCCACAGAAAGTCATCTGTTATCAGACTAATAACAACAAATTCCTTACACCAAGTCCTACTGTAATAATAGTGATAATGGACCTTGCTTATCAGTAAGCAATTAGCGTTCACTGATGTCATATATCTTAGTAATAATGTTTCTTTACCCATTACCTAAGTGACTCTCACTCTCTCCCCTGTGCGTGTTGGTGTGTGTGTGTGGGGGGGGGGGGTTATTGAGAAAACATACACGTGTGCGCGCCCGTGGACACACACGCGCGCGCACAGAGAGAGAGATCAAGGGGGGGATTTCAAATATGCAGGGGCACATTCGTGGTTATGCAAACGCACAAGTACAGCTGATAATGCACCGGCTGGCATAAGACTGCCATCGGGAGTGCATGAGATACATTCCGAATCGCCAACAGATAGCGGACACCACCTCAGAGCACCGAGCAATACTCATTACCAATGATAAATTAAGGTGATCGGAGCCAAAAGCAATGCGTCACGCTAGCTTAATACTGAGAGGCTTCCCAACGGACACCTAAATAAACACATCGGCCACATCACGTGGATAATACCACACGTGCTATGAACTGAAGATGTTTCTTCCATCTCACAACATTATCTACCGATCGGTGCCAGAACAAAGGGGAAAAAAACACCCGATGGCGATAATTTCATTTTCTGCAACAATCAGCCCCAACAGTCGGACCACCAGAGGCTCACTGCAGCAAACAAACAAAAAAACAAACAAACAAGAACCAAACCTCATTGACGAAAACACAAACTACAAACTCGTTACTTTTACTATGTATATAGTAGAGCTACTTAGAGCTGTCAGGAGAACTGACTCCCGTTGAGGTCAATGACAGCACCATCACGGGTTCATTACATTTTACAGAATGATCTTTGCTCCCAGAAACATCAGACACGTTTATCTGAGTACTGATGTATACACCGCGGATTGGTCAGTTGAGTAACAGGTGGCTGTAGTATAATGAACGCGTAGATATAGCTAATCACTGACAAACGGGTGAATGAGAGTGAGTGACTGTGTGAGTGGTTTGGTTATTTAGCCTAGCACTGGTCACACCTGGAACATATGGAAATGTCATACGCATACAGATAGGGGACATATTCAAACCCCATAACATTGAAGTTTGAAGTGGAATACTCTTAACTACTGTGTTATCGGAGTATCCTGATCGCTGAGAAGATGATGATGATTGATGTTTTACGGCCACTTTTGTGCACATGGTAGGCTGAATGGGCCAAGCGACCTCCAACGGTAACGAAGTTAAAAATGAAAAACCCTTCAGATATGCCCACGCCGAGATTCGAACTCGATCTGTAGTCCAACGCGCTACCAACTATACCACGGAGGCGTCCCTAATCACTGAGAAAGTAGGTTATAAATGGTGATACTGGTACTAACTTTTTCTCCTGCAGCAGCATATCTGTTGCAGATATAATCTCTTCTGGAGAACCCCGAACCCTATATCAGCGTTACGGAAAAACAGCTGTCATCATTCAACAATTATCGATCATTATTTTAGACCATACCCGCCTGTACCGATAATATTTTCGTTGTAATTTGCGCATATGTGCAATGACCGAAGTATATCGAGTGCGCTTTTCGATGTTCTCCTATTGATTTTTCGTCGCTGATGCGCAGAATTTGTTTCGGTAGCGTCCCTACCTCTACATTTATCCTGCGTTTCTACAGTTTATCCCATGTTAACAACATTAACGCAGGACATAGAGTCAGACAGTTTCAAACGTTTTCCCTTCTAAATCAACAATAAGGCTCGTCGTACTGTAATCATTTATCCAAACTGACATCGGGAAAAACTGAAGCCCTTCGAACATTTCAAAGTACAACGCTGTCACCGTAATCCGTGATGATTCGGCGGCTGTCAAAAGATACTGGATTCACGGACTGGAGAGATCGGACCCTATCAACAGGACGACAAATCGCGCATCAACTGCAGTGAGCATCTTAGATGAACTAAACCGATACCTTACCTCGCTCAATGACCAACAATACCCGGGCAACAAGTGGCAAATGGTCACCGGAGACAGCCGACAAAGACGCCGTCAGCGTATCTATATCCCCGTCATCAAACAATACGAAACTGCTCGAAGACGGTGACGGATAGGCGCTCTGGATCGAATATGGCCGAACGGTGGTCAGTCGGGAAGGCCAATGTCCGACCGTATGAACTCAGATCGCATAACGGCCGGCAGCGCGTGATGGGAACCAGCCAATCAAAGAACGCCCGCCTGCATTCGCCATCACATCATTAACGCACACACCGCATGAGCACGGTTATTTCCTCTCCCATACAATTAGAACAGAATCGCCAATTTCCGTTCGCTGCCCGTGTCAACAGAAGACAAAAGAAATCAGCGGGTTAAGTGCATTCTCTGGTCAGGTATCGATTCCTGTATGTAGCAAGTTATGTTGTTGCCTGTATCGGATAGCTAAGTCATACTTCTGGAACACTAGGAACACGCTATCCCGAATACTAATAACACACACACACTCACACACACACTCACTCCCTGTGTAGTGTTGAATACGTTATTTACGTATCATTGTTCAAATGTACAATTTCCAGGAGTAATGTCCCCTGATGAATCAGCCAGATTAATATATTCATGATTTTCTTTGACAGCATCCCTCCCTCGACACACATACCCCGAACACACACACACACACAAAAAAAGTACTACTACTTTGCCGCAACTGTCGCACCCTAGTCCTACCCTTAGTAATAATGTTGTTATCTTCCTCTGGGACTGCTAATACTACCGGTACTTACATAAAAACAACATTTCATAGTATTACTGTTACTACATGTACTGCTAATATCTCCCCTGTTGCTACAACTAATGTCTATATATAGCGCCTAGCTATTACTGAATGCTCCAAATGACTGATATTATTCCCACCTCCCCATCCACTCGGCTCCACGGGAAGCCACCAACAGATTATGGCTACAGCTATACCGTAAAACACACAATTGTTACCGAACTTCCTTTACACCTCATCCCATTCACATCTTAAGAAGCAGAATTGATATAACGTCCTCCAACTTAAACTCATCTACCAGACTTTTTTTATTTTATTTGCAACAGCTACACCTGGCACTGAATCCGTATGACAATGCGCTCTATCAGCTTGGCTATTGTGCCTGGCGCCGCACAGCGTTCTTCGGTGTTCTGCCATGATCCATACAGTTCTGATAAAAGGGCGCTGCCATGACATGACACCATAACGGTATCTCATCGCTGACGAATGGCTGTTGGTGGTTATGCATATAGCAAAGCGCACACACGAGCATTGGAAACTGCATGGCCCAGCATTGTTGCTAAAAGATGGATTCTGCCTAATGATGAAATAATGCGATATGTTTGCGCAGCCGGTTTGCCGCTAATGGAAGTCTTCCATGTCACAGTAAGCGGCTTGAAAATGATTCATTCCTGAAATCAAGTTTC
The DNA here is from genome assembly GCA_025642065.1 of Paralvinella palmiformis. NCBI lineage: Eukaryota > Metazoa > Annelida > Polychaeta > Terebellida > Alvinellidae > Paralvinella > Paralvinella palmiformis. The sequence continues at coordinate 138,549 of JAODUP010000359.1, read as the reverse complement.
TGTGACATCGCCTGGACTCCATCCCGAACCCTTTTTAAAGATGGAATAAATGTCGGGGAAAACCCCGGTGCTGTCCATAGCACGTACTATTTGACGGGAAGCACAGCTGGGTTGGAGAACTGCAGGTCTCTGTTGTCTATTTTAGAACCAGAGAAAACACGGTGGCGTTTTGTCTCAAAATGTCTGTATCTACGTCAAACGTCCGGTAAAACCCTATTGGAATGACAACATTTGGGCACCATCTTATTAAATAAAGACTAATTTACAAATGAAAAAAAAAAATACTAATGTATTAAATTCTTTTCTAAAAGTATATCATCCATAATTATACTTCTCCACCAGTAAGAAAGGTATTTAAAACATGACAGGAGAGTGCCTAAAATGATTGAATAAGCTAATTATGATCTGCAAACGTACACCAAAATTATACACAAAATCAAAACGCTTCTACGATATATATATATATATATATATATATATATATATATCAACTTGGTAATCGGTGTCCAATGGGATAATTACTAACGTGTCCAACATGAATCATGAATGTTCATATTATATTTGAAGAACAATAAACCCACAATAACTGGCAGCTCCTGAGGAACATTTTGGGCTGAGGATCCAATCATGTTAAAGCTCAATAAAGTTATAGAGGTTGAACAGTGTAATGATTTATAGCTGTAATTATCCTGAATCGTTATCAACCAGAAGCATGATGTCATCCTAAAGGCATAGAACAATGAACCACCTTTATTTGGCATACATCTCCGTCTAATTGTTTTGTTTGTTTATTATGAGGTAATACAAATAACGCTGTATTTAAAATATTCAAGGTATTGAGATAAATATTTATCTTACTAAAGTTTCCCCACATATGATGCCATTTCTAAACTTTACTACGCCATAACGTGCAGTTCACTATAAGCGGCACGGGTATTGACAGAGAGCATTTAGTGGATCAAGTGTGCTATCGAACATAATAAACGTTAGAATACGTCATACATATTTTCAAATTGTTACATATGCAAACAGCATAATGATTATTATTATTAATGTAGATTAACTAAAGCACCATTACTAGCAGAAGCAAACAGTTGAGCTTTGAAAACATAGTAAAGCATTTGTGAATAGATGATGCACTTCTAATCTACACCGACAGACTTTGAAGTTAACATCATTCTACACTTCAGATGCAGTCAGATCACATATGGTTTAGTTGACAAACACCTACTTGTAGCAATATTGAACTGATTGAGCCAATATTAATAGCAACAGACGGGGGCATTAGTCACCGGTATATCAGCGAGTATTATAAGAATCCATAGTCATGAACATATCACAGATAATAATAGAATATTATCAGGTGTTCAGTGACAGAGTCCACTGAACACATCATGCCGTATAATAAACCATGATGACTTAATCTCCTCCTACACTGAGTGCTTTCCATTGGTTTCTCCCTACATGGCTTAGCATAGCGATTAACCCTATTTCTACAATGACACAAATACTTTCTACGCTATGAGAGAAAGGCTGAGAATTGATAAAAGTTCGGCCCTGATAAACTCGCATAATATTATTATTGCACATTGCAGACCAGAGACAACTATGTTTCTTTCATAAAATGTGTGGAATATAAAAATCACATATGACTGCAATATTATTGATCTGTTCTCTGCCTGGAATAATTATAGCTTCGTAATAGGTTTGTTATGTCTGGGGCTGGCATATTATAGAACCACATAATATTATATTTTCCTCGTAATGTAAAGGATACCAACCTTCATTAATATTCATTATTGGTGAAACGAAATGGCAATTGTAATGTAGACACACAAAACCGAGCCATCCGCAGAACTTGGAAGTTCACTGGCAGGTTTAGTGGACTTCCCCATGTCAGCAGAATTAGCCATTTTTCAACATTCAATTTGGTTGGAAGCAATATTTTCCCTTGAGAAATTATGCCTGGAAATGGCTCAAATAGCAACTAACTGTTGCTGAATTGAGTCCGTTGTTAAACCGCAATGACAGCAGCAAGCAGTGATTTGGACACCAACGAGGTCGCTGTCAAGTAATGCTAACCTGATACCAGAATATATGACATGGAAGCAAAACAAATTAGTGGGGGAGGTTGGTATCTGAGTTCACTATTGATTTTTGACAAATCTACCGAGACATCTATTCATTTGCACTCCTCATCAAACAAGATGGCACTGAAGGAACCAAGCACCTTAAAATGAGGCAAACGATACTTAATGACCAACATGGGACAAAGTAGCTAGCAACATTAATGAATGAACATCTTCCATCCCAGTGGAAGGCCTGGCGGGACACTGTAAGGCTAAGGAATGTCAATTTTGGAAATTCCTTAAAGATGGGAAACTTCATTTAAAACTGGTTGACGCATCACCTAATAAAATGCGTAAAACCCCAATATAAATAACTATTAATCTAGTCTATATATGACCTAGGTTAATTAAACGTGAAAAGAATGCTGTTTACAGGATGACCAACATGGCATATTTATATTTGATAGAAATACAACATTAAAAATAGATTCACTTAGACTGCACCTGAGTACATCAAGATTATTGGCAACACAATAATGCATACAGCTGCACGGAGGGAAATTGTACAAGTAAGTTTGTGACTGAACTCCCTCGAGTATTTAGCACAGACTTAAAGCCAGCTCTAAATTTAACAACCACAGTGTACCGAGATAAAAGTGTAATACGGTTGTTTGTTCAGCCAGATATCATCCTGAGCTGGAGGAAGCTTTAAAAGCCATCCAAGTCCGCGGTATTTCAAGTTCGTAGTTCTCAGCTGTATTTGGTAAGCTACACAACCCTCAAGCTACAACCAAAGAACTAAGTGAATAAAGGCAAAAGCCACCAGACACATCTAGCCAGATGAACAGGGATGGAATAATGGCAAGAAACTGAGAACCGTTCATGCGAAGGCATATGATCTAGGAAACAGGAAATAAGAAGAAAATTATATTTAGTAAAGTCTGATATATTACAGTACTTTAACCACACACTATCCACACTATAAAGAATAAACTTGACATATACTAAAAACACTAGACTTAATTTCAATATTATTCCAACCAGGATCAGAACTTTCACTCTGAGATAGGTACAGAATATATAACAGTGCACTTAAAGCATGACTGTTGTACTTCCTCTATCCTGTCACAATAATGATCATGATGGGAAGGCTGGGTATCGCTTGTATCTAAAACCATTATATTAAGACACTGGAATGAAATAAGTCGAGTCGTTAACAAAGATAACAGATAATATGTTCTTTAGAAATAGATAAGTGGTGAAGGATCAGATCAGTTGTTAATAGCTGAAAAATACGGAAAACTTAAACTGTACACAGCATGCTGGCTCCTGATAACTGAGATCAGAACACTTGGTTTACACTGTATGCTAAGTGTTATTAGTACAGTGTTACTGCATACTCTACAGAAACACTTAGATGAATTGCTTTGGGGTCGCCTCCGTGGTCTAAATTGATAGCGCATTTGGACCACAGATTACTACCACCTGAGTTCGAACCTAAGGCTTGGGCATATCTGAAGGGTGTTTTTTGACTTTGCTTCATTACCTTTGGCGGTCATTTGGCCCATTTAGCATACCATGTGCACAAAGTGGCCGTAAAACACCAATCAATCACCTAGATGAATCGCGATCCAGAATTCACAATCTGAATGTACAGGGAAATGAAGAGCTGTTTATGGTACAACAACTCTTGTAGGTCCTTTCTAAACAAACCAAAAAACCTATGATATTGATTAGACAGATACGGGCTTCAGGACACATGCTCAATTTATATTACTGTTAAATGTATCTCAAATGTATAATAAAAGGATACCATATATGTGTGGGTAGTCGTGTGTGTGTGTGTGTGTGTGTGTGTGTGTGTCTATGTGTGTGAGAGAGAGACTTTCCGGTTAAGTAGTTCTCCATCAAGAATTTCGGTACCCATGGCAACGCATATGTATCTCTGGCAAAGCACGTTCATGCTTGTTATGTGATGGTAATTGCATCTCCTAAACTCTAAAAGCTAATGTCACCTGGGCTTATGGATGGCCAGGTATGCGTGTGCCCATATTTTTGTCGACCCTACCTCTGTTATTCAAGCGCACACACCACTAAATCAAATCTTACGTGAACTGCCATTAACAACAGAACCTATACACTTATGATAGGAAACTATGGCACTTAAAAGTCGAAGCTCTTCAATATACGCCCACTTGACGACGACGAAGATCAATAGCACTAATGGTAGAAAGTTTAGATAAAACAAAGTTCCACGTCAGTGCAACAAGGTGAGACCAATAGCATAATTCAAATAAACAATAAGCATCAGGCATTAGATGGCTGTGCCTCAGTGATGACACAGAAACCTGTCCTTCCGACCTGCTGGAGTAATTAAAGGCGAATGCAAATACCACGACGTTATTGGCCTTAAAATGGCTCCAGATGGCTAAATATTCCTAAAATTGTCCACGACGTCAATGGCTGCCCTCTTAACACATCACTTTCCATCACTGGTTAATGGCCACGAAGCCAACATTGGAGACAGTATAAGCAGCCATAATGTCAACCCATGCCACAGTGGCATCTCAACACCGCCGCCAGTGTCCATATTTCACACTATTCTCAGAAACCCTCTACGGGCCCTTCCTACATGGAAGCGGCTTGTTAGCCCAGAGAAAGTTAATCCTGTCGCCGAACACATTCTGAAGGCACCATCCCAATCAACAGCTAACACATCCCAGTCCTAGTCAGTATTCAATGCGGATAAATGCACCGAATAAGCAGTCAACTCAACTCTACAAAAGGCAGCCAATCTTTATCAACCGATCGGTAGCTCTCTGGTTTCATCATAAAACAAAACTAAACATCGCGGAACACTGACTTGGTCCATACAACTAGTTTAATAGGTACAGCTAATTCAGTAAGAACAATACTAATTAGTACCTGATCAACACAATAAACAAACATTCTCTTAAAAATTGAAAGGACAGTATTAAAACAACAACTGTCTTATTTATGTACAGCATTAAAGATGCAACATCATTACTTGCACATACGGATTGAGGTATTATTCTAGACACATGTGCAAAACATCCCATTTGGGTTCCATCAGTTAAGGATTTAATAAGAAATATTAGTGAAACAACAATGCACATCAGCTATGGTGGATGGGAACAACAGATCTGCTACAAAAAAATAAACAAAGCGTGATGTTTTTATAATAAATATTTAATCAATAAAAAAGTTACAGACAGCATAAAAAAAAAACAGGTTAACATAATATGCTAAAATGAAAAAGACAAGTGTTAAATTTGACCATTTTTAGCTGCACTAAACTATAGCTTAACCCAAGTGTGGCTAAAAATATCCCTTATGAACCACAGAGAATTGTGTCAACACTTATGACCTGTATTCAAAGAATAACAAACAACTAGGGACGTGGACATGGAAGAACACGTTCTCTCATCATAGTAACACACAGCAGAGTTTGAGCAATCATTATTGTGACAGGATAGAGGAAGTACAACAGTCAATACTTATCCAACATCTGTTTCAGAAACCAATATGTTTTCCATTAGAAAAAACATAAAAAGTAGTATAATTCTAACGGGTACATAAAAAAATCCAGCTTGTATTGTCCAATGCAGACACCGCGCACACTATTTAAACAATAAATAATATATTAATATCAAGATAGGTCGTGGTATCCCAGTAACTTAGCCTGGATCCCAATGTTATTCTAGAATGGGAAAGCCCGATGTTGGCAGCTCTCGAAACAAAGACCGATCCGGATGACAAACACCAGCCAGAATGCTGGCCAGTATCTACTACTAGCCACAATATGAACACTCTGGATGCCAGAACCAATAGATGAAATGAATCAATTGCTGGTGGATGTTTGTCAAGTCAATAATGTAAATTCTGGGTCAATAATGAATGGACAAACAGACAGATGCTAAACGATAAACTGGTCGGAGCAAGTGGGGGGGGGGGTACCCGACTTCCAAACGTGTGTACATCGATGCGGAGTCAAACACACACACACACACACACAGAGAGAGAGAGAGAGAGTTATTTATCCTTCATAAACTGCAATGCCAGGATTTTTTTGCTTATCAGACGGGACGAAGGACGAACTGTGGGCAAAGAAGAGGATGATCAATTCTTTATTATTCTATCACTGTTTTTGTAGTGGAAATTAACTCGTCCCAAACCCCTCCCAACGTTATCTCTGCCCCTGCCGAAACACTCATTATAACGACTAGCCACATCCGGCACAAAGAATCACAGAAACGTGCACTACAGAAGACCACAAAACAGTCGTCTGGCCATGAGCCACCTTACAGAATCACTCAAAACACACACAGACAATAAATGTGCACGCAACAAAATAATTCATGGCGCAGTAACATGAAATTCGAGCAAAACCTTAACCAGAATCGCAAATCATATCACCAAGACTTAATCCAGTGTTATGGCACGATACGGTGGATATGGCAAATCCCATCGCAAACAATCAATCAATCAACTGGATTATAACGAAAACGATCAATGGTTGCCGTGGTGTGTCAATACGCGGATGATTGGGGTAAAAGCAACAAACAAACAAAACAAACCCACATCTAACTGTACTTCACATAGAAAAGAGAAGCAAACATGCAATAATAACACCTAAATCATTAAACATCGAGTACTCTTACTCCACTGTAACAGTGTAAGCATCAGATTACTGTGGGTGACCCATATTAGCTCATTGGTATAGCAAACAGGAATACAAAATTATAAAGTGGGGTAGGTTATTATTCGTATATCCTCTAGTGAGTGAGTGAGTGCTTTCTTTACCCTCAATACTGATCTAATCTGGGAAATATGGCTATAATGGAGTTATTCCTTTGGTAAAAGACAGCTGAAACATCCCACAAGCACGGAAGACATTGCGATTCGAACTCCCAACCTGGAGGTTTGCAGTGAAATGCACAAACAACTGCACCATAGGAGTGCATCACAGGTTCAGCACACCATCCATACATGCATGGCCAGTTTAAAACAGATCACATCCAGTTTAGCGATGCATGACCCTAATATCCAATTATTGAAACTTATTCTTTAAAACGTTTATTTGCACAAATTAAAACCTTCATTCCTCATGGCACTTCTAAATACTATCTGACTCACAATAGACCAATTTCACTGTATTTATCAAACTGCCTATCAGAAGATCGTATAAAAGATTGCATTCTATTAAGTGCATGCCATCTTAAATCCATTCAGGTTATGGACAAATCACTTTATGAAGTCAACATTTCACGCCACAACATCACTTCAGATCCTTTACCACAACTCTGCCGTTCCAAATTATGTCCCCCGAGTTCCTTGAGTGGGTGTCAGAGAGGTCTAATTACGAGTTCGACATGAGAGCCTTCAAGAAGGCCGATCCATCCTAACAAACTACTTACCATGGTGTGTGTAGAAAACATACAGCCCAGTCGATGCTATAACAGTCTCAAGGAACATAACGTGCTGTATTTGGCATGTTGTACTGGGATTATGGCGGTCCAGCTGTCCGATTGGTACACTCCGAGTTCCACTAACTGGATACTTGTCTTCCAGGTGCTCACTGGTTGAATGAGCCAAACATTAGTACCTGGCTCAGGATTGTGATGGCTTATTGTGGATTAGGCCTTAATAACTGGCAGCCAGAAACAGTACGTTCCACTTGGAGTTGACAGTGGCCGCAGATTTGACAGGGTCGGTATCAGGGCAACAAGATGAAAAGTAGTAATTCCCTTGTGCTCTGTTAGCCCTAGCTAATATGTAATTACTTTTGAACATGCCACATCAGTTATAAAGCGGCGATTTGAACAGATTGAATTTTTTTAGACTCTTCCACAATTATTGCAAAAAAAGAATTAAAATATTGAATCAAAGAAATTAACAGGACAATGCTGTCAATCATGCAAATCCAGCAGGGGGGGGTGTTGGTACTTAATAAGCCATTTGTGCTAAATAGTTTTCATATGGCACTCGCTGTAAGAGACATTGAGAAAATGCGTACTGCCCACAGATGATGCCGATGATAATGATTACGCTGAGTTGGTGAATGTGTTCTTTGCTTAGTCTCTACACTCATCACACCTGAGTTCATGTGACTGAGGGGGATCACCCCCGAGAAACAGTTCCACAAACGTAGGTTGCATGAACCCTTAACCTGAGAGTTTGCAGCTCTGAGTGCTCTAAACACTGAACTATTGGAGTAACTTATATGGAATTCCAGAGATCCACAGATGAGGAAAAACATAGAATGGAAATGCCCAAGGTTTGAGGATAACTATGTAGTCCTTAGACCTGAGAAGCATTAGCAAAACAATAATAACAATAATAATAGCAGCATATATTTAATACCATGCCATCACTTTTAAATTTTAGTAGTCATTCAAAGGCACTGTACAGATAAATTACATAAAAGCCTGCAGACTGTACAGCTAAATATTTACTGTTATAGATCAAAAATATTAAGTTCAATCTTAACTGTGAGAAATTCATAATAAATGTTTGCCCTTAGAAACGTTAAGTGATACTCAATCATCGACCAGCCAGCCCACCAGGTATTCTGATGACTAATATCAGCCTGTGTATGACAGTGGAGCTTTGGTGTGGATATCACTATGTTTACAGCATAAAAACATAACCTATAGCACCTTTAGTAACAAATCAGGCCACCCTGACATTACTGTGGCTGATGAATTATTTACTTCCTTACACAATGAAATACGGATTTGTAAATACACAAGGCCTAAACATGAACAAACCTGGTTATGCTAATCAATGCACACACATCATCTCCAAATAAGGAAACACACACACGCACAAACACACAGTCACAAATATGTAATCTGAGAAGCGGTCTTTTCATGACGCATAGACTAAACATAGTACCTTCATTTTCAAACCTGCACCTTAAAGAACAAAACTCACACTTGTGTAACAATTAAATGCCATTTGTACAAATTATAAAATGTTTTTAAACACTCACTTCTGCACTGCACTAGTCACCGGCCCAGTCCTCTACACTATCAAACTCTGATGATATATCCACACTGTGCCAGGTGAAGTAAACCTGTATGACAAATAAGAGCCATATTATTACAGCATAAAATATATAAATATCTGATTATTTACTCTCTCTCTCTGCTTGTGTGTATGTTTACGCACAGATGTTTTGTGTGTGTGTGTGTGTATATATATATATATATATATATATATATATATATATGTGTGTGTGTTACAGTTAACTTGTATAATCAGGTAATATAGTTTAACTATAACACACACACACACACACACACACACTAACATTATATATATATATATATGACATACACACACAATATTAAATAATAGATATGCTCTCACCTATCTCACTGATATAAAAAAAATGAATAGCATATTTATGGCGAAGTAATATCAACATTGCTTTTATGCACTGCAACCAAAAAGCCAAAAGTGAACCTCGTGAAACACTTGATAACAAGCTCACATGAAACATTCTCTGTTCCAATCAGGCCAAGAATATTTTTAACTCAGATAAAAGGACATTAGTGATCAAATGTATCAAATGCAGGACACAAGTCGAGAAAGACCTGATGACTCTACAAAATACTTTACTGAATAGTAGTTATTAAAGTACTGAAAACGAAAATAAAAATGGTGGAAAGGGAATATTATGAATAAGCTAACAACAATAATAATCACGTATATTTAATAAAGGAGCCTTTAACTACCAGGAGCCAGTCAAAGCCGCTGTACACTGATACCCTAAATAATATAATACATAATAAGGGATTTCAATGATAATAATTATTTACCTATGAAAGTAATCTCGAACAAAATTATGTGATTTTAGAACAGATCTAAACGTTTAAAGAGACGGCGCATCTCTAATTCTAACACCAGTACAAACAACCTATTCCACATTTAAGGGGTTCCAAGACTAAATGCACATTATCACCATATGATTTCAGCCGAAATCACTGGATACCTGCAACTGACTGGAATGAACGACCCGAGTACTGGGAATGTCACTTTCTAATGGGCACCATTTCACACAGGTATTCAGGTGACAAGTCACTGATAGATTTATAAGTTGTTAATAAAATACTGAAATAGATACGCCAGTTACAGTGATAGCCTGTACAATATTTAGGCACTTGTAATATAAAACCAATTACAGTGATCGACTTTCTGAGCCCAAGATAAATTTTAACTGATTTACTCGAATTTGAAACTGAGTCAACTTCCACTTGAACTTACATTTAAGAAGGGCTTCAGTAACAAACTATGTCATGGGGGTAATAATAAAAAGTTATCTATTATTGTTTTAGCCCTATATTGTGCACATTAGCAAGGAGAACAATCTGAAATAATAATATCTATTTAACAGGTATTCATAATGGGTGGCAAATCATCAGTTACCAGTTAAACCTACAGTCGTCCAATTTTAGGTATGACGCAATGCATGATTTTTTTTCCAAGCTAGACAACAAAGTAAAAAGAGAGCCAAATTAAAAACCGTATCAGATGAGTTAAATTTAAATCTGATGAACACATTTCATTCCTCAGAGTGGGTCATGATCATTAATTACTGTTTGTGTAAAAATGGTCAGAACTCAGGCTCCACCATGTATTCAAATAGAATAAATATTTGAGTCAAGAATATGCAAAGAATTTACATTCTGACTTTCTCCCACACATGAAATTCACCAAAATTATCATGACCATGTCCTATTCAGAGAATCCACATTCTTCAAAGATTAAATTCTTTGTGTTTTTCCTAGAATTGACCCTGTTGTTTACGTAATTTACTCTGCATATGATTGTATGTATTTCATTATCACCTCTATCTTAACACTCATCTGCCACATTGCCAACACAACTGAGGCTTAATACTGCACACGTAAGTACTTGGATGAACACAGGTAGATAGTTGAACATTTAGTATCAGATGGAATTAATTGCTTTAATCATCTAAGCAATATGCAAAGCAAACTGGAAATATTTGTATTAAGGATCCAGTTAAACAATTTTCTCCATGTCAGATTAGATAATACTCTCCAAAACATTTTATACATAAGTCCTGCATTCTCAATTAAGGAACAAGGGGCTTTTTCTTTTGATACAATGTGTTCATGCAGTATATATTGAGGTAAGTCTGACATTTACCTTGAAATGGTTTACTGCTGAAAACACCAATGCCATTTAGAATATGAAGGAAACAGCTCTTCGTAGTTGAAAGTATAATGTTATGAAATCTGATAAACAAAAAATTTCTACAAAGCTGAACCCTGTATAAACTGTCAAATGTATGTATGTATGTATGCAGTAAGTGAACAATAATATAATGCCCACTCTACATTTATGCAATTGTCGAACGCAAATAATAATATTAGCATTTTACGCATACCATTTAGGACCTGGATCTGATTTGAGCAAAAATTTAATAAAAAATAATGTTACACTCTTAACTTTCACAGCCCAATTGACCTGTATGTTAACTTAAAACCACAGAATTGTCCATTTAAGTACGAATCCTTACAACATTCTGGATGGATCAAGCAAAATCTTGTACAATCTAATATATCTGAACTCACTACTACACCGGGATATAATACAACTAACATGGGACTGGTGTTATGCGTTCCGTTTTGCAAGCTCAGGTGTCACTACAATCATGCAACACGGCGGTTCTCTGTATTCTCTGGAAGCAGTTTATCACAAGAGAAGAGACCACTGAATAGCAATGTCTGTCTCAGCCCAGGTGATAAATGATGATGGTGTGAAACAATATCCTGCATGACTCATTTGTTTTATACCTGGGCACATTAGCCCTATGTTTCTTATTTGGTCACAGCAACACTTGCATAAATAATATTTTACCTGCTTTTCAATTTCAACGATATTGTAAAGAATAACATCAATGCTTTTGAATTATGCAGTTCATACCTCGATATGCTGATTCGATTAGCTTCTTCATGTCTGGATCAGAACATTCTGAAATCTGTCTTGTTTTGATTCAACTTATAACGGCTGATTTTGACTAAACAGGCGTCAACTGGCTTTAAAATCATGCTTGTTTGCATACCATATATCATTAGCTGAACAGTAATATTGTCTAACAATATTGCAGTCTGATTTAGTATAGATGTAATAATTGTTTGATCTCTACGTGCTTGCCTTTCGTTGACCAATTAAAATCATAATATTATTTGTCTTGGAAATCAAAGCTGTTTCAGTATTTATGTGCAGACTGCTGTTGTCTAATTAGACAGTGAAGTTCGGCCTCTTTGATAGTTTTAGAAAACAATAATTATCAGTTTCAGACAAGCAGGTTACATACTGTGGTGCTAACGCCAAATCATAATCTGGGATATTAATAAGCCGGAACTTTGTATTATTATTAAAAGTTTCTCTTCTGAAAAGATTGAAACATCCAATGTTATTATACCTTGTGTTCTGATATTGTCATGTTGACAGTAACACAAATGCAATGTTTTTGCAGGTATTAAATTGAATAAATATATATATATATATATATATATATATATATATATATACATACATACTTCCCAGGTATCCAAAGAAACATATCATGAATGTTGTACCACTGTACTCTGTACAGGAATCATACTGTGCTCTGAGGCTTAAATGGAAAACGTGTTCCAAACATTGCCAAACAAGTTATAATAAATATCATAATAATGGTCAATCCTTTGAAATAAACACATTGCTTTCACTAAGAAAGTCCACATTTATTGAATATGGAACATTCTAAAACTGATAGCAGAACATCATCCCACGAAGCCATTATCTGCCTCAAGTTCACATGCTAATCAGAATGTGACTCCATAGATGTCACCCCATTAGTGTAAACCTAAAACACTGTTGCTGCACAATCTGCACATGAATCCTGAATATCAATTATCATTATACTGCTTAGGATTCTTCATTAATCACTAACCTACATCTGTCAGCAATCAAATATTAACTATAATAATATATATTTGGAGGCCAGCCAAGTGAAACTACCTGGATTGGGACCTCTGAGCTTTCAGAGACTAATACTGGATTAATTGATACCTCTGGGTTAGAAACCGGATAATCAGAGAGGCAAAGTAAACAAAATTTAGGTATTCACTGACTGCTAAGGTTTTTTTCTCCAAAACCTATATCAAGTATAAATCAATCAATTCTGAACTCAAAAGAAATCCACAGCTGGCTGCTAATCAAGAGATACAATTACTTATTAGCTAGCAACTTAACACAGGATCTAGGTGGATTTAAGAAGAGAACAAAGATGTTTGTTTCCCGAGATTTCATATACTTTTAACAATAAATTTGTTTACTCGGCTAAACAAATAATAGGTTAGTGTAATAGATCATCAGTGTACACACAAATTTTGCATACAGCATAATGCGATGTTCATTTACATTTTCAAATTTTTCAGAGATACCAATGCTTATGTGCCATCATCACAAGATGGAGGCAATTGTGTTAACAATTTGTCAGCCACATCATACTGATAATAAGTAGTTTTTTTTTAAATCAGACTAGGAATTATAGTTACTGAAATAAAGCTAATTAATCTTCAGTAAATAAGACTAAAAACCAGTTATCTAGATTTAAATGATATTTCTACAAATATAGTGTATAAAGATGTACTGTACCACAAAACATTACAAATAGAAAAAAATATGGCATAATGGACAAAGATATTGTAAAACACAAAATAATTGATGAACCAAATATTATATTAATAATAACTACCAGAATCCAAATTTATCTTTGAATAGGTGTATCTTCAACCAAATTTAAAGAGCATACACTTGCGGTGCATAATGGCATTAATTTATTTATTATGCAATTTATTTCAGAGACAGTTACTAAACATAAATGTTACAGTTATTCTGTATAATTGCCACTTGAGGATCTCAACACCTTTCTTGGGATACTGCTCTGCCTGGGGTGTCTCAAATGCTTCTGCTATTTGAATGACTATTTTCAGATACCTTTATTAAGAGATATATAAGTAGACGGAGGTGAGAGAAGCTAAAAACTACTACCTAAACCTTTAACTGGCATTTAATAAGCCATGAGGGTTACAGTTTTTAAATTGAATGTAATATTTATATACTTCTCCAAATAGCAAAACCAAGTGACACACTCAGTTGCCGAACAAACAGCATAACACACATTCACCTATTTTGGTTATGTACTTACACACACACACACACACACACGGAAATAATAACAACAATTTGACTGAATTCATTCAGTGAAAAGAGGCTGAATTATAATAATTCTGTTCACAGCACTCACTAAGAAGTCAATTTAATCTTGAATTGATCGTACTACTTACTACTAAGCAGGGTTTAAGACTACCCAGAGGTAGGTAGAACTTATCAACTGCAATAAAATAGCTCTTTCTCTATCTGCGTACGTATATTCGTGTGTTTTTAATTGCAAACACACACCCGGCAATATGTCCCTCATATCAACCAATTTTAGGCTATTATATAAAGAATAAATCATGTGCTACTTGAGTCATATTAGCAGCACAGTTTCCTCACGCTAGGCGTCCGGTTGTTTATATAACGCGTACATAATGTTCCTCAGAAAGCATAGCTACCTGCCGAAAAGCCTATGACTTCAATGTATTAGCAGCTTTAGACACTATTACCTCCGAGGCCTTAACGTTCTAGGAACATTCTATATAATGGCTAAACTTTACGGATGTTAAAATATACCATGACATCATAAGACCCGATTGTCAACCACCTGACATAACGCTACACACGACGTCATAGAGGCAAATGAGATTAAACAATAGCGGGGCATACAATAATCTAAATGCAAAAGCGAATGCTAGATCAGAGTACACTGTCTCAGTCGTCTGTAATCAGGCAATTAACGCCAGATATTCTTATTATGATCATCTCGTTATAAGTGAAGTCAGCAACTTAAGCGCACCATTGTCACTGTGCACGTACGTTCGTCCGTCTGTAAGTGAGTCACTGAATACTTTAGCCCGTATGTTGTGGCTAGCGGTATATATAGCTTTACTTGAAGTACACAAAAGCTCAAAGTAACGCCTAGACATAGAACTCTAGGTAAACAAAACAACAGCCAGAAATTAATATCTCCACTAATCGCAATAATATGATAGATGAGGAAAAAATTGCCCGTCCGAATGTACTCACACCACAATGCATAGTCATCGTAAAAAAAATTTAGGCGTACACTGTAAGGCAGATAATAGAATTGGCTGACAAGATAGTTTTAACATCTAATCTTGCATATTGCTCATCCGGTCTAGGCCAGGGTGACAGCTGTTCTGTGTGTTTCATTTGGGGGCTTTTAGCACTCATCTTTAAACGCCATGTTTCTCTGGTTGATGTTAACGCCGCCGAAGTTGTTCAATCCTCACAGGAGACTGCCTGTCGTACCTCTATTCCCGATGAATGGTTTTGGTAGCGCTACAAACCTCTAAAGTCTGAGTTAACAGGGATCAGATCTCGCTGATACCTGCGTCTGCGGGATATTTCGTCCTTCAATAAAGGACTTCTCAGTTCAACGGGCAGTTGTTCATCTACTATAACATGTACCAAATGTGGAGCATTGCCCTAACTTAACCACAGGTGCCAACATGTCAGTACAGACTGTTGGCAGCGACTACCTACGGTCAATACGGGACCCAGCTACCTGATCCTCACCTGCTAAAACTAGCTACGTTGTCAACCGACCCAACTACTGACCCTCAACTCTTAATAACTATCCACGGTCTCTACTCACCAATGGCCTCCTACCTCTACCATCCACCTCTACCAACAATAGCTAACAACAGTACAACAAGTTATCCAGGCGTTCTGCAATGTTTTATTTGCCCACACTCCCAAGCCACTTGTTATGGGATTACTGGTAATCAGTAATTTCCTGTCATCAGCAATGACTATGCGCCTATGTCCTTGATGACCTCATCTGTCTGCCACGACCTGACGTCTCACCTCAGAAGACCGACACAATTAAGAGATGGGGTTCGTCGGCAACCGTCTCTGGTCTGACGACAATCCACAGCCCAAAACAACACGGTTTAACAAACTAAACGATAGCTGGCTGTAAGGAGAAGGGGACTGCATCACTAATCACGGCAATTTGTTAATCTAGACATTCTGCCATTGCATCTGTCACAGACATAAAACGTCGTGACAACCAAATTAAAACCACCTCATGTACAATCTCCGGTCGTTTAATGCCCCATCAGCTAGCAGCTAATCCAGTGGTACATTTCATTTGTCTCTACTTAAAGCGCTGGCATATACATATGCATTGCAACTGGATGCTGGAGGAATGCTATGTTGTGAGAAAAACTGCCTACAAATGTTCATACTTCAATCCACATAACAACAACAGGCTCAACACGTTATTTGTCTGTGTGCGTCTGTGTAGGTGCGCACGCATACACACAAAAGTTAAACGCAAAGGTGTGGGTAAAGAAATAAGAAACATTATGAAAACTGACACAGGAAAGAAATATCATAAAACGTGAAATGTTGCTGATTCGTGGTTAGTTTTCTTCACATGGCAGGCTAAATCGTTCATTTAGCCTCAACGGGTAATGAGAATGCGTGAAAGATTAAACAACCGTCTGTCATAAACCAGAAAGGGTTTGAACGCAGGTGCTAAAATCTGCAGCCACCGACGCTACCAGTTAGCTCAATGAGACGCCCCAATATAACAATAAAGTGTCTACAAACTGTAACTAACGTTTACTGGAAAGCAATGTTCGTAGCTAATCTCGTATTGGCAAAGGAAGTACATAAGGCTGTAACTTACTCAGTTTAGTAATTACAAATATTTCCTTCCTGACATTGCCTAGAACTTACGATGATCAACCACCACTGATGATAATGATGATGATTGGTGTTTTATGACAACTTTTGTGCACATGGTAACCTAAATGGGCCACTGATGAAAACGGTACACCTGTCAGAATATTGGAGATGAAAGGTAATTGATCTGGAGCAGCCATATATGCGCAGAGTACAATATGCATAAATGTGTGACTTTTTTCAATCACTGATCTAACCTCATGAGTGAAAACAAAATCTTTTCAACGTCTTACTGAATCTTCAGCATCCGACTTCAGGATTCTTAACTGAATTTTTTTCCAGATACCTTATATTCCATATACCTATCTGTTGACAGCCCTGAACCCAATTACTGTTATTAAGACAGAAGTTGACTCTGACAGCCATTCAACACGCTGCTTACCAATTTCACGTTCACGGAAGAATATTCTAAGGTTCGCGTAAAGCCGTAAATCTTCTTCGCTGGAGATGACACAATTCCTCAGATGCCATAATATAACACTGCACCGAGCCTGAACATACATCATCGGGGGCCGGCCTAATACAAGGATTATAACGAGTAACTGATTACAAAAACATTTCACACCAAATCCCGATCCAAATCCGTGGTCCAGCGCGTTGAACCACAGATCACTACCATCGGAGTTCGAATCTCGGCGTGGGCATATCTGAAGATTGTTTCATCTTTGACTTTGCCTCATTACCTTTGGAGGTCGCTCGGCCCATTTAGCCTACCATGTGCACAAAAGTGGCCGTAAAACATCAGTCATCACTCCGGGAAAAAGTTACACTGGTACAGAGATCCAACCCCGTATTCAACCAGAACCATGCCAGCAGCTTTCATATTAAATATTATACTTGTGTTGCGGGTTAAAGCTGATGTTGTTTTTGAAGCTTCTTCATTACTTTGTGCAGGTGATCTAAGCCCATCGTGTTATTTCAGCCAGCGAAATACCTTCGCTCGCACCGATATAATTAGACACACTTGGCACATGTGGCGCGCTGTCTGGCAACGCAAGTCCTATAACATCACAGTGACCTTATATCAGAATACATATCCATGGATACAATTAAACACCTGATCAGAGATCACCTGCAAACAGGTGATGACCGCCTCGAAAATCTTCACCAGACAGTAGTAACACGCCGGATCAAGGATTAATTAACCGGGTTATAAATAGCGTTATGCCTGCGTACGGTTCTTAAGATACCTGTGTCAACATTACATCAATGGACACACATCAACTGTGTGATCAAGAAATATATCAAAACTTTTACCGGTATGTAAAAAAATTCTTTATCAATACCAATTAAACTCCTATCTATAATTACACATATTACTCTCTCTGTATATATATATATATATATAGTCAAAATCCGTTAATCCGGACATCGTTTATCCAACAAATCCACCATCCGACAAATTATTGCCTGTGACGGATTTAGTTCCATTATAAATTACTCTTTAATCCAACAAAATCGTGTTCCGCGTTCCGACACTTCATTTCGCCAACATAATCTGACATATCAGTGTAAAATTACCTCGATAATCCGACAACACGAAAATGTTGCCAAATATTTCCACTGGTTCAGTCATGCAAGACACACTAACATGTTGTCGGTAATGGTTCATTAACCTGCCCACACACGATAATTGCTATATAGTAACTAAATACAATCATCCTCGACCATACACACCGCCACTAGATGCTGCCATTGCCTGTGGCTATCTAATAACCAATCATAGCTAATTAAAAACACAAATGTGTAATCTTTCCAATGAGCAGATCATGAGTTAATCTGATGGACAAAGTGACACGGGCATTTCTTTATAATGTCTATAATTAACAAATATCGAAATGATCAATGGCTTCAATACCATTCCGTATCTTGCGCACGGTTATTGAATATTGGTTTAAATTCTGAGGTATATCTTTATGATTTAAAAATTTGACTCGTTATTCCGACATGTTATAATGTGACAAACCTTGTCGGATTAACAGATTCTGACTTATGTATATATATATATATATATATATATATATATATATATATATATATATATGGTTGAAGTTGCCGATGTTTACAAAAGTAAAACTTTGACAGAAAGGTTATTTATACTCACGGTATATCATACATTACGCCAATAGTGAAAATAAAGTAACTTACAGGGATGAGGAAAGGGGCTGATTACGATCACTAAATCAACTCTCAAAATATACTATACATCACACACACGCACAGTGAGAAGGGGGTCAATAACGATATTGGGATGCATATTCCACCAACCAGTAACAATGAACATTCCACGCCGTATCATATGACTAACAAGCAGCATGACCGAAGCTGGCAAAAATCGTGGTTCATACTTAGTTAATGTCTCTTATAACATGGGGTTTCAGCGATATTATAGTACGCCTAATCTACAGATACAATAATAGCATTACAATATATAATATCAATTTATTCCAGGTACGCACAACGATACACTCTGAAGCCAGAGGGCCACAACAGGTATTAATCCAGCTGATTAAAAGGATTCATCAGAAGAAAAGAACCTCATGGCTGATACTTGGTAAACAAAGCTGGCTCATATCTGTTCAATATCAACAATACCCTCTTCTGGACTAATAGTAATACTGACGAGAGAGACCTTTGGATAGCATTGCATTGCTAATAAATGAGCGAGTGTATATCCTGCACAAATGTGACTAATGTGCGTGTCAGTTATACGTGCATGTGTGTCCCCGTGCACGGGTATAGAATCTTCTTGAAACTTACAGCGTTTTGTTAGAACAAGACTAACTGTTCACCAGCAAATACAACCTACATATAAACAATGTAGCGCTAACTATACTCCGTCCACTTGGCCATTTCAAGTGCGCACACGTAATATCCATCAGCATCACAACTGCCGAATCGATACATCAGTAAAGAGTATGCTGTGTGCCAGTATGTGTGCATGTACCGCCACGTTAAAAATGGTAGTAGGCGTGTAGATGTAAACAGTAAAGACTAGACCGGTAATGCATTATCAACACATGATAACGAGGTATGGACGTATCAGATATGCCATATTAGGGAGTTTATCTATTGGTTCACGCGTATTTCGTATACACAGCATAAAAAGACCACATTTCAACAAAGCTACAGGTTTTTTGGCACTACAGGATGAAATTAATAAACCAGCCGTATGTTATTTAACCAATTACCAGAACATTGAAGAAACTAACAAATTGTAGCAATTTGCACCTCTTCCAAATGATCATCAGAGGATCTTTAATCTCACCATTCAAGTTGTCTATTTAAATATTTAACAGAGGGTGTTAAAATATTGTTTAAACCTTGATTTTCAGACAATTTAAGTACCCTTGCCTACATAAATACAGTTCCCGTTGCTACGGAAATTAACTTCATTTCAGGTACTGACAGCTGCGCATTTATCTCCAGTAATTTAAATTAGCAAGAACATCAAATCTAACTAAATCACTCATAAAATGAATGGTGGTCGCCATCATCGCAAGACACTGTACTACTAGTCACTACTAATACAGAAATAATTTTCATGAATATATTCTACTTATATCTCAAAATCTAACCAATAATTTATTTAGTGTATATTACTTCATTCAGCCAATTCAGAGTGAATGTTTTCCCATATTATATATTGCAGGAAACAGACATCAATATTCTGCTGATATTAGTGATAACTACGATCAAAGATGACGATGACTGATGTTTTACGGCCACTTTTGTGCACATGGTAGGCTAAATGGGCCAAGCGACCTCCAAAGGTAATGAAGCGAAGTCAAAGATGAAACACCCTTCAGATATGCCCACACCGAGATTCGAACTCCGATGGTAGTGATCTGTAGTCCAACACGCTACCAACTAGACCATGGAGGCGCCCAACTACGATCAAAGCCTCAGCACTGACATGCTGACTATTAAACCAAAAGTGCTCATATATTCATTCAGTTTCTATTTACTTTTTTTCACTGACAGTGATAATATAACATACATGTAATATATATGATTTCATTTAATGCATGTGTCTTAATACTGGAAGCCACACAAAAGAGGTAAAACTGAATAATTTAGACAAAAAATTTAAATTCTTCTCAAGTGGGTATTTAGCTTGTGTTAATAGCATGTACATTAAGTAATTATCTAGGAGCCAACTGTTCTACATACCGTATCTAAATCAGTTAATAACAAACCTTTTCGAAATTCAGAGGCTTCACCCAAAGAAACTAAAATAGCAACAGGTGGCAACACTTAAAATAGAACAGTGCATGCAACACACTCTCTCTCTCTATACTAATACATATGTGTGTATGCATATAGGTGGGTGAGCTGAATACAGCTATATAATCCAGCCACATCCCAAACCGGACTAAAATAGCCAGACTGACCAGCACCTGTGTAAATTTAATCCACTGTTTTCTTGAACACGGATGGTAACAACCTGTCAGCCATGCATAATTCATAGCGGACGGCGAACAGTACGGAAAGCGTGGGGGGAGGAAGCGCCCTCCTGAGAAAATTCACAGGCAATCCAGCTCCATCCATTCCTCATTCTCTCAGCCGGGATCTCATGCTGTAACCAACTGGATCACTGCAGCCGAGCAATCAGTCAGATGTCTGCCTACAATATTAGCCGTCATGTGGTCACTGAGGTGACAGCAGCAACCCCCACCTGAACCAGGGTGACCTTCTCTCTCTCTCGCCAGACTACATCCTTCTTAAGTGTGGTCCCAGCGTGTGCTCTTCACCTGTATGGTCCTTCTTCCTGGTGCGAGAGGACCATCTCCCCCACGTGACCGACCAGCCAACGGCTAGTCCTATACTGGCTCTGTGTCCCATCTCCATAAATAATCGCCCTGCGTTTTGGTAGGCCGCTGTCCACTGTCCAATCTCCACTCTTACCTGTCCAACTGTATTGTTCATTCATCCTTTGGTTATCGGTCGTGGCCTCTCGGTGGCCAATGGCTGCAGCTGGAGCTCACCCTGTCAACAATATTGTTCTTACATCAGTTGGCCGGCCACATGTGGACGGCACCACTCACGGCAGCGCAGCAAATATCCCTCCCGTCATTTCATTCATACGTATTAGCCGTACCAGGTGCTGGTCAGTGCCATAATGCATGGTTATTATTCCGATATGGAAACACTGCCCTGTGTCACTGGCTAGGTGACAGAAGTCGTGATATGCCAAAATTATGTCCATTTGGGTTCATTTAGACCTTACAGTGGCGTTCGACCAGAAAATTTAATGTATCCGACTTAACCCGCCCAGTGCGCTGATCAGGCTACGGGAATAACAACAACAATTCCTCGACCCATGAGCCACAAACATGCTACGGAGAGAAGCTGCTGCCAGGTTTGTCAGTGGGATAATTGCTGGTCGTAGCCCATATGTGTCGCGGATATATGGACATCTGTGCTGATATCACACACTTTCTTGGTATGAGACTTAACCATTGGTGGTGCAATGACACCATCTACGTGGATTGGCAATGAATATTGCAACCATTTAGTATGAGACTCACCAACGGAGATGGCTGTATACCTGGTGACATTTGGAGAGATGTGATGCCAGCTAGTTGAAGACCAACCAACATTAGAGCAGGTGAATGAGCTGATGATGATGAGTCAGATTAGCGTCCATCCTTCGGAAATAAACAGCAGCGGATCATCTCAGCAAGATAAACATTAATGAACAATCATGGTATGCCTAACATGCGGACAATGTGCATGAGTGAATAGGACACACCAGCTAATATGCTGACAATAAAATCTGCTTCCCTGATTCTAGTATACCTACCAAATTAGTGATCTACCCATTTAAAAAGACCACCAAAAATTACTTGCTGAATTTTCAAGCTTTCTACTGGCTGAGCGAAAACAGAGCATCCCTTAAAAGATCTGCCTATATTAAATGATATTCAACTTGCAGGAAGCAAAGAAATACTTAGTAAGGTTCTTAAAACCCACTCATTTAAATGGACCTATTTATAATATATAAAGTTGAATAAGGTGCTATATAAAATACCATTATTATATATTTAAAGACTGATCTCACTAAACATTGTCTGTATCACTGTTTTTCGGGATAGATCAGTAAAAGATTTGAATACCCAGTATGTAACTTTGTTGTGACACTGATACACTCCTGTTCAAAATATGGCACGGAGAACAAGAACTACTGACAGCCATACAGATGAATAATTGCAATGAGGAATGCTTCTGTGACAGGCGCGTATCACTTAATAGTGGATCTATTTTTATAAACAAAGGAGACTAAAGCGGAATGATTTATACCTGACTCACCGGAGCTGAGCATTATGATTATCAAGGCCATTATGGTGTAACAACGGGAATGTATCGACGAGGCAGGAAAATATTATTGGTAATCATGACATGATGCTGTGAATGTAGCCTGGGTACCGGCATTCAATACGCTCACACTGATTTCCCAAAATGTGGAAAGAAACTATCAGGGTTTTCCAACATTTTAAATATCTTCACCATCTCTCAGCTCTGTAGAAACGTTAACCTACACCCAAAACATTGTGCCATCATATATCAATACAACACCGAAACAGTGTTAATATTAATGATATATGGAACTACACTAGAAAATATGTATATCAGCTTTCTGTACTGATCACGATAGGCACTTAAATGAGAAGAATATCGTGAAAGTAATATCACACTTCATCAATATCTTTCACCAGCAGGTGGTTTCTAAAATGATATTTGTAGCCAATATTAATTACTTCTATAAAAACGAGACCAGTCATCATGTGACAAACCTGGCCACACACTTAACTGTAACATGGGAGAAGGCACCCATTATTCTGCCACCTGGAAGACCTTTACGGTTTCAACAAGTTCTCCGGCTAAGTGTGCCATAAAACCCAGTGAAGAATGTGGGTCAGCATGTCACACAGTGACCTCTAAACAAGCCCACCGCCTAACCCAGGTAACACCGGAGACGTGTATCCGATTGGATTCACTTAGTGCAGACAATGGTAAGTATAGGGAACACCTGTATTGTTGTACAGACACATGGCTTATTAGAGCAGAGAGACACCAATCGGTAAGACACCCAGCGGCTAATCAGTGCGTGTTATTATCATGTATGAGAGAATCATCCGATTCAAACAAGAAATGCCGCTCAAAATTGGCTGAAGTACCATTATCATCAACTGTGTCAACGTACCCAGCAAAGAACCTACAACATTATCCACTAAAGGAAATTTCATTGTAATCCACTGTTAACTAAATTTTTTACAATATACACATTATAAACAAAATAACACAATTTACAGCTGTGCTCACAGAAGGTAGTCCAGTAATCAGTGACATCAGTACAAAAACCATCTGATACTGAGCCAGAGATGAAAAAATTGAGTGTTAGAGGCCAGTAAAAACCACGATTAAGTCTTCTCTAAATCAATGCATAACCGGACACTTTTAACTGTGGAGAACAATTGCCATTAGGATTTTATTAAGTAAACACAATTTTAAGCTGTCTACTATGGATTCAGCAGGCTCCATACACTCATTTTCATACAAGTGCAATGGATGTTTGATGAGAATAAAACATTCCTTGGATACTGACTAGATACATTTTGAACCGCTGTCTAAAGAACTTAAAATATCTCAGATTGCAAAAACGAGGGGGTATTCAAAAAAGATATTATTTTAATAATAACCAATTTTGAGCTTTAAAAAGGGCGAATGATTAGTTAATTTAGCCTCAGATCACACAAGGGACATACAACTGAGGAGCCACTCCTGACAGATTTAACAAAAACCCAGATACAAGTCAGTTCCTGATCCTGAAGGCTTGCAGCAAAATGCTCAAACCACTGAAATCTAAAGATGAACAAGCTAACATATGTCATTTAAACCAAATATATCATGAGAAGCAAATCGTACAGTACCACAGTAAGAATCCAAAATAACTAGGCTAAACATCAAGGCATTTCCATTAAATACACTGAATGTGGTAATATTCAATGCATAATCTCTACTAGTACTACAACTTAAAAGCTATTATTTTCACGGAATCAAATGGGTACCATCCATGAGAATCAGTCGGTTGCTAAATGTCATATTATAACCCACATTCCCAGCAATTAAGTCAATCTCTAACCAACATCAACATGTGTTCATATTACAATTAACGTCCTAGATCAAACATTAATGGGCATCTTGTGTTAAGAATATCACTGGCAAAAGAATAGATTTCTCTCTCAGCGTGTGTGCATGAGTGCAAAGCGTTACCACTATAAATAAAAAATAAACGGCACACACACACACACACAGATATGCACTAGAAAAGTAGTAATTTCAGATGTTAACTAACTCAAATTATCAGCATCAGACAGTTTTTCATTTGTTATCTATTTCAGTTTAAACCCTGGGACTTCCTAACCGCCTCCCAGTGGTTAACACCAAGCCGTGTGTCTTCTCTATATCAGCCACATGTACGATTACCACTCCAGTTAGTTATCAGTGTTAATCTGATCTAATAACACGATTATGGCCTATATTAGCAAAACCTGTTGCTCATTCATTCCGCCAACCTTTTGTGCCTAATGCCAATTCAAACAATTTTATGCAGATTAGATTACTTGCTGTGTATTGCGAGTGTGCCAACTGGTCGTATTAAGCCATTCCCGAAAAAAAAAACATTTGCGCCAATCCAGCACAAAGATTTGTCAATAAAATTTACGAATAGGGTCATGAATGCAATATGAAAAGCATAGACTTTGATCTTTCATCTCAGATGGCACGAATATAAACTCTTGTCATTGGATGACAAAGAAGATTGTCTACCCATTGGACTTGGACTAAACACCATTATATTCATCAAATGCATTCATTCGAAACATCCGACGGTGTGAGGATTAATCTGCAGATGTAACGGGTTATATTTACGGCATTCTTTTATATGGACTGGGGTACCGCCAGAGTGCAGCGGCCTGCCAATCTCCACATCATGGAACTGAGCAGAATCCAAAACTATCAAAACGTGATTAATGGCGAACTAACTATTAATTAGCTTCTAGTCTCATCTGCTCTGCTATCATTAGTCTTGGACTGAGATTGCAAAACTTCTTCCAAAGGGCATGATTCAGTACCTAAGCGTCCTCAAACTTCTAAGTTTTTCTACACACCACAACAGTACCAAGGGTGATATCTAAAAAGTAAAATATGGCACAAAAACTCAATTCACAGCAATAAGAAGTAGAAATAGCATAATCGCAACTGTCCATGACCAATGTACTTACTAGAAGGATTGCCACAGTATAACTTGGATATAAATAATGCTGTGAACATTAAAAAGAAAATGAAGCACTGGATATTGCTCTGATTTGAACCATACAACTGACATATGGAGATACCTCAATCTGGACTGCACTGGTCTAATCAGCCATTTCCATACCACTAGCCACTGCATCCATGAAAAGTGGTTTCGAACTGAGAAGGCAAGATTTTGTTAATGATTTTGATCTGTTTAACCTCAGTGCTGGGCACACCAGGGACGTATGGCCATGAGGGGTGGGGGGGCCTAATAGGGAAACTTATCCCACAAACACGGGATGTGCTGGATTGCAGTGCACAGTGTTCTAGTCAATGTGCTATTAGAGAAGCCACAATTCTGTTAATGAAGCAACACCCACATCCTCCTAACAAAAAGCTGGGAATTTTATGCAACTAGAAAAAGGCTAAAATCTAAGGCTAGATAATGTTCACAACATCGTCAGCTTTCATATTACAAATTTACCAACAGAATCATAAAGCAAAACATCTGCTTACATAAAAAAAAACGGATGTCCCATTAGGATTTCTAAAACATACATCAGCATACATTTTGTCACTGCAACATTCCTAAACTACTGCACAGTAATACGTACTATTAGATTATCACAGGCAAATCATGGATAATCAGAACACTGAATAACTGAAGGCGGAGATCCCCAGCACATACATCTATGTTTTATTGTGTAATTGTAACTTCATTCAAATATAGCATCAGTGTAGCGATTAGAGCATTACAATGCAAAATTCCTGGCCAGGGATCAAACCTTAGTAATAATATTAACAATATTTCTCGGATGCTTCCCTCAGAATTCACAACCCAGATGAATATTCCACATATGGGCAGCCATGTCATTAGATTTGAGGCCTTGTGGCTTGTAACCAGAACTGAAAAAACAACAATTCCAAACCAGAATTTATTGGCACGCTAAATATCATAGAGGAATCTAAACGCTTTTGTTTTAGCTGATAAAAATCATAAACCAAACACAACTGAAATGATTTATCACTGAATCAGTGATTGAGTACTTTGTTTAGCCCCAATGCTGGTCACACCTGGAACATGTGGTTGAGAGGCAACAGCATACAAATATTGATATCACTCTGCGTAAAACTGTAAACTGGAGCTTTCAGGCACAGCATCCTATCTACTGTGCTACTGTAATGGCCTCAAACATCAGTGATTATGTCAAAAGACACCCATAAAGAAATGTAACACAAATATTACCTCAGATGAAGTTGTTAATTGCCTAACACCCAGGTTAAATTCAAAGTACGATGGAGTTATGAGCACTTGTTTAATCCGCATTAAATAATCACACCAAGAATTGATTACTTAATTGGCTAGCAATTCTCTTGTTAATCAACAGGAACAATACAGAATACTGTATCAATATGCATATGTTGGTGGTGACAGTAATAATATTCAAACTTGACAGCATATACACACACACACATATATATATATATTTAATGGGTGTTACAGCAAAACAGAATGCTAAACTGACAAATTTTTTCCTAATTTGTTTACACTTGATTCAAGTACAGACATGGGAATGTATATGGAAATCCGGCGGTTGATGCTTAAGGATGTATATTAGTTATTGCATCATTTTATGGCTAAATAAGCATGTGAGGGTGGGGTGAAGTGGTAGTTGTGTCCAGACAGATTGGTCTGAGGATATGTGCACTATAAAGGCAGTAAACTCGACTAATGCGCTAGATGACTTGTTCAACTGACATTCACAAACGAAAAAAATTACCCGCTAACCTCAGCCTGAACACTTCCTGAATATGACCAACCGTCATTAAATTACCTGCAGGTTATTTTTACCCGTGAATTATTTAGAGATTAAGCATCCCTGCCTGGGGAGACATCGACAACAATTGTTATTGTTATCAATGTTATAGAATATAAAACATAATACAGCTAGCTTCGTTCCTACGATACAAGATCCACAACAACAACAACATCAGCCTATGATTAGGTGATCAGCTGGTCTCCGGACACGATTAGACTACCAACGAACGTAGTATACACACAACTACGAACACAAATCTACCACACAGGTGGTACGTTTAACGTACACCAGCATAAACATGAAGCACATCGGAGACGAACGGACACACGCACATACAAACAAACACAAACACCGGCAATATCGATACTCCAATACACACACACACAGGCGATAAAACGCCATGACTGATACTGATACCAAAACACAGACAGTGTGTTGTGTTAGTTTCGCCTTAACTGGTTCTGTCCCGCGGTAACATGCCGACACAAGAGACGGGTACGTCCAGACAACATTTGAAGGCACCGTAATAATGTCACGGTGACACGAATTGGGCAGAAAAGCCGCCGAACATCACACTTACCTTGTAGCCGAGAGCTTAGATCACAAAATATGGCAGCCGGCCTTCCTCTCACTTGACGTCAAAGTGTTTAGGCAAACCCGCCATCTGGCGACTGTCAGCTAAACTAACCATAGGCATGGGCAAAGGCTAACGTAACCCCTGAACCAACAACACGTGACGTCATTATGGCAGAATTATGAAAGGCGAGTTAGTGGGACTTCACTGTTGATGAAATTTGAGGAACCGATGCCGTGAAACGCGTTATTTTTAATTAGTCCCCTGATGCGTGTAGGGAATGCAGTTCGAATAGCGCCCAAAACATAAGAATGATAATATACAGATTATAAAATTAATATAGAAATAGTGTGGCTGTTGAAAAAGTGCATTGCGTGTTGCTGTTACTGAAGACTCGGAAATAACAGCCAATGAAAATCTAACCTGGAACGATAAAATTAGTTCTGCCTGAAGAAATCTCTCAAAAACATTTCAGTATTATACGATGGGAAGTATCTGCTTTATGTTAATTATGCATGGAAGATTGGGGGGGGGGGATTACACTTGAAAAGATGAATTATCTAGTTAATATATGACCCCGAATGCCATCATATTAATTAATAAACGAATTACGGTGAATACACCCTGCCATTGTTTGACAAATATAAAGTCTCTAATTGCAACTTTAAGATAATATTCTGCTGAACTAAAACTAAATCAATTGCAATTCGCGTGAAACGTGTGTCACACTGTAATGGTTTGAATTATAAACGTGTACACATAAAATATGTAGATAATTAAAGAAACAATTAAGAAAATGTATGTTATGTGTTATAATTAGTAGACTTATTAAATCATAAGCTTAAAAGGGGATTTTAAAGCTGGCTCCTGCCGAAGGCTATTTGGGTCTTCGGCCCATATAACTAATGGTTTAGATTAATCAAAAACGAATTTTAATAAGAAAACAAATTACTCTGTTTGTCTTGGATGAATGGAGTGAATATGGAGAATTTGGTTATAAATGCTTTTAGGCGGATATTACCTTGAAGGAAGAGATTTGGACAACATCAATTATTTCTCCAAGCAAAGGAATCGGATTCCATTGCCCAACGAAAACTGCTTTACTGCTGAAGCATTCATCAAGGAAAACGGTGTCCCAAAGTTGAATGTGAAATTAATTACTTGTCATTCAGTTAGAACATAGAGCGAATATATTTGATAAGAGCCGATTTCATTTTAGTTGAGGTGGATGTGACCTTCGTTATGTTAAACCGGCCGTAGTCGAGGTGATGGACGCCGGCGACCTGATGAACACCAAGTGGCATGGATGTTTGTTGTCAGCATTATTGTCATCAACGACATTATAATCCCAATCATAGTCCCAACCAATGTCATATTCACTGCCGTCTCTTTAATCATATTTTCCCGAACACACGCACAACCAAACACACACACACACACACACACACACACACACACACACACACACACACACACACACACACACACACACACACACACACACACACACACACACACACACACACACACACACACACACACACACGCACATTCACCGTTATTTATATAGATGTAATATTTAACTTTATCACTCTAACTTCGTTCTGTCTATTCATAAATCAATATCTTGTTATTTGTGCAGTTTATCAAGTGGGAAAATATTCAGTTAGCAATAATATTAAAGATTTTAATAGTTTCATAGCTAACAGAATCCTTGGCAACACCGCGTAATAGAAAATACAGAATACGCGTAATTAGATAGCATGCATCTTCTATATAGTATCTCTAGAGTCGCAGGTGCTCCCACATTGTAGATGATAGTACACTGTCCTGTAGATTCCCAAGTCTTTAATAAAATCCATGTTTTCATCGCATTTGTGGAATGTATCACACACCAACAAAAGGCTCAGGCCTGGTCGTTTTCTTTTCTTAGGGAGCCGTCTTTCCACTTAACGTACTACGTCTGTATTGTGCCAAGCATGAAAAGAAATTGTCACTCGCTTAACATAGTCTACAACCAAAACACACGGTTATAAAAACGTATTGAAATGAATAAAATCAAGTTTGACAAGGTATCAAATGATATAATTTTCCATTTTAGAACACTTTATCGCGATAAGCTAGGAACGAACGTTTACTCATTTGGGAAATAAAGTTCAGAAAGTGTACAAATTTCAAGAATCCAATTAGTACAATATTTTTATAGCCATCAAATACAATTAATGGACGAGGAATGGCTAATTTTTTAATGTCACAATTTCGTTTAATAAACAGATGTTTGCCTTTCGCATAATTAGACTTGTCTCTAGAGAGGACATCAACCTAATTAGCAAAAGTCTTAAAATAAATATAAAAAACCTCATCTATGTTATTAAACCAATATAAGAAACACACGTATCTATTCTTAGGTATGTTACGTATATATAAATAAGTATTACTAAGCCTTGCTAATTAGCATAAGCTATAGATAGAAGGTCGTATGTTTTTAAAATATCGTTGAGAAGGCATTATCGGTAAGGGTACTATATCTTGTTCTAGCTTGTTTGTTTTTTATACACACAGGGAGGCCATAACAGCCTGCATCCGTATTAATACATAAACCGTGTCTTATCAACTCACTCGTAGATGTCATGGCGGCCTATGTAGTGTTTGAAGTGGCATATACTATCTCTGTACCATATTCGTCATTGAAGATTACAATAGAAGGTCGGATGTCCGCATTGTCGAATAAAACGATAAATTAAGTGCCGTGGACACTTCAGTTGTAGCTAACTGAATATAAATTATAATGATGCGGACAGTTATCAGATCAAGTTCCGATATCAGCTGTCACGTGTCTTGATCCTAGGATTACCTGGGTGTTGAAAGAATATCGTGAAGAGATCTATGTCTGATGGTATTGCATCAGAGAGTTTGAAAGAAATCTGATGTAGACGAGGAATGCTTTAAGAACTATAGGCCCATGTCTAATCTGTCCTTCGTATCCGAACTGATTAAAAAAAAGTTGTTACTGCAAGATTGAATTACCCAAGACGTGCATGAAACACTTCAGCCTGCTTACGTGATGTTTCACCTTACAGAAGCAGCAATTTTGCGCGTCCAAAGTGACCAGCTTCGAGCCATCGATAAGATTGATGATGATGATTGGTGTTTTACGGCCACTTTTGTGCACAAGGTTGGCTAAATGGGCCGAGCGACCTCCAAAGATAATGAGGCGATGTCAAATACGAAACAATCTTCAGATGTGCTCACGCCGAGATTCGAACACGGGTGGTAGTGATCTCTGGTCCAACCCGCTACCGCTAGACCACGGAGGCGCCCCGAGCCATCGATAAGAAGAGAGCATGATAACTGGTGCATCGAGATTTATCTGCAGAGTTTTTAATACTGTGGACCATGAACTCCTCGTACAATGTTTGCTTTCTAGATTGGGTATTAGTGGAAATACTTTCTCGTGCTTTAGGCCTATACTTAACGGATCGTAACCGAAGGGTGATAATTGGGGGATTCCATATCAACCGTTGTCTGGTTGTTATTTAGAGTTCCATATCCACACTACGATTAGGGATATCCCGTTCGTCGTAATGGCATAGGCTATCATCTGTAAGCCGGTGATACCCAATTGTACCTTTCATTTGATCCTTCTCACCGAAATAGTGCTATTATATCTACATATAAACTTGATAGCTGCATTTCAGGGAATTGGGGTAGGACGAGAAAGAATAAGGTAAAGTTGAATAGACAGAGATCGTCATGCTTTCATCACAATTCCACAGCCAAGAAATCCACATTCAGAAGAAGATTCAGATAACTAATCCCCACATTAGTCATCCATCATCTGCCGGCAACATTGGAGTTATATTCGATAGTCATATGTCTATAGACAAGCATGTTCGCAATATGTACCCAGCAGCACGTTATCACTCACCGAACTTTGGTTCCATCCGGATAGAGTATCGATACGCGATTCCACTATATCCTTGGTCCAAGCCTTTGTATCATTGGATTATTGCAATTCACTGTTGTCTGAAATATCCCAATTATTGTTACCCAAGCTCCAAGCCGTGTGGAACATGGCAGCGGGACTTACTGTTGGACTGAGAAAATACAATCGCATTGCTACGACCCTTTAAAGTCTACACTGGCTATTCGCTTTGCAGCGAATAAATGTCGAGGTACCTTTCCTTACAGTCATGACATTGAATGGCAAGAGTCCTGTCTGTAACAAAAACATGCATGTACTATGTGAGGATTACAAAATCGGTTGTTGAGTCCCTCAAATGTTACATAAAGGCTCATTTGTTTAAGAGTCACTTTGTCGTAGTTAACGTATTATGTTATTTTATCATCTTCGTTTTAATTCTTCTATTAAATCCGTTTTGCCACTTATTTTGCATAACTATCTGAACAGTTTAATTTATTATTATTATTATTATTATTATTATTATTATTATTATTATTATCGTATGGTTATCGTATGGTTATTTAACCAATCAGTTTCTTCTGACATGATCAGTAAAGAACGATATTTATTTGCTCTGCTTCTCCCCCTCTCTTTGTTGTATATATATATATATATATATATATATATATATATATATATATATATGTGTGTGTGTGTGTGTGTGTGTGTGTGTGTGTGTGTGTGTGTGTGTGTGTGTGTGTGTGTGTGTGTTGTGTGTGTGTGTGTGTGGAGAGAGAGAGAGAGAGAAACAGTTAAACTAAGTTGCAGAAGAACATTCTAGAGTGCATGCATCACCAGCCAATTATAACTATACGCCTACACAATTCATTCCTCCTTGTATATTGATATTTCAACGTGTAATCAATCCTACAGACCAAGCAATCGAATGTTGTGTCCATTAATGAACACAATAAAAAGCGCATCATCATATTGAGTATAAATACTAATAATTTGTAAATAATTACTGAACTATAATATATAAGAAATGTTTCTGCGTTCCAAAATACGATGACAGAATTTCGCGTATTTTATGTTAGCAGATGTCAGAAATCCTTGACCTTTTTATCTAGCCTTACCACGATCTGAAATAGTATAGAAAATTCGGGATTTTCATTCTAAATCCTCTTCATAACGTAAAGCTACCCATACCAAGGTCTCCTGATTAAAATATATTGTCAGATATCCCTGTGTGAAATACAAACATCACTGCTTCGGACATAAAGGCAGTCTTCCTCCAAAGCCATTAGGCAGTGTGCCTTTGTGTACTCCGGGCTTCGTGAATAACACCCGAGGGCGTTCTACAGGGGAAATGTAGACTGGGAAGTTCCTGGTTGTTGTCAGAAAGGCGGGTGTGTGAGTTCAGCAAAGTATTGATGATAGGTGCTGGCAATGGCTCTGGCCATAGATTTTAATGCAATCAACTGCCGGCGGTTTATTGTGTTAAAATGAACCAGAGCAAAGTTCACTTTTTTTAGAATGTCATTGCATAAAGTTAATTGCTGTTAGTTTTCATCTACGAAGTCTAATAATAATAAACTTGATTTCAATTGATTAAAAAAACCTCATAAAAACACATTACTCATGTGAAGCTTAACCCGACCAATTTGCTCACTCACTCACTCACTCACTCACTCACTCACTCACTCACTCACTCACTCACTCACTCACTCACTCACTCACTCACTCACTCACTCACTCACTCACTCACTCACTCACTCACTCACTCACTCACTCACTCACTCACTCACTCACCACTCACCACTCACCACTCACTCACCACTCACCACCACTCACTCACCACCACTCACCACCACCACCACCACTCACCACCACCACCACCACTCACCACCACCACCACCACCACCACCACCACTCACCACCACCACCACTCACCACCACTCCTTTACTCAAATCAATACTACCATACCTATTCACCATATAAAACCTCACTCACCACACCACCCCTCACTCACTCACTCACCCACCATTCTCACCACTCACCACTCACTCACTACCACTCACTCACTCACTCACTCACTCACTCACTCACTCACCCTCACCCCTCACCACTCACTCACTCACCACCACTCACTCACCACCCCACTCACTCCTCACTCACTCACTCACCACTCACCACTCACTCACTCCACTCACCACTCACCACCACTCCCCTCACCACCACCACCACTCACTCACCACTCACTCACTCACTCACTCACTCACTCACTCACTCACTCACTCACTCACTCACTCACTCACTCACTCACTCACTCACTCACTCACTCACTCACTCACTCACTCACTCACTCACTCACTCACTCACTCGCTCACTCACCCATATATATATATATATTTCAATTTAAGTTGTCTGTTAGAATAAAGTGATAAATGCTACAGAGTAAAAAAACACATTGTTTCAATAATAAAGAATTATCAGAAACACGTACCAGTGTAGTTTATTCTCTGTATTAGAAGGAAGTAATCTATGTTCTAAGTGTCTTTCTCAGTAATTTAGCATCGGGAACATTTAGACGTGCCGAGACCGAAATCTACATTAAGACGAATGCATATACAGCATGACGTTGAGAGGAAGCTGATGACAGTAAACCATTCCTTGAATAGCCGAATTAATTTGCACTCAACCAGTGAACATCAGCGTATGTGAGTTAGACGCATTTGAATGGCTGATATACGGGCTTTATTAAATATAACATGCTATTACATAATTCCTATTAAATTTAAAGATAATGATTATTATGTTTACTTAGTAATTATCCCAAAGTCAAAGTGGATTTAGTGGTAGGAGAAGTTTTTTTAAACATATCGTTTAAAAAAACATATATTTTAGATGTAATTACTAAACTGAGATATGACAGGTAGGCAGAGCTTTTCCAGTCTTTTATAATATTTATAGATTCACCTGGGAGCCCCTCGTGTGAGACACAGTTAACACTCCACGATCCAATCGTTATATTGGATGATCTTTGTCTACCTAATCTTCATTGCAAGATCAATATCCACACCATCGGGATGAATCAGAGAGTCACACCTGCGGAGGTGCTTGGATGGATTAAAGTATCACAACGAATGAGGATACGCATTAGCCTTCCTCGGCATAGAAAAGACCGGAGTAAGTCGTGGCGCCGAGATTACTTTGTGGTGCGGTGTATCGTTTTGTGTCTGTTTTGATCATCGGTAATAACTGGGGTGTGATGGGAAGCTTTTGTTTGACAGATAGTCCTTTTGTTTTAACGATACCTTTCATTACCTTTGATAAGACTCATTTATTATAAGCGGAGGATCCTAACGAAATATACAAATACTGTTTGATCGAAGTATAAGGAAGTCTATCAGTTATATATACGCTGCATATCTAAACGCCATCATATCAGATATGGGAATGAGAGAATATCCTAAAACCCCACAAAACTTAAAGAAAGTTGTCCTGTGAGTATTGTATGTCCGCTGAGTTGACGGAAGCATAACACTGAGTCCTATGTATAGTCAATTTCCCATCTTGTTCCCTTTCCATATCCGATGAACTCATACCTATAGGGAAAACCAAGACAAGACGAGTAACCGAAGGGGCGAGAGAGATACCTGATCCGAGATTTTCCCGAATCAAGCTAATTAGAAAAAAAGGAGAAAAAACCCTAATAATCGGGAGTATCCTCTGATAAACGATACCAGCTCTGTATCCAGCCCGTATATCACGCTATGTATGGCCTCAGGGAGCAGTATGATTTAAATGACATGTGTTGTGACATAAACCACAAAAACTGATAAAGTGTCCGGGCCTCAGCTAAATCGTTTAAAAATAATATCACTCGTAACATTATCTACACTTTGTATGAATGATAGCCTTTCTATTGGGCCATAATCGAATCCAATGTTTTTCGGTTAGCATAACAGCCTCTTTGTAATTTATACGTAAATTGACAACTTGTGGCCCATTTAGGTCCCAATCTACATAACACCAGTCCCCTACGAAAGTTTCCTCGCCACCAGTGTTACATACGTCAGTATATAGGCTGGTGAACGATTTAGGATGGGACTGTGTTGAGAATGTTAGATGTTGGGTTGGTCCCTCAACTTTAGACCAGTTGACGTAAAACCTTAAACTACATACTAACTTAATCAGAGTGTTTAGCGCCTCTGCAACGTTCTTTGCAATATTCAGTACATAGCAAAACATCGAGTTAGATAAAGACCAAAGCAACAAAGATAAGTCTGGTCTCTACAAAATATATTCGGTAGGAGTTTCCCCCCCCCCTGAATGATGCCCGTGGCTTGAGCTGACTTTTTGTGTATTTGCACCGAACGATATGCAGGTATAATTTAGAGATAAAACACCATTGGACAAACATTGATACAGCATTATCCAAGGATTGGTAATACAAGTCGAACTTTTAAGCATACGAATTCATAAATCTATCTAGTGGTAGTGACCCATCACGAATGAGTCTAATCTAATTGGAGTAGACCACGGCTATATCCCATAAAGAACCAATTTAAATTAATAATGCTTTAGTAACATCATTAATCATATTTGTTTTTCAACTTTATCTACGATTATATTGTTTTGCTGATTGACACAGATATAACCTGGTTTAATAATATGAAACTCCTCCTTGATGCATCGTAAATGATATTCTCGGTCAT
Organism: Paralvinella palmiformis; assembly: GCA_025642065.1. Lineage (NCBI taxonomy): Eukaryota > Metazoa > Annelida > Polychaeta > Terebellida > Alvinellidae > Paralvinella > Paralvinella palmiformis. The sequence continues at coordinate 101,235 of JAODUP010000359.1, read as the reverse complement.
TATCTCGGGGAGGGCTCTGCTTTCCAAATTTCATAACAATCTCATACTGATTTGGATATGGTTGGGCTCTAGGGTGATAATGTTTTAGGTGATATGGTTGGGCTCTAGGGTGATAATGTTTTAGGTGATATGGTTGGGCTCTAGGGTGATAATGTTTTAGGTGATATGGTTGGGCTCTAGGGTGATAATGTTTTAGGTGATATGGTTGGGCTCTGGGGTGATAATGTTTTAGGTGATGTGGTTGGGCTATGATGTAGTACTGCTGGGTGGTTTTTGAAACATATATTACATACATGAGCATAGTTACATGACTCATCACGGTGACAGTTTTGCGTGTTGTACTCTATGCACACTTCCACGCCGGAGTTCCTATCTACTATTTTTTCTAATGGGCTAGATTTCCCGTTGGCGGCAGGAGAACATTTTCTCGTGGGCTTCTCCCTCAGAACAATTTGGTGGAGATGTGGGCAATCCACACCGCACTCAGATTTAAATGTGGACTGTTGTTCCCTATATTGTCAGTCGTACTGAAACACAGTCTCCCACATGAACCATTGCTCTAACTGAAATATCTTAACAGTGTATGGTAGACAGTTCTGTATATCGTTCATTAGTAAATGTCGCCTCTGCAATTAGTTTGTACACTATCAAGCATTAGCTGCTACTTCACATTAACTACACCCGGCACTAAATCAACCATGTCTAAATAGGCGACTTTGTCACCTGACGGCTGAGTTAGATAATATATCAGAGGGCTGTCCACGGGACGCGATGGTGCAGGTACTGTCTGTTCGGTTCCAATAATGTTCATCGGGTGGGGTCATTCACTCCGTATGTTCATTCTCCATCACCACAGAGCTGCAAAAAGATTGTTCATTCGTTGACTTCGTCACAGCTCCTCTTGGCTTGATCGCGTCTCTCATAGATAAGTCTTTGTAAGTCACTATCTGCCAATAACAGTAGATCCTCAATATTCGTGAAACCTTGCTGTTTCAGCGTCACAATAGATCCTTCCCGCAATGCCAATTTGCGGAAATAGCTATCGGTTTCACTCTGTGTTGGCTGAGAGGCGCTTCCGTGGTTTAACAGGTAGCGTGTTGGATAACAGGTCGCTACCACCTGAGTTCGAACCTCGGCGTGGGCATATCTGAAGGGTGTTTCATCTTTGACTTCGCTTCATTACCTTCGGAAGCATGCTCGACCCATTTAGCCTTCCATGTGCACAAAAGTCGCCGTACGACATCAATCATCATCTGTGCAGGCTGAGAGTCTGATTTGCGGCTGGTCGGCTCTGCCTGATGTCATATCTGGTTTGGTGCCGATGTTGTTCCGCTTATTATTGATTTTGTCCTTTCACTGATTGTTCCGCAACCTGTGTATAAGGAAGTAACCACAGGTTGAATTGGTTGTAGTGCTGGTGGTGTCCGTCTTGTACCAGTTCTTGTTATGTTATTACAGCATCCTGTTCTGACACTTGTACTGCTTGTGATGATTAAAGTGGCCATTGTCATCCAATACTTGAAACGTTAATTGCACCACTCAGTGAATGTGTCACGATAAGATCAATACGGCCGATAAACAAGGTGTCTGATGTGTTGCCCTTGACTATCAAATATCAACTGGCCCTATGTGGTCAAGCCAGGTTCCTTCCGGATCATGCCCCACGGTGTTAACCGATCAGTACCCTACATCCCCAATTAAGCTCACTTCACCCAAAAGCGAAGTTACAAATTGAGAAGATCAAAGAAGCTAGTGCACTTAAATATTATGCAGATTACGTATAAAGATGGTGATAGCACAATATCGTGTGGATAACCGATATTGAGAATATTAAAAAAAAGGTTTATCGTATATTACGCTTAAAGTTTATGCAGATTGCGTCGTAGCTTGTTGTAATCGCCGTTCTGGCATTTTATGCTATATCTGTATTAGTTATGTTGGTTTTCTATTTTGTTTGACAACAGCACTTGAACGTGAATCATCGCCTTATAAAAAATCATCTCATAACCAGATGAAAACTGGATAATGTAATGAATAAAAATACCAAATCCGCTCGACATTGAGAAAGGTAACCCAATTTATTACCAGTGCTAATATAAATGGAATATTTATCAAGTAATTGCCCTTTCGGTTTCCCCCCATAATGTAATAGTGTAATGTATAGGCGTGACGCCGATTTGTTGGAATTTAGTTGGACTGATGAGGCAGCATGTTCTATTCATTAATTTGTTTAATTCTCTGGTTAACTTCACCGGTTACTTACCTCACTTTAATATTTTATAATTCAAATAATTAGTTATCGCGTAGACGAACAACGAGCTATCAGACGGCACTGAGAGGCAATAATTTAGTTTACTATCGAATACATATCTATGGTCTATTAGATCTACACGTAAACACAGGAACCAACTAAAGCTGGTGTATTGGCCCTTAACTCGTCGTCGGACCGATGTTTTGTATTTATGTCAGATCAATTCGGCGTGAACCGATCGATCATTTTCTAGTATGATATCGTATTTTTATTCATTCACCCCTAAGAGGACGGCGCTAGGCCTTTATCCGCTATTCATCAGAAACGGAAACTTTGAATGGATCTACGCGACTCTCATTCATCATCCGACTTTGGCATTAATCGCTTATACCTCGGCAGGCTCGTCGGTTCCTTTGCGAAATACACGAACGCACGCTCATTCTACTACTAGGTAAAGGCACGGAAAACAAAGGACAAGGTACGAGGTCATCTCGATCGATAATGGAATACTATACTCACAGATTTAACTGCGCTTTTCTTCGCAGAATCGAGTTGATGTTATTTAGCTTCGGCCCTCTAAGAAAGAAGACGTCTTCGAGCCCCGAACCCGAGGAAGCTTGTCACTCACGTAGTAATCTGAAACGGGGAAAGTTTATTGTGAGGCCATAGAGCGGCTCGGCATCGTGATGGCTGAATTGTTGTCACGCCGTGAAATTCTAAGTTGGATTTAAGCTGTCCGATACGGAGTTATGCCTCTGCACCGTTACGCTTCGCGACCATTAGAAATTGGGCAATTCGTGGAATAACAATGCATCTTGCACGGTCAATAATAATAATAATCTGGGTTTTAGTCGTCCGGCTTCCCCGTGCTTGTCCATCGTGTCTGAAGTACACGTTCATAAAGACCGACTTCAAAAGGTACACGGTGGGCAATATATACGGGCCGACCCAGGAGCCAGTTGCGGTAGAACGATGCGCAAAGATATGTAGGCTATTGTCCGACTGCCTTGGCTTTAATATGGAATGGACGGAGAAGACGCAAGGGATTGGATACTGTGAGGCTTTTGGACCAGTTGAATCGGGCAATGAGCAACAACCAAGTGATAACTACACGATGTACGGTATGTTGTAATTAGGCCTAAGTTAGCTTGTTTCCATTCATTCGTTCGTTCTTTCGTTCGTTCCTTAAGCTATTCAGAATTTAATACAATTTAGCCCACCCGTGGCAATATTCATACAGGGTTGTTGAATAACAACACTGTTTTGCTATATTCCAGCCGTCTGTCCAGACGCTCTATCGTATTATCCGACAGTTGGCCATTGTTACAGTTTGGTAAGACTTCGGCTTGCATGGACTAAAGCTAGAGATTTCTGCTACAACCTGTATCCCGGTGCGCATCTGATGGACGTACAATCGGAAACGGAACAAATCATAGCGACCTCTCTTTCAGGTAGAATCTCCTTTATAAGATAACTGGATCGAAGTGCGCCATATCAGCTCCAAACAACTCTCATCTAGGCAATCTCTGTCCAATAAATAGACGATCTTTCTACGACCGAGGAAATAAAAATGTTCTTCCACAATATTAAGTTAACCTTTTAGAACGTGATCGGTTAAAGTGTTTGGTGATTTTAGGGTACTGTGACGATAATTTCGAGTCAGCGAAAGTCCCGTATATCTGGCATGAGATTATCCGTACTTGCGAACGATGTTTTTGCAATACTTATGCATTATCAGGTCAGTCATATTTTATTGAAACAGCGCCATACTATCGTCCACTTTACCGTACATAGAGAATCAGACGAAATCAGAGGAATTAAATTAACCGGATTTAGTTTATGAAATTTTGATTTATTTATTTCATTATATAACGATCGATCTAGAAAATACACTGTCCTGTGGGGCTAAACGGATTGCTGATAAACGCAAAACATACTTCGATTGCAAGTCATAATTAATTCATCAAATTTATCAGTAATGCCATATTTCACTGTATGAGTAATAGGCAGCCTAAGCACACTCGTATATAGGCGTCCAACAATATACAAAAACATACTAGTGTCTAATTACTGACGTTGTAAAATGGTTTCTCTCCAGCGTTGATAAATATGTGTCCATCATTTCCAGCTGGTGTGAAGAAGGTGTGGCTCGGTGGCAGGCGGGCCGAAGGTGGTGGCCAATACGATATTACCTGGATACAGAGAAACAGGAATGTCTACTACGACTTTACTAATTGGCACCGGAAGGAGCCATCCATCACAAACCCCTCTAAACCAAGTGATTGCATCTCCATAAAATACGGTAATTTGTGGTATGATAACACCTGTAACAAGGCCTACTACTTCTTGTGCGAATACTGATTTTAATTCACCGTCAACGATCTCTTGAATATTTAATCAATAACGCCTTAGTGCGAGATTTTTGTGTCGTGTTATTGTTAACAACGTTAATATTATTGTTATTATTATTAGTAATAGTAGTCGTAGGGCTAGCCACAGCAGTAGCAACAGTATACAGGTGTTATTTTTTCATTGTCATTCAATTATAAATTGATTAATTTATACGCGAATGCTTTATTACGTATTGTTTAAGTGTAATAATAGTGTGTTAAGCTGAGGGATAAAGCAAAATTCTATGCTGACAATTAGTATTTTTCAGCGTATAATGTAGCAACGGTAGCTTAAAGCCATATTACGTGCGTATCGAATTAGTTTAATACTCTGTGTTATAAATTTCTTATCGTCTATATTCGATCTGTTAGTTTACTTATTTTATTAGCACGTATCAACTGCAACGAACTTAACTTTTGGCGGGTGTATCTTAAAGATAAGCACCGAGATTTTAGCAGTAAATTAATTATTTGATTGAATGACAGCTGTAAGCTGCAAGGATTACGCGATGCTGTCTCACTGGATAATATATTGTATTCTTTGTTGCGGAAAAGTGTTGCTTTTTTCTTAATGTTCCTGATCAAGCCAGGCATCGTTTTTCTTTTAGATGCTATGTGGAATCGCTGTAATTCATGCCAACAGCGACATTTCACGCGATTTTATTGAAAAGAACCCTTTCACCATCTTTAGAAAGAGATTACATGAATAAGCGCCTTTGAATTAGTTCACACACACACACACACACAAGGCGAGAACTAGTAATCAGTATGAGCAAAAACAATATATACAAGTTTATATCACACATTCGCCAAATTATAGTTTAGTTCAAAGAATCGCTGGCCATAGGTAAGTATTCACCTCTGTAATCAGTTGACTCTGTACCTATGCTAATTCAGCCTGATATGGCATGCATGCATCCAATATGAAAACCAGTGAATGTTGTCAGCATTCAGAGTCTTTCCTATGAAGTTGTAAAAAAGACAATATACGGAATATTACTATAAAGAGCATAAATTTAGATATAACATTCAATAATATTGACCATAGCTGTAATTGTGCTGAAATGAATATTTATCCTGATGTCAGAAGCATTCTGCAGATACTTAATTCTGTCTTATTTGGTGATCTCCGAATGGCAATCATGAATAGTATTATGGTTGTAGAATAGGTATAGCTACATTTTGAAAATAAATGTGACTGGGTGTTTGGAGGCACGCTTTCTCTGTCTCTCTCTCACACACACACACACACACACACGTTTGGTTGATAAACCAAGTAAATTTATTAAAATGTTTGAAATTATCTCAGGATATTATTACATGAATATTTTGTATTGTTCTATGTTCGTATAATAAAATCAACATCATACCTGTCATGATATGTCTGGCTTATGAATTTAACTTAATAAATACATATGAAACAGATTGGATCTTATCGATTGACTGAATGACGATTAAAACTGTTTTGGTCCACGTAATGTGATCAAAGGTAAATCTATTTAGTAAAGGGGAGGTTAATCCTGTAGTAATCACAGTTAAAATTAATAAATATTGGGTGTTTTCTGTGTTCATCACAGCATTGCTTAATTCGATGTCTTCAGTAATAAACAATAAAACTTAAAAACGATCTGTATAATATCATTTTGCATTATCTATTAGTGTTCCACCTCAGTACATCTGTAACAACAGATGCTGGGGCAAATGTAAATAAATACCGATAATTATATAAGACAATGAAATAAAATATACAATTCTGTTGTGAATAACAATTGGCAACCAAACTAAACACATCTACCAGTTAAGGCCCCTGGTGGCTTACCCCTCCTAGTCTTGTATATAGTCGATCATGAATACTAAGCTCATGTAGAAGCTAACTCGGCTCAAAAGCTATGTCATGTTTTGAAAACTATTTCTAATAAAACAAATTCGTTTGTTTTTTGCTCCATATCGATAATTATTATCAGTATGAACTTCATCTCAACCAGCCGATATCATTTGTTAAATGTATTATGTTATAACACACCTGTCTTCTACGACGATCGATACGCCATCATATCGCTGATGGCGAGAAGAAAGAATAAAAGAAAAAACAGAATGTGACCTCAGGATGTAGAATTTTTGATTGAGCCTCGTACGTATGTTATATTTTATTAAACACGCGAATAAAACTCATTTTCGAATATATAGACAGGCGGATTAATATATATATATATATATATAACATTACCTAATCAGTATAGGTGAGAGTTATTATGACAAGAAGAGCCCATGCAATCATTACGTTCCCGCTGTATGGCGGATCCTGAATGCATCACGCTCACTCTACACGTTTGCTAATTGTTTAAAAACAGTTTGACAGATAGAAGGTGTACTTGTTTCTGGAGTGCTAGTACTCGCCACCAATCTTAAACCGATTAAACACGAAATTCAGAAAAATGGATCTTAAATTTCATCCATGAAACGTGTCTTTTTACAATTCTATGTCATATCTAGGCGTTTACAAATATGTGTAAAGCGTGTGATTTTTAAATTTCATTATATAAACAAGGGGAGAGGATATAATCTAATGTATACCCAGTATTTTATTATTCCCGTTTGCAACATCACACACATATATATATATATATATATATATATATATAAAGGGTATATATTATTGTTCATGAAGCACCAACAAATAACAAATTAATATCACATTATCAGACGATATAAGATCTTGAATATTCTAACACTAGAACATGGTGATCATGATAAAACAACACACACACACACACACACACACATATATATATATATATATATATATCGGTACAGGACTAGACATAGACTAATGTCTTCTAAAAGCATACACAGAATGACCTAATTTGTGCTGATGTGCCGTTAAATCATATCCATCAACCTATCTAAAACATACAGATATTTGTAGAAAAGACCAAAAAATAGGATTATTACTAGTAGTAGTAGTAGTATCCATATCATTACCACTTTTATACAATAAGAGACTGCACATATATATATATACTTCTCGTTTTCATGTGAACGACGCCTAACATTCGGTATATATGTGTTAATATAAGCCAATAAGACATGTTTGTGCGCATCCGCCAAGTCCATTATGACGCAAGGCAACATGTTTACATTTATTAACAGTAATATTTGATACATACCAAACTGAATAAAATGCTCTCAGAAATATAATTAATAACGTCACGTTACTATTTAGTAATGAAGCGTTGATAGCATGAATTGCGCAGTTTTCTACTAGACTAGATCTCCCCCCCCCCACCCCGGCGGATGATCCTCCAGGCAGCTTGACCTAAAAATCCCGGGGAAAACGAGTCTTTTTCAACCTGGATTGCAGCAAAGACGCGGACAGCAAAAGAATTACTGAGAAGCAATGAGTGGTGTTGTAACGGTTGCAGTTACTACTGTGTATGGCTTCTATCAGTGCCATAATAAATTATTAACAGTTAGGTTTGTGTCTGTTTGTGTTTGCCGATTGCAAAATGTTTTCAACAGACAAATCCATGATATAGTGGTACAAAATAACAATAAATCACTACAGAGAAAAGTGAGGGTCAAGTAAGTAAACAAATCTCTGATAACGAGGCTAAATTTCAGGTAAAGAAATCTGTGAAGTTGGGGTAATTTTTGGATTCACAGGCCCCTCCCCCCCGGACAAAAGCCAACTGCACCTGGAGTGTACTCTTCATATCCTCAGGTGTGGGTGATGATGCTTATGTGGAAAAGATGATGATGATAACGTTAAAGCATTTGTTAAAGACATTATATCTAAATTTATTAAGCAAGTTGATGTGAGATGTTGTACAGTTAATAATGGTAAAGTATTCAGCCAACACGTATCTTACAAATTAGTAGTACATATTTAATGATATTACAATATGAACTAGTAATTAAACAAGACCAGATTTGAGAAATAACAATGATGATATAAGCAACACTCTAATGAAGTTATATATATATATATATATATATATATTATGATATGCAAACTATAGTATTTAATATTTTAATACTTTTGCATGAATTGTATCTGTTAATTGCTTTGACATGTATTGACGATTGGTGGGCAATGTTTCATTTGCTTTAGATTCCAAATTCTATCTAAAACTGACCAAATTTATTCAGATTGATATTCATGAGGATATGCAAAGCAGACTGTGACATATTCATTCGCAATTGACTCAAAGAATTATTGTCCATATAACTCAGTTCTTTAATCTTTGTAGAAAGAATAATTTCTTAAAGACAATGTTTCTAACACCTAATCATACTAATAATAATAATCATATTTAATAAAGCACCCTTAATTACTAGCAGGAGCCATTCAAAGGCGGCATATAAATAATATGTAATATAATAATAACCTCTTCACTGATGGGTTACCAAGCATCACTGACAGGGTTGACAAGTTACTCACATATTTAGGGAAAAATTATAGAAACTGCCTTGCACAATTTTTCAATGGTAGGGAAAGAAATATTGTATTTAAGTTTTACTTAAAAGGCTATTTAAAATATATATGATCTGTAAATATAATTTTATTTATATTTTTAGTTACAATTAAAATATTTTGTTCTCATGATGTTAATAACTATAAAAAATGCTAAATTACAAAGCTTTGTATCACTTTAATTAATATTTATACCATTCGTATATCAATTTCCCCCATTTACCTCAAATATGCCCATTTACCATGGAAACATCAATAGCTAAATTGTGCTGTTATACAAACAATTACAAATAAAACTTTTTTACCATGATTCCTAAACTGGTGACTACAGATTGGTATAGAAGTGCTACATGAACGAGATATTATAGCTTATTTACCAAGTGACACTATACAACATTTTTGTACTGATTTTGTTTGTTTATAATGAGCATCATAAACAAAACAAATTATCTACACTACAATTTTTACAAAAATGAAAAATCCCATGCAAATCTGCTTCTACCATTATTTTATCTCCGGATTCTACCTGTACCTGGAAAATATCCAACTTTCATCAATGATGATATCCTGGTATGGATTAAGTCACACCTGAAATACAGTCAACTATATGGTGATTCTCAATGAATCACCATCACACATTTGTCTTAACTGCAGTTTATTCAATGAATGAGACGTGTGTCAGACCAGAAGAAATACTGCCTGTTCTCCAAGCCGATTGGGCAATTTAGAGAGTGAAATGGTACAAACTACATTAATCATCACTGTTATGGTTATGACACTCAAGTGTACATGCTAATAAAACCAACCAGTAATTGGGCTAGCATATTATCCATCTATCATGAGGTCATGGTTTGGATAAGCTCCTAGATACACTCAATCAAGACAAGATGGAAATGATCATTTTAATGCAGTCACTTATAGGTCAACCATGCTGCACATTAAATTATGCTACTTGCCTAATATCGAGAACATACAAAAATAGTACATCACACCTGTATTGCACTCCCTGTACCATACATATCAGTGTGAAAATAATGTTCAATGTCTACAAGACAATAACTGGAACCACCCATTTTTATTTCAGAGTAGGTAAGTCAATTTTATATTTAAAAAAACTTCTTAAAATACTTTTTAAAATTTGCATACAGTGACTATAACCTAATCACGTTTAACTTCTCAAGCGTGTTTAGCCATTACCTGCTTAATGTCATGCTATTTTATTTCTTGTTATAAATTGTATTTATTGTCATAATTCTTATATCCATTCTCACAATGTCCATCTTAAGTACTTTAGAGCAGCTGACACAATTAGAGAGGGTGATATAACAATGTTTATTATTATTTATATACATACCAGGATACCAAAATATGGAATATAAGGTTGAGCCTGTCCGGTATTCTGCTCTTTATGCCTATGCCATGGTGCCACATATCTAATTGCCTGTCACTGTTTATCAAGCCTAGTTTTAAACATATTGAGGGTACAGGCCGCAACAGTTCCTTCAGAGAATGAATTCCAGTCATCGAATATTCTTTAGCTGAACATGTTCTTACGAACTACAAGCCAACTGTGATGCATGAGTAACTTGTCTTTGTGGCCCCTGGTACATCGTCCTTCAGCTCTAAGAAAGAATATCAAAACAATCTAACCCATTCATGATTTTGAAAACCTGGATCATATCTCCACGGTGACGTCTGAAATCCAGTGATGGTAATTTAAGGGCTTGTAATCTTTCCTCATAAGGATATGTTTCAGGCGTGGGATTAACTTAGTAGCACGCCTCTTATCTTCTCGATTTGTAACTTATCAAATCGATGTTGGGGATGCTATATAAAAATATCGGACCTTTCGGTATGCTGTACTTCGGACCATGTCAGGCAGATCGTTTATGAACAGTACGAAAAATATCGGTCCCAGTACACTGCCCTATGGGATGCCACTTAGCACTTCCAGCCACGATGAGAGGATATACTGTTTACGATGACTTGATGGGTTATACCCTACCCAGTCAAGAATGCTCTTATCCAGTCATATGTGTCTCCAACTATACCATGTGCCTTCAGTTTGTACAACAATCTTTCGCGTGAACAGGCGTCCATAGCTAGGCACTTTAAACAACAAACACTTTACCATATTTTTATTACATAATTATTACTGCAAATTAATACAAATGCATGAGTGATTATATAGTAAATTTAAAGTCTAACATAGGCAAGATCCAGGGCAATGTTCTTGTTTGTGTTAGCTAGGTTTATCAGTTCCATAAAATGAGATTTAAAATATAGTTCGTTTATTACTTACTAACAAAAAACAGAAGTGCCATTACCATATATTGGCAAATTGGCCCCTCCATGGCTAATGTGTAAGACAAACCAATCCACGAAATTGGGTCTTCCCTAAAAGTAAACCAAACATTTTTTAATTCATAATCCGAAGCGAGTTTTAAAGAGATCTAATCATATCATTTGTTGCAGAGATATATACATTCCAATTTATTTATTTCTTCAACAGCTACTTATAATATGGCTTACACATTTAGACATCTATAGGTAGATTTTTCTATTTGGTTTATTTGGGTTTTCTTGGTTTATTAATCTTACTCCAAAACTATAATACCCTAAATTGGATATGGATAGCAATAAAAACTATAACAATATACATTCAATTCACATATAAACTAACATAAAAGATAGTGAAGTAAATCATACATATTAAATTTAATGAAGTGACACACACAGTATTAATGCTTAAATCACTAACATGAATTAAGTCAGTCCGTATTACAATTTTATGTTGCGACAGATGCACCTTATAAATATGTTCAAGGGTTAAATGCTTTACTCATTTAAACTGTTTTCTATGAACTTGTACAATGTTGCATGCATCACCACTGGCATTGTCAACTCCCACTGACTGGACTGGGCCGATTTGTTAATAGGCCGGATTCACACACACAGACACACACACACACACACATATATTAGATTATCATTAGGCCCTTTATCATTTATAGTAGTGCACTTATGAGTTTTATCTAAAAATGCCTTATATAATACATGATACATCGTTATATATTCAAAATATAGTTATTGGGAATGTGTGGGTTTTGTAATAAATGCCTAGTTACTGAAAGGAAGTGACGTCATCATATGCGACTCGTAATAACAATAATAATTATTATAGTGTATAGTCTAGACCTCTAGATCTACAAAAAAGTTTTGTTTATATATTTTATTTTACATTAATTAACTTATTTATATTTAATCCTGTTACAGTTGCTTGAACTAAAGACTTCTGAGTAAGTGCTTAATGTCATAGATATTATAATTGTAGCCAATCTTTTGTTGAGACGGGCAAAGTTAAATTAGAGTCTAACTTCTTCCATTATCGCTCACTCAGTCACTCTCGGCATCTGAGTTGCAGGTAAGTAAAGCAACCCTAAGAGCAGAAAGTCGACACTTCCGTTGTTAGCTCAAACAATCAGTGTAGATGTATCGATGCGTTTCGCAACCCTGCCCGTTTTAAAGCGGGACTTTCCCGTTTCGCAAGCCTTCTCAGGCTTGTGGTTGTAAGATCATAGTAGTCTAGATGCTAAGAATAAGATGGGTGGCCCGTTAAAACCCCTCTAGACTATAGAGTATAGTATAAAGTGCCTATAAATTATAAGCACTTTTATAAACGTCATGACCGAACATCACAGAAAGACGGTTACTCCCTTTCTCGGACTTTTGTTGCGTCTTTTTCGTGTCTTTAACATAACTGCATGTTCATATAGATCTATAGCCATTTTTGTAAATAAACAACTTATTGTCTGATTCATTATCTGTCGAAATACAGCCATTTTTCATGATATGATGCTGAATTGTATGTATGGCATATTTTCAGATGCTTGTTACCCCCATAAATAACCATCTGCCAACAAAAATAATACCACCGACATATTTTTCACGGTTTTTTCTTCCAAAGAATAACTTTTTAATAATTTACAGTTTCACGCACTAATTTATCCGAAGGCCACAAAAATGTAGTGGTGATATTTTTAGTAATAAATTCCTTGTCCATAAAAAAGTTTTGTACTTGAAGACTGAAAAACAACATAAATTCATGAGATTTCTTTAATTAAAATGTGTATAACTTTCTTTACATGTTACCTATTGACATAATTCAAACTGTATATGGTTATAGAAACTGAGCTCTTTGTTTGTATAATTTTCTTTGTCAACCTACAAAATCTATCTTTTATGAAAGAGCCTACCGTTTAGCAACCATTTGATTCAGCACATATATTCCACAGGGTAGAGATTCCACATGGCACCCACCATAAATCTTTCTGAATATTTATGAGTACACACAGATCAAGGCTAAGGGGCCTCTGTTGGGTACCATCACAGTTTGCACGAAGTATCAACTTGGCTGAATCATATGGAGTCTATACCAGTATAGTTATCATGATTTGTTTATAGTTCTATTATTTATAAATTGTTTTTGCATAATTTATTCAAAATTAAATGTGCTAGTGAATCAGTTATGTCATTTGGAATTTGGGCACAGTCAACACACAATTTGTGGATTTTTGGTGAACAATCAGATGTAAACAAAACCATGTGACACCTGAGTCACATTGTGACTCTTTGGCGAATTTTTGGGTTTCCGAACGATAAACAGTAATGGCTGACGGTGTGTGAAATCTCTCCTCTGTGTACATTAGACTAGAAGAAATATATATATATATAAAATGTCCTTACAAATAATTTCTCCAAACCATATATTTTTGAAGTTGTCGAATTGGTCCACTTCCCGTTTTGAAACGGGAAGAGGACCATTTCAACAACTTAAAATAATTTACTGTTTCGAAATGCCCCCGGGTGTCAAGATGGTGCGTAACAGACATATTTTTACATACAGCTAGATTTCTACATTAGACAAGAAGAAAATGAATTATTGGACTTATCTTAAAATAGCAGGCAGATTAGAAGTTGTTGTTATTTAATAATTGCATGAACATTTTGATAAAGTGATTCATGTGTATGGGTAGTCCGATGATTTGAGTTTTGCAAGTCACAATTGTCTGGCTCTGATCCTCAGATAGGCTGGATAATGCTGCTTTAAATCTAGATCTAACACTAATTCCAACTCATGAAAAATTAGCTATCCACGTCAGGTCATCTTCTTTGTTTTATCATGAAAAGATAAATAGTGTATGATTTTGATAAAGAAATGTTTCCTTTTTTTCAAATGGATAATTTAAATAAAGAATAAAGATGATGTGTAACAGCAAACTGTAATATATCATTACATGTAAATGTTACATTTTAAAATATGGTCAGTAAAAATGTATCTATCTATATATATATATATATATATATATATATATATATATATATATATATATATACTGCCTCTTTGGCCTCATGGGTAGAGCGTCATACTATTTACCTATGTTTATGGTCATTCTGTGCTGGAGAAGGAGTTTTCATATATCCAAGCAACTGGCAAGGTTTTCTCCACCAAATATGCCATAAATTCAAAATATGTTTAGAATTAGTCTCCATGTGGAAGCTATAAATTACAGACCATATGCGTCTCCCTCATTTGAGGTTGCCAGCCACGTTAAAAACTGCAATTTCTGCCATTATTATAATGATTTAATAATTAATCTATCAAGTTATCACAAGGGCAGTTAGATCCATAGTATGGCATTCATTCTGCACATGTTTATGTTTTTATTTCCAGTTACTTTCCAGTTGTATATTTAGTGGCATTAGTCTAAGTGTACGACAGTTGCTATGTGCATGATTTGCACATGTGAGCTATTTGCTTAGTACTTAGTTCTGTTCTTTAAGTACAACATAACTGCTGTATCTTTGTGTCTAAAAGTATGTCAGTTTTTTCGTGCATCGATGTTGATATGCATAAGCTCTATGACTACCAGTCGTATTGGCAAATTTATTAGCCACGTCACTAATTAAACAATGCAAAGCTGTACCATATTAAAAAGTCGGAATAGTTTTATTAACTAAACGAACAAACATAAATGATAACAAATATGAAATAATACAACCAAAACACAAACCACTGCCCAATAGTGAAATACGAGGTCCAGATCTATCCACTGAATATGTACATGACACTTTTAGATATTGATATATAGGCCTATGTAGCCTAGTGACAGTTGTCATATACACTTCATTAAAGCCCCACAAAATGTAGACATATACAAATGTAA
This sequence comes from Paralvinella palmiformis, assembly GCA_025642065.1. Taxonomy (NCBI): domain Eukaryota; kingdom Metazoa; phylum Annelida; class Polychaeta; order Terebellida; family Alvinellidae; genus Paralvinella; species Paralvinella palmiformis. The sequence continues at coordinate 85,893 of JAODUP010000359.1, read as the reverse complement.
CCTAATAAATATAAAACATTTATATAACAAAACTGACTTAATGTAAAGGATATACAGTAAACTAGAGAAAAATTTAATTTGATCTGTTGATATAGCAGTAGATGATTTCAGCAATAATTTTATCTCTTTTGCCATTTCAGTGACATTCCGTTTCAAAAAGGGCAAATTTCTTTCAAAGATCATTTGCCACTTGAGAATGGAAATATTCAAATTACAGATTTACCATTTGTAAATCAGGAAAAATAAAAAGGTGAGCCTAATTCGTATATTTAGTCTTTCATGAGCTATTACAAGTATAACAATGTATGCCTGTTTTAGATCTGCTTATATATCCCAGTCATGGCACCGACAAAAAAAAATTCTTCATAACCTTTTAATAAATAAGGTATCTTCAAATTTGGTCATCTCATGGTGGTTTTGCTGCTGATACTATTGATGATGTTATATTGCACCTAACATAAACACCTTAATCATAATTTACAAGTAAAATTTTCCACCTGGGTTAATTGTTTCCAAGCATACTGCAATGTGAATTACAAGTGGAGCCAGAAATATACTATATAGGCTTTGACACAAAAGACTAAACAATTTGTGTTTGGAAGATTTATTTTCACAGGATAAAATGTGTCTTATATATTATTTAATAATATATATATATATATATATATATATATATATATATATATACACATACACACAGTGTTCACTATTAGGTAACAAGCTATCGGATGCTGATACAGCACTTTGTTTAGAGAGTTCAGCTAGCACATCGCTAAAACTTTCAGGAGGAGTAGAGTTAAATGAAAATGTGAGCAGCAATCGTTTAGTATCGAAAGGTGCATTTGGTATCATGTTAAAGAATATTCTTTGCACCTTTTAAAACTGTATGCGGAATTCTGATGCTCCCCATGTTTCATTGGACATGGGGGCCATAACTTTGGGGACGATTTTCCCAGCATAGGAACACCCTTTTAGGTGTCAGCCGATTACCTATCGATTTACACCAGCTTCATAAATATTCATAAGGATTAGACCACTCGGAACTTGCCATAAACATAGTGCAGGTTTCCAGCGTGCGTTGAAATGTCAGAAACGGTAACAGGGAGTCTTCGTTCAATAAGACGGCCCATTTAGCCTACCATGTGCGCAACAGTGGCCCGTAAAACATAATCATCATTCAATAAGATTTTCAAAATTAGTGCATATCTATCTAAAGATACTTAGCTATTAGGAAATCTGACAACTGTTGATAGAAAATAACAGTGAAAGATTAACTATGAATTAAATGAAATCACAGATAAATCACCTAGATATTAATTATATCCTAGTGTATAATCTGAATACTAAGACATAACCCAAATTTATATTTAATTTTAAAACTAAAAGTCATTCATCATAAAGTTAAACCTTTTGGTTTTGTAACATTTATGTCAGAGTTGGAACTGAAACTGAATCACCAAACATGAAAACAAAATGTCAGTTACTACAATCACATAATAATATCTGTGAGTGTGTTTTATATACAAGTGATTTGATTTTATATTTACAGTGGGATGAGCAAGCAAAAGAAGAAGAGCAGAGTACAGGGAGGTTGGGCGGATAGCTCTACACAAACTGTGCAGTTACATCCTAAACCTCAAAAGAGTGTACATACCTTCCAGGATACCAAACATGTAAATGTGATAGTGTGCTAATAATACCGTAAAGCTGCAAAGATCATGTTCCTGTACCATTATATATGATTTGTGAGTGTGACTAGTACACTAAAAATATTGCTTCATTATATGTATCATCATGTTTTATTAGTGCATCTTTAAATATTCATCTGCATCCATGGAGCAATGATCACATTTTCTCCCAATTTATCTGGCTTTGAGACTCAGAAAGCAGTGTTTTAAAATTTTATAATAGATTTATAGAAGTATTTTTATTTAGTTTCTTCCCAAATTATGGTGGAAAAAAATTCTGATGGATTCTGGTCTATGATAACAATCTTGGCTTCATCAATAGATTATTAGACTATGTCGTGTTAATGTGTATATATATATTTTCAGTACCAGCTGATTATTCAGGGTTATGCATGCTGGATATACAATACAGCTGTATAACCTGTGCCAAAACACAGATATATAATAATAGTGTGCTTATTTCCAAATGTATTCACTGAAATTGTGAAATGCCAAAAGAAAACTTAGATTTGGGAGTGCTATTTTACAGTAAGCTTTTACCGTTCCGTTCAATTACACACGCTCACATTTCTATTGTAATGCCATGTCTTAAATAGACCAAAAATAACATCTGCCTCTAATAGTTTATGGAAGTGGCTGCATTGGTCATAGTGCGGCCATTTTCATATGGTAGCCGATTCTGGATTTCTGTGCTTTCTGGATTCCTGTGCATCAAATTGCGATCAGGATAATTTGACACCTCTATATAATAAATCACCATGTGCTGGCCATTCCCAGACCGCTTTGGTACCAGCGACAGTCTGATCCTGACTACGTTACCCATAAATTATTACTTGACAACAGGCCGACACCACGCTATTCACTGGGTCTGCAAAAATATCCATTTTAGTGATGATTACATTTTTAGACTTCGAACATGAATTTGTCCGCTAAATTCTTAAACATACAGTGACTGGGACTTGTTAGTGTGGCAGATAGCCTGGTTGGATAATCTTTACAACTATGCAGGAACTATAATCGTCGCGTAATTATTACGTGTTGTTACAAAAACCGAATACACATGATCAATCTGAACACCCAAAGATCATGGGCCGATATTGTCGCCGTTAAGCCAGCGACCTTGGAGGCTTGTGAAATTTACACTTTGTGGTCACGTCACTAATTAGAGCATCAGATTAAATAATTATGGCGGTTATCATAAGTTTGGCTTCAAAAGACAACAGCGAAAATACACAGGTCTAATTAATTTGTTTTTTGTTCATATATTCATTATTAATGTTGAAAAACAATATTATTGTATTTCCCCCTAAATTATGCCAAATATTACCTTCCCTTTTAGTCTGACCCGTGTATAAGATGCACTCACTTTTGGCAGCAATTTAATCTCATTTTCCTTAATGGCCACCCTCAAACATATAATCCTGGGCCCCTCCCTGGTGGCAGTTTTAACTCAGACCTTGTGCCAGATAGTTGTTGATTATACCGATTAAATAAATGAAAGAGACTGTTATTTCATAAATGATTACCTTGCATTGTGATTGGTTTATAGATATTAACGATTTTGTGTTACACCTAATTAAATTACCACTATTTATTCATGTCTGGCATTGCGACAGATTGATCTCATAATGCGTTATTTTATATCTGTCAGATGGAGCTACCTCCCGGTCAGAGACCACCTAACTTCTCCTGGGTGATAGAAGGAGTGCTCGCCGGTAGCTCGCTGCCTCGACAGATATCACACTTCTACTACTTCTTGAATCAAGGCATTAGGCATATAATAACACTGAGCGAAGGAAAGCCACCCATGCACATGGCACCCACAGGTGTGTATATAGGTGTCTTATGCTATAAATAACTAACTAAGAGAAGACAAGCTTTACTAATCAGGCAGACAACTAAAATTCTTTCTATTTACAATAAGTTTTTACTCTACCTACTTTTCGTAAACCGTACGACTTTTTATGAGACTTTTAACCTGAAAAGAAACTGGCCAAATAACTTCTCGGGAAATCCTCGAGAGTTGTTTGTCTTGGATGGTATTTGCTCGAATTCTGATTATATTTAGATGAATTGGTCCTTTGATACAGAAATGTATCCGGAGGTGATAGAGATGTCCTCGAATTAACCTGCTCATTAACCATCTTCATCGGTTTTGGCCGTAAGACAGCAATCATCATTAAGCCAAAGGCTATTCATTTGAAAAGGTCGATAGCCAAAAGCACGGTTCACGTATTTCTTTTTCACCCAAAGTCACCTGAAACAATATCGTTGCAAAAATCACATTTGTTTAGGAAAAAAGTCATTACTTAATATATGAACACTTTATTATAAATGAAACATACAAATTAAAAAAAATGGTGAAAGTAATATGGAGGCAGACAAACAAACCAAATTAATTTCTATATCAAATCCTGCCATACATTATGCAGCGTTTCACATCCAGTATTTTTACCAATGTTATTTGTCATCAACCTTGGGTCTAAGCACTTTTTTGACATATAATATTAATTTTTTTTGTTTGTTTGCTTCTAGTTTTCGCACACACACACACACACACACAGTCAGATATACACACCCCCTCTCTTTCTCTCTGTCTCTCTCTCTATATATATATATATATATATATGTGTGTGTGTGTGTGTGTTCTAGGCTGAAGTTGGCTTTTTGCATTAGCTTAATGGTAGACTAATTCTGCCTTTTTGCCTTTGGTTCACTTTTAATTAGCTAGCTGTTTAACATCTGGATCTATTGTGGCAGAAATAGAATAGTATCTAGATTCTTGAATTATAGAAAGTTAACTGAAGCTGATTAATAACTGCAGTTAAAACTGTAGATGATAGTTTTGTAGATTAGTAAGTGATCAGGTTAGTGTAGGTATAAGCTAAGTGAGGCTAATAAACATATTTAATTATCCCGTCGAATAAATTCAACATCAAAATTCTAGTTTTCATGTAAATAACCAGTAACCATTGTCCATTGGTAATATTTCCAAGGTTCTGATTGACAAAGTGAGAATCATTGGGTCAGTTGTGTTATGGCTAATGTTATGTTGCAATGGATTTGTTTTGTATAACTTCACTTCACTTATCCTCTTTGACCCCAGTGGGACATAAGGCCACAACAATGTTTTGCCACAAGGTCCTGTCTTTAGCTGAGGCCTGAGCCTCACCCCATGACATCCCCTTCTCTTTCAGCTCGGCCATTAATGACATGTCATCTTTGGCTGTCCTCGCTTCCTTTTTCCAGGTGGTGTCCATCTCGGTGCCACTTTGGGAATGCTGTCTTTGGGCATTCTCAGGATTTGTATAAGAGAATAGTTTATGTATCAGGGGTGATAATTCCCCGTGGATTGCCGGTTTCCCGCGTTTTTGAAATATTTCCCAAAAATCAACCATAAGAATAATCCCAGAATGTCTGCAGGTGGCTCTAAAATTGCTCAAATTTTCCAGGTTTTTTTCTTTCTCTTTTGTTCTCATCCCCGATGTACTCACTGATGTGTTATGTTTAGAGTCATTATCTGATAGAAAATAATTTAAGTTTGTTTTTATTCAAAACAAGGTAAAATTAACTAATATAAATCAAACAGTTCTCTTGTTGAGTTCGTAGGCATCCAGTGAAGTAAGTATCTGAGGAACCAGTTCATGTTTGAACTCCACAAATCGTGATTAGAACTTCCGCAGTCTTTAAACAAATACTTGTCCACATTTTATGCATGACATCGAGGCTATTTCACTGACTTCATTTGTCCTCTTTCTAGGTCTGTACAATCTCTTCCTTCCAATTGAGGAGTTCATGGCTCCGACTGTTGATGAAATCAAAAGATTTGTGGATTATGTTGATGATGCTAGAGAAAGACAAGAGGTTTGTTGCTCTTTATAGAAATCAGTTTTGAATGAAGTCATATTATTAAAGCATATTAAAAATAATATGTTTTTCCAAAACACTTTTTTTGTGTTCCTGATTTCTACCACAAAACGTATTACATGCACTTGGCTACTGGACTTGATGGCATGATCTTTGGATGGTTGCAATCGAGTGTGTTTATAGTACACATCTGGTCATACACCACCAACGTGGCATTTGTAATTGTGCAAATCGAGCTCAATAACACATTTACCGTAGGTCCCAGCCATTAAGCCGATACTTTGTGTCAACGTTTTGACCCTTATTTTGGGGGGTCGACTTAATGGCCAGTGCTATTTTAGTGTCAAGAAATCCAGTCATAGTCTAGATGCAAACAGACTTATCTGATTTTTGTAATTATGGATAAATGTTGTTGGACCCAGTAGCAGTTTTCATGACTTTCAATTTGAAGGCAGCATTGATAACAAGACAACTCATACCAAAGACATCCTGTATCCAAGAGCGTCTTATCTCATTTGTTTGGCAGCATAGACATAAAGTTCCCCCATATACATATTTTGTCTGGGCATATTTATAGTAATAACAGGATAATTACTGATTAATTAATTTATTTTCAATACAGGGTTAGTTACTAACAGACCGCATATACCAATAATTTACCTTGTCTTGGTTATTGCCGCGTTAGTGATCAAAACGTACCATCAAAGGCTCAGCTAGTAGATCTAGACTGTAATAATTGACAATATGTCTAATTATTTCTAAGTCATTTCGGTTCATTGAATGTTTAATCATGCTGTTGATTTCAGTTTGAGGTCCTCCGTATGTGCTAACAGTTTGTGTAAATGATCGTTATAATTTGCCTTGATCTATTGACAGTATACAGAACACATTGGTACAAATAACAAATTGTGAAAACAAAACTATTTCCTGCGGTCAAAACGTCACCTGGAAATTCTTAATGTCCGGTACTAATATTTTCAGACCTAAAACTACCTTGGCTTAATGGCCGGGACCTACGGTACTAAATTCTGGAAGTGGTTATTGGTGGAGGGAAAGCAAACTATATGAATATAATTTAATTGTTAGTGGAAACTTGGAAAACAGCATGTTTTGTTTGCCTGTTCTTAATGAATATGCTAGCTTAGACAAGATGCCTGAAAATGGACAAAATAAAAATAATAGCCTACCTATTTACCCATTTTCAATCATAAATTGTGTCAAACAAGATATTTTAAGGTGATTAAGATGAATTAGCTCTCAATAACTAAGCTGTAAAATAGGTATAATCAAAAACGTTTTATTTTCTTTATGAATTTTATCTTTTAAGATTGTTGATAGGTTACATTCTTACTGATGTGAAATATTTTCCAGGGTGTTGTTGCCCACTGTTTCTGGGGTCGAGGTCGCACTGGCACCATGTTGGCATGCTATCTCGTCAAGGATGAGGGCATCGATCCTCAGGAAGCCATTAGCAGAATCCGTGACCAGCGTCCCTACTCGGTGGAGACGTACGAACAAGAAGATGCCGTTATAAATTATGCTGACCATTTAAAGTCCAAGTCAAGTGAAGATCAGAAACATTGATAACGTCTCTCTTAGGAATAATACGGACTGAATAATCATTTTTCTTTGTATAGACATAATGATCTTTTCAGTTTTACCTGATCTCATTTTACTGATTGTCGTCGTTACTGATTAAACATGTACGGTAACAAGTGTGTGCAATAGAAAGACTATTTTCTGGACCAGATTTAGGTAATTTCATTTGTCAGGTGCATCCTAAGACAAATTTTAATATCTGTACTATTTCATTTATGACATGCTTTTTTTAGCACAATTATCGATCACTCCAGGCGAATAGACAGCTGACTCGTCGTTCTCAAATAACTAAAAATGAGGATGTTTTCAGGTCTCCAACGGATCCTGAATCCGATGACGAATGAACGATAATTGAATAGTTTCACTGATATTTATTTGTATATTTCTGTGGTGATTGGCTTATTGGTTCTATATCGGTACACCTGTGATAGGTACAGTAGTTTCAGCTAGTAATAGGAAATGGCACGCCGTTTGAAACTAGAGACGCTTTACTGGTTCAGTTAGACGCGTGTCAGTTAGTGAGATAAGTATCGTTATTATCTGTCCTAGTCATTGTTTGTCTTAGGCGCTTTCGATCGCCAACTGGCTCAAAAACGCACTATGTTAAATCGATGATAATTGTTATGTTTCTGCTGTCGATACTTTTGTCGGAAATGTTTATTGTGTTACTGATCTTTGACCAACCGAGATGTTGTCTACTTCTTGTGTCTTATTCCACCCGGGGATGATTGTGCACGATGTTCTCTATTAATCGCTTAACATTATTTAAACAATCGAAGCTACCGTAATAATTGCAATTTTTACAATTTCGGGAAAGTTGAAATTCATCAATTCAGCTTTCTAGTTCGTGGTATATCTCTCCGGATGTCGTTGTCACTTTCTAAACGTGCTGTTTGTATTGAATGTTTATTGTGCCTTTCTCTGTGCGGTCACCAAAGTCATCCCTCTCAGGAGAGAGAATGATGTTTGTTTAATACCGGAGTTTTTCTAACTATTTATTATTATTGATTATGTATGGTGAGGAGTGATGTTAATATTAAGTAATTATATAAAATAAAGAATTAGCAGGTTGTTACACAGAGATATGTTATTACTAACATGTATTAAAGACATGCTAAAGAGGTGCTTGCTTGCGTGCATGTGTGAAAAAAAGAAGTTTATTTAACGTCCGATTATAAATAACATACAATTAGCACAGTGTCATTAGTCAACAGTGATAATGAGGTCTGTCCAATGAGATCGTATGAATAAAATTTAAAAAAGCAGCAGAAAATGGTATCCCGACACCATTTTGTTTTAGCTTCAGAAAGATCTTTCAATAAGGTAGGGATAATTTTAACAGCACAATTGTTAGATAGGTATTAAAAGTATTGATAACAAGTAGACGAATAAGTTCACTGGTTTTTTTTATATCTATGTTTTATAGGATGGTTGATAATTGATGAAACACTGATCTGAATTTTCAAATTATCATGAAGTCATATGTGAGTAAAATCTATTTATATTCAATAAAACCCCTATTAATGATCTAAGTGTAAAATATTTGCATAAGATACGATTTGTTTGAGTCTATCACAAAAGCTGGAAACTTATGAATGATGCTAGTAAACCCAATTTCCATGTATAACAATCTTCATACTGCTAATTTGAAGTATCTCATATTGCTCTCGTCCTGTTCATGAAATCTATGTAAATAAAAGCGCGGTGCGCACTCGTTCGCAAAATAATACATTCGCCAGGTGGCAGCACTTTATGGTAGCATACAAAGTTCCCATTTATTAGTTGAGTTCTTATAGCTCACATTAAAGATATATACATACATGTTAAGTTTCAGAAATGTCAAAACAGTAAATGTATATGTACTTCGGAGGATCTCAGAAAATCGGACTTTATATTTTTATTATTATCAACCAATACCTGCCACCAGATGAAGTTTAAAATATCCATGTTCCGTGTAAAACATACAATCTAAAATTATTGCATTTTATAAAAACTAATGTACTGACTGAAACATGATAATAAAGTATATGTGTCAATGCAGATCTAACAAAACTTATTTAAAAAAAGAGTAAAACACTTGTAAAGACAGACAGCTCATCCATGTTGATTTTGCATGAAAGAAGAACTCTTAGGGTGTCGTTGCCAAACTGTGATCGAGCATCGTTGTCAATCTTGCGAAAGATGGAGAAGACGCATTCGCTATCACCACCGCTGTGGGCGATCACCGACACTGTTGTCATGAGATGCGCTAATTGTGGAAATCGCATTACATCAGCAAATGCCTTCTTCTTTGCCACCTCTTACCAGAACGTGTCGACCCGATTGTCAGCAGAGTAGAGCAGCAGTTCGCCGTCAGGAGTCAGCTGTTATCCCTGAAACTCAGCGACGAGTGCATCATGATGTTCATCTGCCATGAGGCCAAAGCGAATAGACAATTTACGAAGCGCAGGGTCGGGGTTGAGTGCAGTAAGCTCCCCCAACACGTCATCGTGGAATGGAAAGATCTCGATCATCTTGTTGACAAGCGTAACATTGAATTTGCACACACTATCAAAGATGCGTCTCGCAGTGGCCTCCTTCAAATCATCCTCATCGTTTGCCAGCATGGACAGCTCCATGCCAACTGTCAATATGTTGTTGTAAAGGAAACGGCACTGTCGTCAAGTCTTCGGCGGACTTGATCGCTCTCATGGTGAAAGGTTTTGCCATGAAAACATGAAGCAGATGATTCATCTCAGGAAGGAGGATGGCAATCTGTGTGGCGTCTGTCTGAAAGATTGTGTTGAACTGTTTGAGCGGCTCAAGAATGAAGGCGAGGAACATGAAATAAGTCTTCATCTCAAGACTGGCAAGGTAATCTGCACAATGCCGGAGCGGTCACAATCCTCTTGACCACGGAAATATCTCAGTAGCGCAGTCCATTGCTGCAGGAAACGCCTCACTCGTCACTGCAGACTCAGCCACAGAGTACTGCATTCTTCAAGATTCAGTGGCGTCATGTTGCAGAACTTTCCTTTCGTTTTGCGCTGTTGTTGAAATGGAAGAACACGTCGATGAGGAGTTCCTCCACAGGAAAAGGAACTTCGTTCCCACCCAGAAAACTTGCGAGTCGTTACTCAGGCAAAAATAGTAAAAACATATTCCACACCAAGCTCTATCAAGTTCAATTCAATTCGTTTATTTCAACATTCATAATACATAATTTTAATGAAATCAAACACATGTAGAATGTTGAAAAGGAGGGTGCTTGAAGCATTGCTTATATAATGCACCCCCTTAACATAACAATAACAATATTCATGACTTAAAAGTAAAAAGATGTGGAGTAGTCAATAGACATAATTATATCTTTTAATTATGAAGTTAGAATGTTTTTGTTTGGGTTTCGTTAAAAATCGGGAGATTTCCGGCTCCAGCCAGGAGACCGGGAGATGTTGCTCAAAGCCGGAAGGCTCCCGGCGAAACCGGGAGACTTAACATATCTGCATAAAGATATAGATATATTTATTTCAAACTATGGCATACATCAGTATCTAAATGTGAATAATTCATAACTCAAATAAATTAATGATATAGTTTCCGGTTACACCGAAGAAATATTCTGTGCGTTGATGCAACCCCAAAAGGAATCGAATGTTAAGGAATGAATGTGAAATTCTGTACCTTACACCCAACTATTTAGTTCCTGAATATTAGCATATGTGCAATTAACTGATATAATAATAATAACAAATTCGTTAATGTATCTTTATCCTATGGGTAACATAAACCAAAATGTAAGCAACAGCAAAATATTGTTGAACCACATAAAGGCATTTATGTTCGGTTAACATCTAACAATGCTAATCTATCTGTAGTAGATGTGCACTGGTTTTTTGACTGCAATAGTCTGGAGTTTTATATTTATTAATAAACACCTTATTTTTTCAGTTACAGCCGGACCGATATATCTAATAAACATAGTGTGATAAGAGGTGGTCACAAATTTTGTTTATACCCTCATGGAATATATTTATAAAGGTTATTCTATAGTTTCTTTCGTTCACCCATCAGTCACTGATTTAAAAAAAAGCAATAACACCGAGATCTGACGCTGACACGCTGACTGTGATGCGTTTCTGTCTTGCTCAAAGACCAGTTGAACCGAGTTAACTTTTAAACACTGAATATTGTATTCCATGATGATACTTGGATTAGACGAATTGTGGTGTAGGATACCTAGTAGTCTGCTATTAGCTGAACCAACTACTCCGATCCGCCCACGCAGATTAATGATCCTGAAGTGCAGTATATAGTTGTATCAATTGAGCTACAGTACATTTAACATTAACAGAGTGAATTAAGTATATCCATGTGTATCGACAGTCTGTATTATTTAAAATTTCAGCCTCACCCAACCCCCACGCTCCAATATTTATCTTCAGACTTTCTGCCATTAATGTGTCTTATCTTATAGTTAGTTACTGTAGTTAGTTTGAAGACCCCTTGTGACTGATATTAGTTTTCTTTATATTCATTTGAACTGGCTGGATGTGTGTATCTGCTAGTGCATAAAAAATAAAGAGAACTTATGGGGTCAGTTTCGCTCGACTGGTTCATAATCCCTCTTCCTGACGATGATGATTAATGTTTTAAGGCCACTTTTGTGCACATGATAGAGTAAATGGGCCGAACGATCTCCAAAGGTAATGAAGCAAAGTCAAAGATGAAACACCCTTCAGATATGACCACGCCGAGATTCGAACACGGGTGGTAGTGATCTGTGATACACCACGCTACCGTTAGACCACGGAGGTGCTTCCATAATCCGTCTTTAGGTTATTTTATTCCGAGAAGGTGAGCTAGAGGAAGTTATTACAATTGATATCAGATTATAATTGTGCTACTATCACGATGTTCGTTTATAACCTGCCCATGCACTTGGCCTGTTATTAATCCAGACCATCACCTAGCAGCATTGATCATAAGAAAATCAACATTCCTACTAGACATCCTAACCCCACTTCTCCTGAAAGACCCTTACACACACCAACAACAACATTAAGGACAGGTCAGAACCCCTCTATGGACTAGTGGGTAAGAGCGTGGAACTTCAGTACCTATGGTTCGTGCTGTTCAGGAGGCCAGAGGTTCGAATAATAAAGAATGTGAAAATCTTCTTATCTTCAAATGTAGAAAGTTATATATTATTCCAATTATAAATTTGCAAGCAAAAGCTACTCAAGTGTTTGTTTGTTTGTTTGTTGGGGGAGGGGTGGGGGGTCAATGACTCCGTACACGTAAAAGTTGGAACATTCAGATTTCGCAAATTAATTACTTAATAACTAGACTCTTGCATAGGATAATATCTGGGTCATCAAGGTTTATTTACCCCGCAGAACGCTCGTAGTAAAGCAGCCGGACATCGTAGCTAAGTTGCCTTTCCTGAATAACCTTTCCTCTACATAATAATAATATTATTAATGGCCGAAATGGCAGCTGTTTACGTGGCTGGCAACCTCAAATGAGGGAGACGCAATTTAGAATAGATGGCATGTTCGGTGGAGAAAACCTTGTCAGCTGCCTGGCTGGATGAAAACCTCCTCCTACTATAGTGCCACGGCCGAGGCGCGAACCTGCGACCTCCCGCACAGAACGACCATAGCCATAGGTAAATAGTTTCACGCTCTACCTGTGAGGCCGAAGAGCGTCTATGTGTTGACGTCCTCATCCCATCATCACAGCTGGAGAGACCGAACATGCCGGTCTGACATTTAGACCAACAATAACGTATGCCATCCTAGTACGGTGATCTAAGGACTTGAAGTACTTGGCACTAGCAACTAGCACCAATTAGTCAGCAATGACTGTATTTAATTTTCACTTCATATTATTTTGGGACATCCAAGTGTAAGAATCTTCCACGATATCTTCTGAATTTATTTATTACTCCAGAATAATAATTTAATTTATTACAAATCACATACTCTTAAAAATAACTTTCAATCGTTTGTCAGGTTACAACTAACCTCTGTATTTTATATTATATTTTTTATACCACAGTGTTGCTAAATACACTAACTGACTGGCTGACCGACTGACTCGCTCACTTACGCACTCATTCACTCACTGAAATTAACCAACCCATTCACTCTTTAATCCAGAGAGATAGTTCATTCTCATACATAGAATAAGATCCAGGCACGAACGTGTACTGTTTATTGATCCAGAATGACATGAAACATTTCCTATTGATATGGTAGAAGTAAACATTTGAGGCAAGTTAGAGTGCTATATAAATATTTGTAATTCTCGTAAAGTTCTATATCCAGTTACAAATAAAAGATTTTATTTACAACTCTATGCTTTTTGTTTTCAAGTTTGTGGTTTTACTCGACGTGGCTAATAACCTTCAATCTAACTTCGAGATAAATGCGTATTCACGATTTCTATGAAAATAATTAAATATCTTTAAGCTGAACGTTGACAAGTTTAAGGGATGTAATTACCAATATTATCTTATTTTAACTGTTACGAATGTTCCGGTGAAAGATCATTCAGTAAGATGAAATAAAAAAGATCAGGTTACAGATCCCGAGAAAGGAAGAAGGGGCAACTAAAATGGCGATTATGAGCAACGAGTTCGAGATTATCGTGTGATTTTAACATTGTAATGTAATCAACACTTTCGCTAACAAAAATCACAGAAGCTGGGTACATATTTTAAATAACTTCTTCACTACGCGTTTAATTTCTTTTAAAGTAGATTTTGTTTTAAATTAAGTAAAATCATAATACAGTAATCTCTATAATGAAAGACGATAAAATGTAGCTGTTTATAATCTACTTCGTCCCTACTTTTGTTCAATAATGACTTTCATATTCTTATTACGGCATCGGAGGCTTGCCTAGATATGAGTACGACTCTAAAGAGAACGTCTTGTGGTGAGTACGAATACAGCTGTTTGTTTACGCGGCATCTACCGATTTTTGTGTTCTTCTAAGATGGGCCGTCAAATAATAGAGTTTATCTAGGGCGGCTATATTAAAAATATTTTTATTCAGTTGGTTGTGCTATGTTTTTTGGGAGAAATTATGAGTTTTAAAATTGAAATAAAATTAAGATATCAATCAATCAATCAATGAACAAAGAACAAATCAATCAATAAACCCATTCATCGACTGTTTCATTATCAACCCATTCATCAATCGATTGATTAACTAATATATATATATATATATATATATATATATATAGAGAGAGAGAGAGAGAGAGAGAGAGAGAAGATCAACCAATCAATCAATGAAGGTATCAATCAAATAATTTCATCAGCCAATCAATCTATCTGTACCCGTTAACGTTTGTAGCCGTCGTGAGGGCGCTAGATAGATACGACCAACTCAGCAGTAACCTGACCAGATGCTAGATGACTTCGAAAAAACCAAAGTATCTGTTTAGCTTGACGAAGTGTTCTTAGTTTAGTGCTTCATCGTCGGCTGAATATCATCAATCTAGTCTCCTCGTTTATCGTTGAAATGGGACCCCTCGAAGTCTGTTATCTGGGGATGTTTTACCAAGGATTTGAATCACCGCGGTGTGTTCTCACTTGAATGGCGTTTTTTAAAGATTCGGATGTAAACAGTAATATATTCGCAATATAAGCCAATCGGACGTGACCGATATTTTAGGTGACGCTGGAAGCTCGTATTAAAATCCGGATTTATGATTTCGCTTTGTGTCTGTAACAAATTTTCGACAATGGCGAGGTGTCGTTGCAGTGCTCGCTGTACTTCGACCTAATCCGTTAAGTGTTTGTCCACTATTATCTCGAGATTTCACCGTATGCTAATTGTCGAACTTACAGGCTCTCTCTCTCTCTCTGTATATGTGTGTGTGTACATTACAGTACAGCGATTGGCATAGCGCGTGAATCGGATGTCAGTGCTTAATAGCAGTCGCCGTGAGAACTGTTCGTATCGGTGGTCGTAATTAGTTACTGGGCGAGGATAGTTACCTGGAAAGTCGTAAGTGCTAATTACTTTAATTGTCATTAACACATACACACACACACACACACACACACCGAGAGAGAGAGAGAGAGGCTGTAACAAATTTATTCTGTTACAGATTTAGTTTCTAACCTAATGTGTTAGTATTTGTAATGTTTATGTTACTTTATTAAGGTGACATCAACCTTTACCAAATATTTCTCTTGTTTTTTCCCTCAGCCTAATTATAAAATGAACAGATGGGGATTAGCTGCTATAATCACAACATGTCTTGTGGTGAGTGGAATAAAAACTTTGTTTTACGCGTAGGCGACTAACTTTAATTATTAAACCCTGTTTTGTTGTCGTGTGCGTGTGTGTGCGTGCGTGTGTTTGCGCGCGTGTGTGCGTGTTTACATATAAGCCACAAGTTGCAGCTGATTCTGTTCTTGATTCCGTACATAATCGGGGAAATGTATTACAGCTGTATGCTAGGAATTTAAATTTGTAGTTTTAAATACGTGGTCTGTTGGCGGGGCCAGCGACGGTGAGGGTTGGAGCGGGGGGCGAATTCAGTTGCTATGGGTCGGGCTCGGTGTTGGAGGGCTTTGCTTTCGACATCGACCTGTGACGCAAGCCTCAAAACATCTGTATTATCCCCGAATCACTTGGGAAAGCAGGCCTTGGCTGATTGGCATTCGGCGCCAACATGTCGTTGAACACCATTATTCGTAAATGTAATACCATTATGCGACAAACGAGACAGTTTTGGCTCTTCGCTTTGGTTTTGTCGCATACGTTAGTCAATGATAGCTTCTGGAGTCTGATTTGTTTGCGTACAATCGTCATTCGATTTGAACAAAACGAGTGCACAAAAAAGAGACAGAGCTCTTCAGTCTAGTTCACACACACACACACACACACACACACACTATCGGCTGTGAACAAAAAGCGCACAGAACTGCCCAATCTGACTTTGTTGAAACTGATTCTGTGTTGAGGTTTGTTTTATCTCGAGACTGTTTGTTGCACTAGTGATGATGATTGATGAGTGGTGTTTTACGGCCACTTTTGTGCACATGGTAGGCTAAATGGGCCGAGCGACCTCCAAAGGCAATGAAGCGAAGTCAAAGATGAAACAACCTTCAGATATGCCCACGCCGAGATTCGAAAACGGGTGGTACTGATCTGTGGTCTAACACGCTACCGCTTGACCACGCCAGACCATTAGTCGCACTAGTAAATGAGATTAAATGACATGGGAATATTTATTGGAGGGAGGGGGGGGGGGGTAACCCCAACACGATTTTGTAATCATATGGGTGTAACATATAATAATAATAACAACAATAATAATAATAATATGTGACATTTATATAGCGCCCTATTCAGCTAGATAGATGATCTAAGGCGCTTTACAATATCACTACTATTGACCTGACTATGATACAATTTCAGCGAGGTTACAAAAAACGAGTCAGTAGCAGTTACGTGCTTGTTTTTCTCGCTCATGCGCCACCAAACTACAAAGTGATCACGATTATTGCGTGAGATCGTGAGACAGGATTGCGTCCTTCTAGGGATGTCCTTGTACACAGAGAAAAGGTCGATACACATACAATTATCTTGTCTCTGTCAGTATTCGTGTCGATGATGATTCACTTCGTACGTTTTTCAGTTGATACTGATACATGTTTAGGGTATGACCTGGCTGTAAACAAATTTAAGATACAACAACAACAACAAAAAAAACAACACTAATGACTTAGATACACAAGGCATTTTCAAACTTGGTAATTTTCAGCATGCTAGCATACTGTAAAAAACGATTAGTTTGTTTTCTTTTTGAAAAAAAAGAAGGATCTAGTTACTCACTAATAAACTTGACGTTTATTGTTCCGTTGGAAGCAACAATTACTTTTCTTTTATAACAACCTTGAACTTTGACCTATAACCATGACATTATCACCTACAAAGGTCATGATGGGGTTTCGACTCAAACAGTCTGAATCGGAAAAAGTTAACGCTTCAGATGAAAGATAGAATACCCATATGATGTCCTATCCCGAGTGTCGGGGTTTACTTCGATAAACAGGTTACTAGTCATACAACAAAATCAGTAGAGTACTGCTGATTGTACGTCTACTAGACAGAATGAAGATCCCAGGAAAATATTCCTTCCTTGATGCATATTGATTGTTTCCATTAGATATTTATTTATAACCATACTATGTCATCTTATCAAAATTTTGCATTATCGGCTTGCTAAGCTACGCTCCTTTGGAAGGAAGAGAAATAATTGGATTTTCTGGATTCTAAACGGATCTTGGCGTATTGAAACAGAAATTACAATTTCTCGGCGTGAAAACCTTTTGTTTTCAAAACAGAATACATTCTACTTCCAATTGAAATTAGGTCTGATATGCTTTCGTTTTAGGACACGTATAAACCAAAACGACGTTAATTGACAATTCATTGAGACTAAGAAACTCCAAGCCTCAGAAACCTGACCAAATCGCCATAAGACTTATTTGGATACGGACTTGTTATTGGATTTTCTGGACCAATGCTATATGTAATCAGTGCTAATTAGTGACGAACTTGACAACGTCAAGTCTTACGCGTATGATTATTTTGATATGTATAGATGTGGATTCCGGTCCACTCTTTTTGGTAATCATATTTTGGGATTCACGCGCACCAGAACTTTCTTGGTCCCCTTTCCGCAGCGGGCTCAATTCGAGGCTAAGTTATGCAGCGAAAACACACCAAAAACTCGCCCCACCGCATCATCAGCGTCTCGACGAATTATCGGCGTGAGACAGATCGTACCTTCGTCTGTGAGATTGATGTGTAGAATACGTGTCGAAATGTGTCGAACCCAGAATGAAGCTCAATATTTGCAGTTGTCGAGGTTTGTTTAGGTATAGCTTTCTCACTGAATTAGTAGAAATTGTTGTTTACAGCAAACTGTAGTGTTGGATTACATAAAGTGCATTTCTGTTCGCTTATCTGTGGTTGAGGCTCCGTACAGGGTCATGGCGTATATGTCACGTACGAAAAGTGAATGGTCTGGTAACAAACATTCTAATGATTTGCTTAGATTTATTATATTTATGCCTGTAAATATGTATGATATATACCCATGTATATATATATATATTTTTCTTTGTGTGTGTGTGTGTGTGGCGTGGGTGTTACTGGTGTATGGATTTATAGAAGTTAAGGGTTTTAGGGATTTTTGTTACTCTTAGCTAACGTTTGTTGATTATCACACGCACGCACGCACACATTATTCTAGTCATTATAATGTTTCTGTTTAAGATATTTATGTAGAAAATGTATATAGTGTGACTGATGTTTGACCATCCGAGATGTTGTCTATTTCTTGTGTGATATTCCCTCCAAAGATGATTGTACACGATGTTCTATTAACACCTAAATATTAATTAAACGATTTAAGCTAATAATTCCAATTATCACAATTTTGGAAATGCATAAATTAAGCTTTTTGGTTTGTGGTATAGTTCCTGATATGTTTGTCAATTTACAATTTGTTTCTTCATATGCTACATTTGTGGTTATCGTTTATGTTGGCCAATCAGCGTCATCACGGAATATTGCGACAATATTCAGAATATAGCATCCAGTGGTCATTTCAAGGTTACACATATAAAGTATCATTATACCTGTCGTTATGTCATCATACTTCTGTAATTATCTTATCAGAAGGATGGTGGTATCTGTCACTGATAAAACAAGGTGAAATGAAACATCAGCTATTTACTTATCGATAAGAGAAACCTTGATAGTGATTACAGTTTGATTGTACATTTAGCAGATCCAGTCACGTTCGACAACAACGAACCGGATTAATCGTGCACAAACAGAGCCCCGGATCTTTTTAGTGATCTGAGTTGCTTCGTCTGATGGCACTGTCCATCGATACATACACGAAGTCATTTGTTAACATAGGCTGAACATCTGTACCTCTGTCTCTCTGAAAACTATCCTTTCTTTAACCGCCTCGTGTAAAATACGGAACTGTTTAGAAAAGCCGAATATTAGGAAATAGAGAGTTGGTTTTAATCCACGAAGACAGCACTGGCTAGCGTACCGCATGGACAGTGTTGCAACGAATTTCTTATTTCAACTGACACGCGGGTGTGTGTGTGGATGTGAGAAAGAGAGAGAGAGAGAGAGAGAGAGAGCTTTTGCTATTGAGTATTTTCAATTGCTCCAACGAAACGAACCAAAATTTACTGAATATATTTCTGGTTTCGCTTATTAGTTTTTCTACCAATTTACTGAATTATCCGCTGCACGAAGCGAAACATACGCAATGATGTATTGAAACTATAATGGTTAATGCCTTCAGCAGTAGGCAAGGTCTCGGAGCAGTGAGTTTCAGGTATACCACCTCCGTCTTAAGTATTTGAAAACATCCCCAGATACTAGAAGCCAGTTTCAGTTTCTCTCCAAGCGAATACGTCGCCGATTACGTTCAAGTTATAACATCAGCTAGCATCGAGAGTTACCAATCCCCGAAAAATCCCAAATACAATAAACAGTTGATGGGCAAATAATAAGGAACAAGATGCTCACATTTCATATCGTCGTCATCACATTTTATTCAACGCGTTTTCTGCTAGTAACACGTTTAATGCGAAACAGCTGAAACATCCCCCACCCGCCGGGAATGAGTTTAATAAGCCGATATGCGTATTCCGAAGATGACGAAACCATTTCAAACCACCAACTTCCGGCTGCTGAAGGGCAGCATCTCATCGATTGCTTACATATTTCTAGGTTGTGGCTCTCGCACTAGGACTCGCCATAGGCTTAAGTACTAGTAAGAAGTCGGCTGACGAAGGTTGCCTGGATTCACTCCAGAACAACGATACGCTAAACTACGATCCGAATGTGCCATGGAGAGGAGAGTGTCCAACGCCGGGGACTCCGATCTGTCCCGACGGGTAATAGCATCGAAACATTTTTATTTCTTTCTTTCTGCCGCTAGTCGGCGCCGCGCAGCAAGCCTCCAGGTGTGGGTTCGAATCGCCAGACCCGTACCTGCGTTTGGAAGATGTTTCACTCCGGTGAGCTGCCACTCTGACTTATGATCCAGATGCATTCGGCGTCGAGGCTGGACTAATTACTGACTCATTATTTTTCGTTGCTCTAACGAGCGAGTGAGTGAGCGAGTGAGTGAATGAATGAGTGAGTGTTTTATTTAACCTCGACAGTTGTCACAAATTTGGCACGAGGGACAGTTCCCTAAGGAAACATATATAAGCCGAACGCAAATAACCACTGGTGAAAAGGGAAATTATACAGGCTTCGGGGGGAGGGGTACGTTTAAAAACCAATAACAACGTTTGTCGATTTATTTACTCCTAGAATCAGTTCGCCTTTGATACTGATATCGATGGATGGATTCAGAGCCGACTATCTAAGCCGGAACCTGACGCCGACCATTTTGAAGATAGCCGAATGTGGATTCCGGGCTCCATTCCTACGGTCGATGTATCCGAGCAAAACCTTCCCGAACCATTACTCTCTGGTGACGGTAAGTGGCACTTTCCTTTTTGTGAAGCGAGTATATCAAGGCCTTTACTGGGATAAAGGATCCGAGTCCCATTATCTATCTGGGAGAAGAGTTGTCCTTCCACGGTAGAGTTATGGCCAATCTGTGCTATGACATTCACTGCTAGTTGTAATCTGATTGTCGTTAATGAAATCAAGTGATTATTTCATCATCGGTCAAATTGGGAGCCTTTGTACAGCGAGCAGCTATGCAACACAACCATAACGATTAATATATATATATTTGTTTCCATCAGCCATTTTTATGTACATACTTTTTGCATTATTAATTTGTCAGGAAGGATCCGAGAGGGAGATAACTTCTGCTATCTCAGGCCTTCAATTTTCTACGTAATCAATCAATAATAATTGTACGTTTAGATAATATATATATATATATATATATATATATATATATATATACGTGTAATACTGGAAATTGATAAATAAATCTATCTACCTATCAAATGCCGTTAATATGACCGTATGTGGACACTGGGTATTATTTGAAAATGTTGTTAAGTTTTTCGCCAGCACGACGCTATGACGCCATAACGGTCTGCTTTAACAATTCATCTATTGGGTTCAATTACTGTCGCTTCCTGACAGCTGGCCCCTGCACAAACGGACAATTAAAAGATAGTGGTTATAGCAATAAGTTTGTAAGGTGTTTCGTGGAAGAGAGATGGAGCGTATATCCAGAAGTATGGCTATTTAAGCTTTTGACATTATCACCACCGCCGTGTCCTGACGCGCTACTCTCAGATATCAAGACTCGATTCGTATTTTAGAGACAAGTGAAAAGTCGCTTCTCTGGATCTAATATCCTGAATTGGTCCAGAAGTTGTATTTATGATTTGTAATTCTCTGTGCCAGTGCCTAATATCACACTGCTAAAATACACAGATTCTCTACTCTGTTTTTTGTATGTATATGGTATATATATATATATATATATTTGTGTGTGTGTGTGTGTGTGTGTGTGTGAGTGTATGTATGTGGGGGGTATGTCTGTGTGAGAGAGATTGTGTGTGTGTGTGTTGGTGTGTATGCGTTTGCGTGTGTGTATGTGAGCGGGCGCGAGCTGATATACATAAAACATATCGTTCCAATAATCTCAATACTTGCCTTTAGGGATTATACACAGAATCCCATGGCATTGTCGCCAATTCTATGTACGATATGGATTTAAACGAAGATTTTTCAATTGGAAAACCGAGCAGTTTCCGTTCCCATTGGTGGAAGGGCGAACCGGTTGGTAGACCATTCTTATGTATTCTATATAAAAGTGTTCATATATTCAGGTTTGTTTGTTTGTTGTTTGTTGTTAACATTTACTATAAGTGTTGTACTTCTGTACTGTAAATATGAGGATTTCCCTTTTTACTTGGAGACTGCTGTAAACAGCGAAAATGGATTAGGAAAATATCTATGTGCCAAAATATTTACTTCGTACACAATTAATGTTTAACATTGTGCTGTACAAACAATGTACAAACATATATATGATGTTTGATGTTTTTATTTGATTTGAAAATATTATCTAGATTTGGAACACGGTAGTAAAGGCAGGTAAAAAGGCTATAACCATGTACTGGCCTGGTTCAGAAGTGGATATACAAGGTACGACTACGTCTATTTGATTTTGATATAATTATATATATATATATATATATATATATATGTATATATATATATATGTATATATATATATACTTCCCAGGTATGAGGCCAAGTGTATGCTACAACTACCACGAGTGAGTTATTCTTATTAATATTGTATTCAATTTTTCATTGTTTACAGTTCATTTCACTAATTTACCATGAAAATCCTGTGGGTTGGATCTGTAAATACAGTTTTTCCTGGATATGATGCTGATCATAATGAATAAATTATTATGGTCTTAGATTAATTTTAAGCCGTTCTTTCCCTATCACTTGCAGTATTTATTTAGCGAAGTACCCGTGGCAATTGTCTTGAAAACAAACCACTTCTGATAGAAACTAAACATCTATTTCTCAGGAACGTGCCATTTAAGGATCGAGTTAACGAAATCATCGGCTACTTTAAGACGGACCCGGCTGAATTCCCATCGCTGGTCACCTTCTATCTTCATGAACCGGATGGATCCGGACATCGAAGTGGACCATACGGAGAATGGGTAATCTGAAAATGATGAATAAATAACGAGAATGCCCATTAAAAGTGTGGATTTATGTTAGCTATGTTGACCTGCAGTTAGGTCGTTCTGGATCTGTCATTGACGCAAATACCGAATTGTTATAATAAATTATATGGACCAGCGTTGAGTCAACGTCCCAATTTTGTTCCGTTTCAGCTGACAGCCAACCTTTCTCGAGTCGATCATATTATCAATATGTTGATGTCGGGATTGCAGCAGCACAATTTGGATAAATGCGTCAACATCGTCATCGTTTCGGATCACGGTATCTGGTTATTGCATTGTTTAGAAGCCGATACTTTTTTCTCTCTCTCGAGTAGGCACACACGCACGCACCCCCAACACACGCACGCACGCACGCACGCACGCACGCACGCACACACACACACACACACACACACACACACACACGTTGAGTTGACTTGTTTAACTGTAGCTCTAGTCACACCTGGAACATCTGGGTTGAAGGCTGCTGACTGGTGAGACATTACACATGTCTCAGCAAGAAAAGTCGCCACTCTGGATTCAGTCCCCTGAAGAAACGTCCAGAGTTTGAATTCACGGTTCGAGATTCTCTGTGCCTGTGCCTTATTATACACAGCTAAAACACACACACACACACGCACAATTTAATGCCATTTGTTATTTGTTACGATTTGACTTCCACCCTCCACAAGGCATGGACAGTATCGATTGCGACAGAACGGTCGACTTGGCGCCGTACTTTGGCACGATGCTCGACGAGCTGCACTTTTATGACGAAGAGCAAGTAAGAGTGACCAGCCAGTTTATTTACAAGGACGGCCAGTTCGTGGAGACACCCGGCGGAGGTACGAACATACCCTGTACCCTTATCGGTTTGTTCGCTCGTACGGCATCCGATCCAGCTGGCAATAAATAAAAAGTAGTACCTACTCTCTGTGTGTCCTGCAGCTACCGCCGATGAGATACTAGAAAAGGTTAAATGTACAGATTACAACGATACGAAGGATTGGTACGTGAGGTTTGACAAAAAAGAAGACCTGCCGAAGAGATTTCACTACAGCAACAGCATTAGGATAGAAGAGGTGATAGGCGAAGTACAGACACAGTACCTTGCTTTTAGGTACTCAACCTCTTTATATTTATTGGCTATTATTGTGTTATATAGGAAGATAAATTAAGATATGGGTGAATCTTTACATCATCATCATCATCATCATCATCAACAACGATGACAACGACAACAACAATAACTACTACTGCTACTAGAAGATTTAGTAGTAGTAGTAGTAGTAGTAGTAGTAGCAGCAGTAGTAACAGTCCTAGTAACGATCTCATAATCGAAAGTAGCTGTTATCATTATAGTAATTAATAGCTGTATTAGTAATAGAACGCATCATATTAAAAGTTCTAGTAGTAGTATGAGTAATAGTAGTAGTAGCAACAGCAATAATAATAATAATAATAATAATAATAATAATAATATCAAGCTAGTACCGATCGTCAGTTCCTATGTTTGTTGTGTCACTGTTCTGAGATTATCGAAGGTTTTTATCTTTTTCCCGCTGAATCAAATTTTGTTATTTAGGTGAGGTCCTACTGGCGTTTCGGAAAAATGATTTTTAGTGAGGTGTACAAAAGACACGTTCCATACGTTAAGCTCCTTAATGGAGAATGTTTAATAATTGCTCGCGAATGGTTTAACCCATTCAGGCAAGGATGAAGCGTTTTAGTGGACTAGTCACATTCATTAGGTCCCCGGTCACGTTCGACAACAACGAACCCGATTAATTGTGTACAGGCAGAGTTCCAGATCTTTTTATCGATCTGAGTTGCTTCGTCCGTCTCATGGTACTGTCCATCGATACATACACGAAAACCGAACCGTGGCCAAACATCACATCATTTATCGAAGTTATTCGTTAACAAAGACTGATGAACATCTGTATCTCTATCTGAAAACGACCAGTTTCTTTAAACGCATCGTGTAAAAAGTGGAACTGCTAGAAACGCCGAGTATTAGCAAATAGAATTAGTTTTTTTCTACGATGACAACACTAGATAATGTACCGCATGGACAGTGCTGCAACGAATTTTTCATTTAATCTGGGAGTTGGAACCCGAAGATTACCAACTTATTCGAAGAGTACAGTGCTTTTATTGGGCTAGAGAGGGGAGAAACACGACCCAGTGCATTGTTTTGGATTAAGTACTGTATGCTTCGTTAATGCCAGGTCTCGTTTGATAATGATTTTGTCAACAGAGACGATAATGGTGGTGGTAGTGGAAGTGGCAGTAGTTTGTAGTAGTAGTAGTGGTAGTAGTAGCAGTTGTTATTGTTGTTTTTGTTATTATTTATGATAATATTGTACCAAAACGTGGTATTAACAGCGAGATCAGTTAAATGTTATGCGTAATTCAGGGATGCCCAGGAAGAAGGATTAAGCTGTTCACTCGGTGCCCATGGTTTTGATCCAGTTTTTGAAAGCATGCACGTACGTATCGTAGGAAGTTCTATTCGGATGCTGACTGATAATATTTAGCTTCCAGGTGGAAATGTGGTACAACAACGATCGGCTAAAACCCAGCGCGATTTATCGTTTCTTATGCAGGCAATATTGATTGGATCTGGTCCAGGCTTAAAGGCTAACGTTGAAGTGGAACCTGTTGAAAACATCGAACTTTATAACTTACTGGCAGGTCGGTAGGAATATCGTAATATATTAGAAAACCATCAATAGACAGGTATACACAGCTGTCTCGTCAATAATATTAATAATAACAATCACAATATGATAAAAACTAACGTCTTCCCTTTAAATGTTGTTGACATCGTTTCGTTTTAATTTTGATAATAGCATCACAACCAATAATGGCATTATTGTAGCCATTAATATTGTTATTATTGTTGTTATTGCTGGTTGTTGTTGTTGTTGTTGTCGTTAATGTTGTTGCTGCTGCTGATCATTCTATTTTTCCTACAACTACCACTGCCGTCGCTACTGATGCTGGTAATACTACAGCTGTTACTATTGGTGTAGCAACAACAACAACCACCACAATTACAGCAGGAGCAGCAACTACCACTGCTACTGTTACCAACGCTACTCATATTTAGGCGATCGTTAGCCACGCCGTTGTTGCTAACACATTTAACACAGCCACCACTACCATCTTATCAACGTCATCCTCCACTACCGTTTCAGATCTCTTACAGTTAGATAACAGGGCGCCTACTAACGGGACATCGGGTAGTCTACACTATCTTCTATCCACCAACATACCGCTACCCGATCCACTGCCAGCAGAAGGCAGCTACGGCAGCTGTCCATATCCACGCGACGAACAGGAAGCATCCCGTAGGAGGAATAACTCCCAGACGTGTAACTGGATTGATATAAAGGTAGTTGCCATTTAGACCTGATGCAGTCGTTATAATTCTTCATTCCAGCAAATGATTTAGTGTCTAATTTCTGTATCAAAAGTTCAGTTCCTCTTAATGCCTCCTGTTAGTCGGAACACTTCATTAAATCTATATTATTATTATTATTATTATTATTAATAGTAGTAGTAGAAATACCGTAACTACTACTAATACTACCACTAATACTGTTACTACGAACACTATTACTGCTATTACTACTATTACTACTACTACTACGAACCTGTAAATATCGCGATGCTGTCCAAATCGGGCCTGGTTAATCGGTTAATGCTAGTGTAATATCAGATTTGATCGAAATATCAAACCTGATCGTTTCAACAAGAAACATTATCAACACACTTCGCAATTTTGGTTCTGCAAACAAAAATTGTTACTAATTGGAATTGATACACAGAAACCAATTTGCTGCGTTCAATTGATAGAAAACGAAAAAAATCAATTGTCCATTGCAAATAACTGCATTTGACTATTGACTAATTTAAATTATGAAGATGATGATTGATGATAACGATTGATGTTTTACGGCCACTTTTGTGCACACGGGCCGAGCGACCTCCAACGGTAATGAAGCGAAGTAATTTAAGTTATGAAAGCACATGGATTCGATCGGATGGATAACTTCGTGGAAATCACTTTCGTTCCGCCATTCGTTGTATGGAGAAAGCTAATGTCGGCGAAACAGTGTGCAACGATTTGTGTGTATTAAATAATGTGTAAAAAGTTACTTCTTCAAAATATAATATATATATGTGTAGAATGCGGTTGCTATAGTATTCGTTTATCATAATGATTCCCTTTTTATATTGCCTTATTGCTGGGAAAGTGTGTCTATTTGGACTTTGTTTGTAAACAATCGACTCGTCTAAACTGGATATTATTTGTTATTCCAGTCGGCTTAGACAGGTTCGTTTATATTATTATTATTATTATTATTATTATTATTATTATTATTATTATTATTATCCACATTTCAATGATTATGCTATGGCTATAAAGAGTTGCTGATTACTACGTGAAGTGTATTATAAGTTCTTGTGCGGCGTTCATTCATCAGAGCTCGAAACGTCCGTGTAGTGAAATTACCATTGTGGCTACAATTATTAAGTACAAATGTAATTCTTATGCGCATTGTCCAAGTATCCAACCATCAAAAATGAGAGACAGACAGGTCCATGGATAAATATACAAAAAGAGTAATATATATATATATATATATATATATATATATAGAGAGAGAGAGAGAGAGAGAGAGAGAGAGAGAGAGAGAGAGAGAGAGAGGGAGATAGAGAGAGAGAGAGAGATTCTCATATCTATTATCTCATGTTTAAATTTCAGAATTTTACCTCTAAGTCAATAGCGATTATTGATGCTCAGATAAATTTAACGGATCCAGCCATAAGGCAGTCCATTAAGGATCATACTCCACTGGGTGTTCCAGAAGTAAACTTTCCGGATGATGCAATATGTCAGCTGACACAACATTCTCATATTAACGGATATAGTCACCAGCACCATATGCCACTATGGACTGCTTTTAAACTAAGCAAAAATGTAGGTATTCAGCTCATATTGCGTACATAATTATATGAAATCTCTAAAAGAATAAAATATACATTTGTTCATGCATGTATCCATCTATTTATTCATGCATGCGTACTAGTATCCATCCATCCATCCATCCATCCATCCATCCATCCATCCAACAATTGGTCTATAACTGTTTCCTTTGCCTGTCTGTCTCTCTATCTCTTTATAACTCTCTCCCCCCCTCTCTCTGTTTCCCACCTCTCTCTCTCTCTCTCTCTCTCTCTCTCTCTCTCTCTATATATATATATATATATATATATATCTTCAATATTAGCTGTCGGTATTATGTCTTAATGTGCCATTCTGCGTGTCAACATATCTGTCTAGCTGTCTCGTTCTTTCATACAGAAGTGTTCGTGTGTTGATATAAAGGTTATGTTTTTGCACGTTTTAGTATCCATGTTATTTCATATCTTTCGGTGATCGTATGATCTAGGACAGCTGTAGTGTTCCAGATTCGAGTTGTTTCAGATCAGATGATCCCGTGCCAGATCTAATTCGGCCTGACGTACGACTGAGCACGGAAGAACAACCCGAATGTAATCTTTATAGCAACAATAGTGCCAATATCGAGGCTCACTTCCTTTTCCCACCAGGTCAGTGTATTGTAATTAACATTAGTAATAAATATACCACATTTGCCGAATTATTGATATTTTAAGCAATATGTAAATATGATCCGCTTGTTTCCGGTTGTCCCCTAATTACAAATCCTAGCAAAAAATAACTAGAAACACACACACACACACACACACCAAGGTTGGGGTGATTACAAGACCAAGGTAATCGATTACGATTACTTGAGAATACCATGATTACGATTATGATTACATTCAGAATGAATGTAATCGATTACGATTATATTGTAAAGTAATCATGATTATAATCATGATTTCAATGTATATAACACAAATATTAATTTGATTCTTCATAAATATTTACTCAGTTACATGTATTATATCGATATAAACATGCTAGTGTTTACATGTTATTGTGTCAGAACCAGACACAATTTCTGGTATCTTCTTGAAATGAAATACTACAAGAGACTTTCATGCCATTGTACGACATTAATTTGTCTTAATATTTCTGAGATCAATATTCACCATAGAGCAAAGGAGCAAGTAATGCATGTACCATGAATATACAGGTATTTAGAGAGATAACCGAGATAGGTGCAAACTGAGATTAGTGCAAACATTATCAATGGAATAGTTTGAATACATATTTAGTAAGGAAATGCGTGTGGCGTGACCATAGCTAGGTAAGGTCTATATAATACAAAGGATAATTAGAATATAGTAAAACCGCCAACCACGACCCCTCTGTAACTTGACCACTTTTGAACAATCTTAAATTATTGCTATTCTTTAAATTAAATTTTTCTTCTATAACTCGACCACGTCCCAACTCCGTACTACGACCTTTGATCTCCGTCTAATGCCCATGTGTGTCACCCCGTATGTCGATCGACGGTCAAAATGTAACTTTCTTTATGTCCACCATTGCGCTGAAAGAAAACTAGATCGAACACGGCCGCCGATTTGATGGCAAATAGGTTCCAACTTCTGGTCGTGGAAAAAAGGAACGCCTATTGCAAAATCGGGAAATGATCTTTTCATCGGTAAGTTTAAGGAACACATTTAAAATAACTATTAAAGCGTTGTCTTTTTGGCGGGATATTAAGCCTAACTATTATTATATTTAGTCTATTCGACAACCCCTCTTCTGTCTCTGGTGTTTGATCCCAACTATAAACTAGATCTACGGACTTGCATAAAAGGACATTTACATATTTCGTGGCATATACTAGGACAGGAGTAATACAGATTGTCAGTACACGCAAAATTAGAATGCACATATCACAATAAATGTCCGTATTCATAAGTTCAAAACTCGAAACGCAGCCGCTTCAACATTGTTTTTTGCCACTACCGGAAGTCACCGCTCTTTGGTCATGGCGGCCTATTCAAACATCACACTGACTGTTCGGTCTAGTTTTGTTTCAGGTCAGTGATGTCCACTAACACATGCGTTAATTTAATTGGCTGCTTGGCATTCGACTGCTGGCCAATCACGGTCGTTTGGAGCTGTAGTTAAAACTACGGTGTCACAAAGAAGCCACGCACGATTGTTGGCGGTGTGACTAACTTGGGCTTAACCATATGAAAATGAAATGCCTGTTTATATGACGTATAATAGCCGCAATATCTGAAACAGTGTTTCAACACATTTCCTTTCATATTTATAGAACAAATAAACTGACAAATCAGCATGTGTATAAATATGACAGCAGTCCGTCAATGGGTAAGACAGTCAGCTCCTGTGGCCTAGCGGTTAAGCACCCGGCACTTGGTGCCAAAGGTCACAGGTTCGAACCCCGTAAGAGGTCGAAACTTTTCCAGGGATTAATTTCTCGGCTCACTACATCGTGGGTGGCTGACCACGTTAAATGGCGCTGCCGTCTCCAATGGATTATTTATAATAAAGGGGGACGTTAAAAACCACTGAGGACGTAAAACACTCTGGCAGTGACCACCGCTCAGGGTATTTCGGCTCCATCTTTCCGTACTGCTCCCCTGTGAGTGGTGGGGGGAGGAGGTTTCTCAACCACTCCAACATAGAGGCTGTGCTGAATAAGCGACAGCCTGGGAATCTCCCCGAACAAAAACAATTGGTAAATCAATTGTATTGTTATCTTTTGCCTTACATACTAAACCATTATCTCTGGCATGATATAACATGGGAAATAATAAAACACCTTGTGTAATCATGAAAGTAATCGCTGGTTACGACTACATTTATAATGTTTACTATTATGATTACATTACATCTGGAAATGGTGATTACGATTACTTGAAATCATGTAATCGATTACAATCGATTACGATTACCCCAACCCTCTCTCTCACTCTCACACATACACGCACATACACGCACGCACACACACACACACGCACGCACCACACACACACACACACACACACACACACACACACACACAATAACCACACACTCACACACATATATATATATATATATATATATATTAAAACAGGTATCGAAACTATAATTTCTATCTTAGCTTTTTTTGTTATTGGTGATCCAGGTTTAATAAACACCACATTAAATCCGGAACAATCATTCGACGCTCATGTCTCTACCAACGTTGTTCCGATGTACGAGCAGTTCAGAACAGGTAAGGTTAAAACGACTAGGCACCGTTGTAGGCTATCAGTACTACCTGAACTCGTGGATTAAGTACCTAGCTTTATGCACGTGCTAATTCATTGCTATACGTTCGCCGTTCAGGAGTTTGGCAAGAACTGCTGCGCCTACTGGAAGAATACTCCTATAAATACGACAATTTACACGTGGTGATGGGACCGATCTTCGACTATAACGCTGATGGAAAACGAGATAATATTACCGAAATTAAAAGGTTAAACGAATGGCGTTAAGTGTTTATAAAAGGTGGTACGGCATGACGCTTTAAAAAGGGTGGTACAACGTGTCGCTTCTAAATATCAACTTCTCTTATGGAATAAAGTAAATTTTATCTACCAGCTCGGCTATCTTATTTCCTCCATTCATCAGCAATATAATGAATTGTAAGTGAAGATTATGCTACTTTTTATGCTAGCTACGTAAGTAATGGTGTGATTCCGTTGCCGACGCATTATTACATGATCGCCTTCCGGTGTAAGGCCATTGGTGTGCTACCATCCAACTGTAGCGCGGATATTGTGGTTCTTTCGGTGATACTACGTCACACGGCGCACGTGACCAACTGCTGGGTAACTAAGACCTTCATGTTTCCATTCCATTGCATTGGTTCATATTTGAAGTCTCTCTCATTCTCTCTCTCTCTCTCTCTCTCTCTCTCTCTGTGTGTGTGTGTGTGTGTTATCTGTATGACTCTCTCTCTCCCTCTCTCTCTCTCTCTCTCTCTCTCTCTCTCTCTCTCTCTCTCTCTCTATATATATATATATATATATATATATATATATTAGGATAAGCGTTACCTGGAGTATATAGAGAAGAATGTGGCCCGTGTACGAGATATTGAGCTGTTGACGGGTTTACGGTTTAATCCTGATCTTATTGAGCCAGATCGCCTACGCGTATCCGTGTTTCTTTCTGAGATGCTATGGGATAGGATAGGATGGATGGATCTGACTGGAACTGGAGATGACGAGTGTCCTACATTGGGTGACAGCCAGAACTGCCCCGCTGGGTTGGTGAATCTTATTATTATTATTATTATATATATATACTATTATCATCATTATCATTTCCTTTTACGTTATTGAAAGTTAACTATTTATTTGTTCTCATATAATATTTGTTCTGTCACTGAGCAGACATCAGCTGATATTGTCTTCATCTGATGACATTAGCATGACCATCAGCATAATTAGTTTGTTATCCCTAGATTCTGTAATATTGGCTCCAATAAAATGCTTGATGTACGTATCTACATCGATTCACAGTACGAATCGAGCTGTAAGTAATAGATCATGTGCAATGAAGTACGACAATAGTGTACTATAGTGTCACAGGTAAATGTACGGGCAATCTATTGTACAAGATACGAGGATACAATGAATAAGATAAACTTTTGTCATCGACGTGACCTGACGTATCGAAGAATTACGATGCACGATAATAACAATACAATTACAGATACGATCCAAGTTACCCTCCGCTGTTAATAATATCAGTGGATGGTTTGCGGCCGGATTACCTGGAGCGCGGAGTGACGCCTGTTATCAATAAGCTACGCGATTGTGGAACCCATGCAGAGTATATGAGATCCATCTATCCCACGTTGACCTTCCCAAATCACTTTTCGATAATATCGGTAAGTGAAATATTTACAATTTGGGCTGCTTACAAATTACTAGTATAATGGTAACATTTTGGCCAGTAGCTGCTTTTAACTATTTGGTAAATGTTATTTTTCTTGTAAACCGTTTATGCTTTTAAATTCTAGTACGGAGACAATCTGGTATTGCCGACCTCGTTTATCCAACAAATTCGCCCTCCGACACACTAATAATAATAATAATAACAACACGTGACATTTATATATCGCCGTATTGTTCTAATGTCCCTTTACAATTTACTATCCCTGACTCAGACCTGATTTAATTGATATGTATGTAGCAAGTCACCATTGAACCACACGCACGTGCTGTGGTATCAAATGGTATGTTTTTACGTGCTTCCGCTTTTTGTACGTAGCCTGCATGTAGCCGCTTTCCTGTGGGCGTGACATATTTGTCGCGTTCGAAAAGCGAATTAGCTGGTTCCCACAGGCCGATGAGTAGACCAGACACATGCTTAGGTATACCACACACTATCAATATGTGGAAGTATGGAATATTATTTTTATGATTAATTATGTCCTATTGATTTGTATTTAGATTTAAAATTATAGTCTCGAAGATTTTTAGATCTGTTGATGCTCTGTGCCTTTGCCTCTTTATATGTTATTCCCTAACACACACTACATACACATCACACACACGCACTTTAAGAAAAGTTATCTAGGCCTATAATCCGTGACATATTGCGCTTTGACGACGCCTTTAATCCGGTTATTCAGCATTTCAAACATTTAGCGGCACAGTACGCTCTTAAGCATTATAAGTACATTCTGACTAGGAATTGAACACTCATCGCATCTCAGCGGTGCATTGGACCCGAATCGCCGGTTGGTGTAATATTTACATAAACAAGCTTACTTGTTATATAGTTCACCTTAAAGTTGTAATGGTGGAATAGATTATCTTTCTAGTCCAGTTATGACCAGTTTGTATTATACATTAAGATTATTTCTAATCTGCTTGTGCATAAATTTAACATTTAAGAACTAAATAGTTAGAATAGCATAAATTATGCCAGACGTTTGCAAAATGATGCATAGTTCAACAGTCGGAGCTATGAACGCTATTACGATCTGTCAGCAGATGTCAGTCTTTAATAGTAATTAAGGTAAACAGTTTTAATAGTAGTCGCTTCTGACGCCTGCCCGTTGTAAAAACTATTTTAAGACAGACAATTGGTTATATGGTTTATATAGTATTGCTTTGAAGAAAGATACAGCAATTGAAAAATAGCTATAAATAGGGCTGTTTAGATAATTAATCTAAACATTCTCACTACTGCCGTGATCTGACTTGGGTGTTTTACACCCAAACTCCACTGCTGTAGGTGATTCGTATTTTGATTTTGCTTGGCGGCTTAGGGACTGGTGAGACATTACACATGTCTCAGCAAGAAAAGTCGCCACTCTGGATTCAGTCCCCTGAAGAAACGTCCAGAGTTTGAATTCACGGTTCGAGATTCTCTGTGCCTGTGCCTTATTATACACAGCTAAAACACACACACACACACACACACACACATACATACATACATACATACATGATCAATTATCCCACCAACCACTCGCCACAATTTCTATCATTATTGCTATCTCATGACCAACCACAAGACACATTCACACACACTCACTCACACACGCACGCACGCACGTGAAATTTACTTCTTATATTTTGGAGTTAAAACTATTCGTCAATTATATGATCGTATAATAGTTTACTTCTCTGTGTTGATTTGTATGTATCATATTTGCTGAAAAGAGAAATAAATACTCCCTGAGATTATAACAAAACCTGTGCTTCCTATAGATGTGGTGTATTATTGTTGCTATGCATACAATTATTCCATTGCATTAACGTGCCTTTTACGATTTAAAAATATAACATGGAATGCATAACATATAAATCTCCCGTTGCATTTAATGCAGAGAAAATTCTGTATTTTTCCCATATATTAGTATGTTTTGCTAACACCACTAATAAGCTTTGCAATCAACGCTATTTTCCGAATCTGTTATGCCAGTCGAACCACCATAAGTCCATATGTGACAGATTAGACATTACGACAGTCACTTTAATCCGACTTATTATCGTGTATCAAACCTAGTCGGAATAATGAAGTTTCTCTG
Source organism: Paralvinella palmiformis (assembly GCA_025642065.1). Classification (NCBI taxonomy): domain Eukaryota; kingdom Metazoa; phylum Annelida; class Polychaeta; order Terebellida; family Alvinellidae; genus Paralvinella; species Paralvinella palmiformis. The sequence goes on along the minus strand of JAODUP010000359.1, from coordinate 50,970 downwards.
TACAGGCTTTATCTGTGATCTGAAATAGGTTAATTTGAAACTTCCGGTATCCATACGTTTCAGGGTCTGTATCCCGAATCGCATGGCATTGTAGATAATAATATGTACGATATGGAGTTAGGCGAAGCTTTCTGGTTGGGGAGTGATAGTTCCCTTAAAGCCGAATGGTGGATTGGAGAACCGGTATGTACTGTTCAGTTGGCATGAACCTACTTTGAAGTTAACCACTTTTAAGCATATTTTAGTGCTCGTTCAGTGCAATTAAGATTAAACAATTTTATTAACCGACAGCTATGGAATACCGTAGAAAAGCAAAATAAAACAGCCATGACACTTTTCTGGCCCGGAAGCGAAGTAGAAATTGCAGGTAGGCACTTGATCCAATCGATTTATTAACCGACGTTTCTTTTTTATGCAAACCAGTATTTAAATGGCTTCCCTGTTTACACGTACATAACCATTTCAGGTATCAGACCAACGAGATACTTCAACTACACCAGGTAAGTTAATGCACGGTCTAATACTATTTTTCCAAACCATTATATTGCAAACAAACTTTGAAAAGGAAAATGCTAAAGTTAAATTAGTCGGCTTCTAAAATAAATTCGTGTGTCAATTGATTTAATATTTTATGGTGTATGTGTGTGTGTGTGTGTCCGCGCGCATACGTCTGTATGGTATTTATGCTATTTCTCATTGCATTGAACAAATATCCAGCCATATGCCACATTCACTGCGAGTTTCCACGGTCCTCGACTGGTTGAAGAACGGTGCTAATGGAGACATGCCAGATTTTATTACCCTCTACTTCAGCAGCGTAGACACAGCTGGCCACGATGGCGGGCCAGCTTCGCTTGTGGTAGACGTTTTACGTGCACTCTTATTTAATTAGATACTGTAACCACAATCATAAAATTTACACAACCGAGTATCTCTACTTACCTCTATGCCTGCGACTATTACAGGTGACTGAAGCGCTCTCGGGTGTTGAAGAAGCCATCAAACAGCTTATGGATGGCATTTACAGGTTGGGTCTTCGTCAGTGTATCAATATTATGATCACTTCCGATCACGGTAAATGGCTGTTCCCCTAATACGTTAACTAGTCAACCGTAATCACAATAATGGTTACTATATGTTACTAATACCATAACATTGTTATTGATCTTTGTTTGACATTTTAGGTATGGCGGATATATCGTGCGATTGGAATGTGATCTTAAATGATTACCTCAACATGATGCTTCTCGAGAACAAAACTCACGTTTATCCTGGATCAGCCTCAAGGATGAGTAATAAATATTATAGGGATTATAAATACCAATATCATCATATAGATTCCAATAATCAAGGTTGGAAAATAATCCATATTTAGATTAAATAATACAAATTAAGGTTATTCGAGGATTGATCTTGATATTTTGTTATATATATAAATTCCAAAAATAATGTCTTCAAACGAATTTACGTTTTCAGTTCCAAAAGAGGAGATAATCAGAAACTTGTCTTGCGATTCACAGTTCATGAATGTGTTTGACAAAGTTGATATGCCAAAACGACATCATTTTGCAAACAGCCACAGAATTGATGACATAAATTTTGTCACAGCAGAATCTTGGTCTGTAAACGAGTACGTAGCAAAAAGTTTTATTTTCTAGAAAACGAAATATCCTTATTGAACTGGGCGAATATCCGAACCCACGTTTCGTGTATTCTCTCTCTCTCTCTCGCGCTCTCTCTCTCTCTCTATCACACACACACACACGCGCGCGCGCACACACTAATGTGCACTTTTCTTTATTTCTGGTGTAATACATCGGGCAGTATTTGATTTAGTTTTGCTGTTATTTTAGGTTTAACCCGTGGTGTCAAATTTTAGGTACCCACGGCTGGGATCCATATTTCGAAAGTATGAAGGTACCAATCTTATCATATAACATCTTTGAGGGTATAAGTATAATATGGAAATGTTGTAATAAACATATGAAGAATGTTTATATCGAAAATCATGCACGCAGTGCACGCAAGCACACATACACACATAATACCTGATATGTTATTATCTTTTGTTCCAGGCTTATTTCTCAGCCTATGGACCAGGGTTCAAGGAGAAACTGAAAGTAGAATCATTTGAAAACATCGAACTCTATAACATGATGTCCTGTGAGCACAACGATTTAGAATGACGAATCTCCCCCCTCAAAAAAAAGAAAGAAAGAAAGAGAGACCAAGCACCAACAACAAACAAAAGCACACGTTAAAAAACACACACACACACACGTCACAACTTTCTACCACAAAGATACAAAACAAACAGCCATATGTAGAGATTTCATTTCTTCCTTTCGTTTTCTAGATTTAATTGGTGTGCCGCCAAGTAAAAATAATGGAACGGACGGATCGCTACACCATATTTTACGGAATCCACCTTCCCTGAATCTGACTTCATCCCAGCCTTACACCAGCTGCGAATATCCCGAAAACGATGATGTTTATAAGATAAGAGCTAACCTCACCACTTCCCATTGCTACTGCGCTTTATCTAATGTGCGTTGTTCATACCTACTACTCCGGCATCGGTAGTGATGCCGATTTTATATCGTATTCCAAATCATTAGTTATAAATTCGAACCCGAATTTACTAGGTAGTATATCGTCGGTAAAAGTGTTACCTTCCTATCCCGGTTACAGTTAGACTACTTTACAACACCCGTACCCCCGAAACACGGACCTTATGAGATTAAAACATAAACAGCAACAGAACGAATAGGAAAAAAAATAAACACACACACACAAACACACAAGCATCTATCATAATAAAAACAAATGAATATAAGTATAAACAACAACAAAGGGTGTTCAAAAGAAATGCTTCATTTAAAGGTTGTTTAATTGATTTCAGAATAAGACCATAAAAGACGCGGACCTGACGCTAAATTTAACCCATGCTTTACAACAAGAGAAGGAGAGAGAGCACGTCCCGCATGGCTTGCCATACGTGCAAGACAACAACGTATGCATTTTGTACCAGAATAGATTTGTCACAGGATATAGTCATACAATGAAGATTGCGCTATGGACTGGATTCACTCTTCGACCTGGTGAGGTAAGATGTATAACATAGAATACACCCACCACAAACAGGGTACCCAATCGATGGGTTGTTGGCGGTGTTTTTTTCTGGATTGATCTTTAGGCCAATGATTCAATTTTTGAAACGCAAATACGGCGAAACTAAAAAAAAAAGAGTAAAGCTATAACTCACTCTAGAAATGGACGTGGTTCAGTTCACCTCGGTCATTGCACGAACACTACAAGGTTGAGTGCCATACATACTGAAACAGCTAACTAATACGTTGTTAAGCGGAAATATAAAAGAAGGGTCTGAAATCATGCCCTTGTTCAGAATATCTTAATTGTGACAGCACGAAGGAGATGTACAGCTTGACTGTCTTAGACCAGATGTACGTATGGAACAGAGTGAACAAGCATCGTGTGCAGACTTCAACCAGGAAGATGTTAGGAACGGCTTTTTATTTCCTCCAGGTGAATTATTTTCTCCTCTAGTTGGCTTATTGTAATGTGTGATAAATTAATTAATGAATCACCAGTAGATATCACCAAATTATATATATATATATATATATATATATATATGTGTGTGTGCGTGTGCGTGTGTAAAACAATGGAGAGTCCAATTTAAATAATCTCATTACCATCACGAAATAGTATTATAGTTATGGCGTTTAGTAACAAACAGTCACCGTTATTGCTTTGGCAGAATGGCTCAAGGAAGATGAGCAAACGGATACTTTAATACTCTCTAATGCAGTGCCGATGTATAAATCTTTCTTCTCAGGTAATAATACTCGTTCTTTCTTGATAGCATTCACTTATACGACATGTCGATAACCATAATGGAAATAATTTGTTATACTTTTCTGGATTATTTTCGCATGTTTGTAAAATTGTCGTATGGATTAGGAAGTCTATTTATCCCGTATCTATGAACTTTATCAAATAGATTAAATGAAAGAGATGCTCCTAAAGTGCCGACATTTCCATAACGAATACTTCTATTGGCTGTTTTTGTAACAGTCAACTCCCCAATGTCTTTGTTTTAATATTTAGGAATATGGCAACGTTTAATGAACAAACTGAAATTATGGGCCGATAAATATGGAGAGATCCACACAGTTCTCGGTCCTATTTACGATTTCGATGCCGATGGATTAGCCGATAAGAACACTTCAAGGTAATAAACGTCTTTTGATGTTGGTATTCTATAAGAAAGGCGTGGTAACATCAGTTTTACAATAGCTCATTCAATGGGTAACCCGACGAATGCATTTTGTATTATTAGGGATAGTCCACAGATTCCCAGCCATTATTACCTAATAGCACTCAAATGTCCGGCCGATAATTGTACCAGTGATATGTCTTATGACTCGCTGGCTTTCATCATCAGCCACAAGCCTAACATCACCAACTGCGTCGTAAGTATAGATGCTATTTACATTCGATTTATTCAATTGACTCCGGAGTTTATGAACAGTTTCTTAAATACGGTTAATTATACAACATTGCTCGTGAAGGAGCTAGTTCGAAATAGATGTCCGCTATAGATTGCTGCAAGATTAGTTACTCTAGTGATGGGTGGGTGCTGGGCAAGTGTATGTCAACATAATTATTATGAAATAAAATATATTCACTTCATTAACAATAGAACGTCAATATAAAAAATGGCGATGTGGAACACTTATACCATTTAAATTATCAATCTGGGACATCTAATTCTAACAGGTTTCGACACCGGCGAATATTTTATGATTGCCTCCATGGTCACGTTGAGTATCAGCTGTATATCGGAACAACTAGCGTGAACACCTTATGTTAATTACTTACTTACGTTCTCTTTGTAGACCGAAGACCAATATCTTCTGGATAACGTTGCCAGAATTCGGGATATCGAATTATTAACTGACTTGGAGTTTTTGACCAGTGCCACGACCCCCACTGCAGTTCGCACTAGAACATTCATACCAACAGCTCTCTGGCCAGTGTCTGCCAAATCAGATATTTGAAGATAAGGAGCGTCTATGTGTAGCATAAATTAATTATATATTGAAATGTGTTTACTTAATGAATACTGCTTTTTGTTTACAAGTGGTAACGTTTAATTCAAACGTATACCTGTCAGTTTTTGTAATTAACTGAAACCAATATATTCCACGTAAAGGCTATGTACCGAAAAGTATCAGGTATTTGTGACATCTTTATACACCTTTTATTAACTTGAGTTGTTGAATGGATAGCCAATAAATTCTTTGCGGCGTGATCGTAATGTACCTGGACACCCTTAAATAATCATAAACTGTACAACACTTTACGAAACAATACAAATCCACTGTATGCCACAATTAAAAATTGTATGAGGTCCATCTAATATGTATATATCGAAAACCGTACACTACTGGCATGCCGATGTTCGTAATAATACAAGACGCATTTCCTATTTATTATCTATTTATATTACACCAATTGTTTCATTGTTAAATCGATATGGTAGCACGCAACAGACACACTACTGTTACATTTGTCTTTCTGTTAGTGTATTGGAACAAAGTAAATGAATCACACCGAAATGAGGTTAATATATAAAACCAATGATCGTCTCGGTAGAAAGGCATAAGTGCTACTAATGCACAACAATGACATGCATTCCACTTCGTTTTTGTTGAAAATGAAATTTTGCAAATCATACATTACATATGATCATCCTCTGAAAACTAGAATATCTCAGTCTCTTAATATTAATTTTTAGCTTCCCGTTTAAATGATCCGTGAATGCCCGTAACTGTTACAAATGCCCAAGAAGTGTACATATGCCAGGATCCATACTCGTTGTGACTTTAATTAGCTGGTTAAATGCATCTATAAATATTCCTTGGCCAATAAATAGTGATTAGCAATCTACGAAATATGAAATAAATATCTATACCTGTACAACGGCTTTATATAAAAACGAACCCAAATTGATCTAATAATATGAACGCTACTGCATTAAATATTTAAATCTGTCTTTGTAGCGCGCACTCAGACGAAGTGCGTGCATGCGTATGCGATACAATGGGTGGTTTTTGTGCGTGTGTTCGTTTGTTTAATCTATATCTCCTGGGAATAATAGAAAGGCGCATCCCCAGGTATACAGACGAGATAACTGCGACACGTCATATATATTTAGACACCGTAATGCAACGATATCACAGCTCGACGGCTAGACTGGAGTCCGAAAGGTCATGAAACGAATAAAGCCGCAATGAAGTAATGTTCTCGGTAGCTACATAATCACTGGTAACTTCGAGTTTGGATTTCATCCTAAAAATGGAAAGAGCGGAAAGAAAGGTTAAAATTTGGCGAGGTGCGTAAATGGATGTATTCACCGCGCACATCATTATGGATACATATAGACAACCAACGAGACAGCTAGTTACGTTCGATGGAACATTTAACAAATAGAAAGCTCAATACCTGGATTTACGGTGTCATTTGTGTTGATTGGCTTTCGTCGTGGAAGAATTGTCATCTGGCGACGATTCGCTCGATGAGGAGAACGCCTCAGGGGCAGTTGTTTGCTTTTCATATAACCTTGATACGTCGTAATTCGTGATTCCCGTTTCCGGCGCTCCTTGTCCCGTATCTCGTTCCGTGTCATGGCTTACCGAGGGAGGGTAGACGCCGATATCCGCTTCTGTAGGGGTTGTGTTACTGGGCGACGTTTCAGTGTCCGCTTGAATAGACGTTTGGTTCGTTCGGATGCGATGAGTTTTCGTGCAGAAATTCGAACAAGCCTTTATGTTCGTTACTATCGGCGTTACCCATTTCGTGTTCAGTTTCGTTTGGAATCGGCGGTGTTTCTTCCGTCTGACGACTTGAATTGCCGTTTGTGAAGTCCGAATGTTCCTCACCTGTCTCTTCCGTTTCGCTGCTGTCAATGCTATTATACAAAGCCAACATTGTCAGGAAATCTTTATCGGAAAGACCTTCCTTCAGCCAGTGCGTTATGCCCCTTTGGTGATCTGCATCATTTAATTCGTTGGCATCATCTAGGTTGGGGCGAAAAACCTCTATCCCACTTGGCCGAGTTTCTTTCTTATAATATTCGGAATCTGTTTTTCCATCGCCACCACGTTCGGTAGCATTATCATCATCATCATCATCATCATCACCATTATCTTCTTTATTATCACTTGCCGGGTCTACAGCTTCTTTTTCTTGCATACTGGAATTGCTTTTTTCACTTTTTTCACCTACCGCTTTCGTTTCCTCTTTAGAATGTCTCCCGGATAGTAAGTCTTCAAGCTCACTGTCACTTAGATAAGATAGTTCCATGCCACTGAAATCTATTTTTTTACTAGCATAGCCTGTTTCTGTATGCGTTGCCGGATCCGCATTGGCACTATATTCATCCGAAACACTGTGCTGAGGAGAAGTGTTTGACTCTAGTTCGCTCAGATGAGGATGCATTTCTCGATTTCCGTATTTCTCAGTCATGGTTTCCGTTTCTTCTATGTAGGGATGTTGTAAACCAATATCTGGCAAATAGACGACGAACTCAGTGAAATGGATTTGGTTAGAATATTATTATACTTGAAATGAACGCCCACCAAAAGTCGATGTTAAATCTGTTATTACTTTGGTGATGACTTACAATCCGACTTTCACTGGCGAAGAGAAATGTAAACAAATACGGGGAAATACCAAATTAGTATTTATATCATTATTCTTAAAGTCACCAATTCACCGAGAAAGAACTTACCCGCTTTTCTCATTTCAGCCTTGACAGGTTCTAACTCCAACAATCTCATCGTGGTTGGCTGAAGGATCCTCAGTATGGAATCATTATCCTCGACGTTTGGTTCAGTTGCAGTACTAATTACATTCGAGTAATAATATCCCGAATGTGAACTGTCTGCAGCATCTGCTTCGTGGGAGTTAACTTTCTTCGACTGACCATCGTCCTTAATAACCCCGATATCATGGTATTCATCATAATTTTTGTTGTCGAACAACTGATTAGTCACATCAGTATAAGTATTTCTGGTGACAGTTAATCCATCAAAGCCATCATATGCGCTCTCCTCAGTGAGGTTTAATGCAATTGACTCTCCAGCTTCCGTGGTAACCTCAGCAGAAAACCCAGAATACGGATATCCAGTATAATTATTGGCCGCATTAAGTTCTTGATGATAGACTGTGTCGAGCTGTTCGGATGAGTGTATTCCTCAGGCATAGCTTTCCAGCTTGTATTTTGAAATACTCCGCCAGTCTGAGTCACATTGTGCAGTTTTAATCTGTGCACCTTTTCTTCCGACTGAGGCGTGTCGGTCGATTTATGATAATCGCTTTCTTTTCTGTCGCGAACATCACTTTGGGTGGTGCTCAGCCAAGCTTTCGATGTCGCTTCAGTTTGGCTGGAGGCCGTCAAGTAGTTCCTCCACGAGACTGTAGTAACAAAGTTTAAGTGTCGCCTATCGTCAGACTCTTCCTGTAAACTATCTTGAACTGAAATTGAATGAATTTGATAACGGTAGCCATCTTTGCATTTTTTTCATTACATATTCCCGATATTGTAAACGGTAATTGTTATAATATATATATATATATATATATATATATATGGATTTGCTTCTTGTATTTATATTGGTAAACCATCGGACAAACATGGGTCTTAGGTATGCGACGGAATATGACAGGATGCCGGGCTATGTTTTATCACCCAGATTACAGTACCTTCACAATATTCATTCGGCATCACTTCCAAATATAAATCCTTCTGACAAGCATAAACTTCCATCGTACACTGATTGCGATAGAAGCTGCCATCAGATGCGCAGATTTGGCTAACGTTCTCATGGCAGTCCTGGTAGCAAGAACACATCTCCTCCGCATATGGGAAGTTATTGTTACAGCCATACACCAGAGAACAACCTGTAAATAGGCACGCCCAATGATATACTTCAACACGACACCCGAATCGCAGTATATAGCGCCGGATCTTTGCATTGAAAAAAATGCAAGACAGATGACGCCACAGTAGCGTCGTTTAACTTTCATTTACTTCAGTCTACCCAGGCTTAGATTTAAAATTTAGAGATAAAATTCTGAAGATAAGGTTTCAACGAGCTGAATATTCTTACCAGAGGGAGACAGGCACTAAAACGTCAAGGATAGCAAGGGAAAGAACGCTAAATACTCACACATAGACGATTGGATAAGTGCCAATAACATTTTGAATCCATATACTTACCAGTTTTATTTTTCATGGAAGGACTATGGCTGCCTATGTAGCTTCCGTTATACGTTGTTTCAGCGAAGTAGTCTGTTTAACAAAGGATATATATATATATATATATATATATATATTGGCAAATGATATTTGTGCTAGCTCGTTACCATCTTCACTTCCTCTATCAGAGCAATAATATATATCCCTTGCACTAGCAATTAATTCGACATGCATAACATATCGTATATATACATCGTATGGGCCCTTATTCACGTGTTATGTCTTACCTCCTTCATAATAATCAAATATTCTTACTGGAACAGGATTGCTGTTTTCCACCTTGTACTTTCGAATAATTTCAAAATTGAGGCAGGTAACGCATCTGCTCTGTATCTGAATTGTTTTGAAAATTATAACACATTACGAATGTTCAAAATACATTAACGCGTAAAAAAAACACGAGCAACTATGCCATCATAAAAATTGCATATGGTACCTCATCAAAATAAAAGATCACTTTGCGGCCATCTATTTCATAGCGTTTTAGTTTCAAGTTTTCCCTTTCCAGCAGTTTCTCTAAGCTATCGATATCTGGAGTGTATCCGGTAATAATGAATACTTCCAGAACGGCCATATTGGAGCTACCCGGATGTAACCACCTGAAACAGAGAGTATTATATGAAATCTCGACAAGTCGCACGAATTCATATCCATTGGGGGCTGTAATTTCCCGTACAAATAACTCGCATATTAAATGTGCACTACCAAAAATATTCAGACTGTATAATAAAACTCATTCACAATTTTATTAGTTTGTTTGTTTAATGGAGAAAAGGTGACCTTTTTCGAATAGAGAATTAATCAGGGCTGTATCAACTACAGCACATTTACCTGCGACATCTTTATCAGTTATTGGAAATATATCAGATATTCCTAAACCTGATTTTGTTTATTTATCTATTACCATTATTAAACTGGAAGCCCGCTCAGTGGCTCTTAATAGATTTGTCCCTTTCTTTTATATGGTTGCATTTACCATCCATCGCCCCCCCCCCCCACAATGATGGAATACTCTTTCGAGCACAATTATCAATTTGAAGTGGACAATACCTATAGCGGCTGTCATTGATAGCACCGATAATTTATGTAATAATTCATAACCATCAAACCATATATTATTACTGAATATCACGCAAATATCAACTAGTCGTTCGCCGGAACCGAAATTATGTTTTCTCATTTTCTATGCCACTCTCTGTAACCACTGAGCTATCATTTAATTTATACCTGCATGCAAAAATAATGTAATTGCATATGTGATGGAATGCAGAAAAAGCCGTTTGTTGGGATACTACATCTATATTGGTTTTCATGATCTTTAGAAACTGCATTTATTTCCCCCCAAAACAGTTACACAGATCTGCATCTTAATACTTTTCTTATACCTACATCTGATATTATTTTTATCGTCTGGCGCTTGCCTGAAATCAGATGTTCATCATACAATACACCAAAGATACACGCATATCACGCATTTCAGGATTAATCAATATTCTTTTAGCATAGCCTTATAATTCGTGTCATTGAATACTTACTTTGTACATATGTCAAGTGTTATTCTTACTTCTGGCCTGTGCATGTGTCTACGACTGCCTGGCCTGTGATGTTGACTCATACGAACCCATAAGTCGAAGGCTGGATGGTCGATGGGATCGGGTACATTGTACTGAACCTCGACCTACATAGGAACAGGCTTATTTACACACATGTAAACCGCTCAGTTCGATCACGTATTCGATAAAGTAGGATTGCCTCTGAATTCGATATAAAATGATCTTTACCTGGAACATGGCGCAGCCTTCACCGGAAGCGCTGAGGAATAATCTAGCAGGTAGTGAAGGTATGACGACTGTCTGTATGACGTCACTGTTATTACTATTTAAGTGGAACTTTTCCAACAAGTCCATGTTTGTTGACGCCAACGACACGGTCATCGATAGCGATTTAGTAAATGACTGGATGGCGTATTGCGACATGGCCTGTAAAGCTACAACGGTGTCCTGCATGCGTAATATAAAAGTAAAGGATTCAGCTACATCGAGACCGCCTTTTGGACAAAATTGGTGGTTTCTTCAGGGGACCGGTGATACCAAAAATAACAGAAACCCATGCGCACAGATTAGGAAAAACAACTGGAACAATGATGCCCTAAGAACATGTTGTCCACGAGAGTTTTAATGGAATCCTATTTTGTTGACATTCCATAAACGCAGAATAAATTGTTCCAGGGCATTTCTACTTCGCTTAGGCTATTATACCATTACGACTCTCCAATAGGAAGACGATTAATTTATTGGATCGAGGTCACCTTTATGTGATTTGCCGTTACAGATTGGAACAAAACCAAACACGCTTCTATGGGATGGAGTACATCGAAAAGATCTCCCAAAATTCTTCTAGTAATTGAGACAAAGCGATTACCGTGGTGAGACGTTACCTTTTCTGCTTAAGATGTTCCTTTACATAAAACGTTTACCAGTAATTGTTATCTGTTTTTTTGGCCTATTATGTAAACAATAGATAATATACTAATGCATACATAATTAAACACACAAGTTATCCTAGTTTGGATTACTTTCTTAATGTTACTTAAATTACAAAAACAAAGTTTTTGCTTTACGCTGTATTAGATAGATTTTATTCAATCATAACGACAACAAACGGACTTATAATATGCTATCCTATTCACCAACCAAAAACAACTCAAATATACATACTGGAAATATATAAATATCTTGATATAATCTTGCCCCCCCCCAATATAAATCCCTACAGCATAAACAAATAAATAAATTGTTTCACAAACAAGAAAACACGAATACCTACCTGTGTTGACAAGAAGCCACCATAACTATTTCTTTGTGTCATCAGCCATTTGACGACAGGGAACGCGGATGATATATCATCCTTCGTTAGATAGGATAGTACTGCATAGCCTGCTATTTCTATTTCTGCAGAACACGCTGAAAAAGAAAGTGTGTGTGTGTATTTGTGTGTGTGTGTGTGTGTGCAATAATGCTCACACACGTTCACGTGCCCAAACATACATGCATTTAATTGCTTTCACATACACATAAGCATTATCGTTAATTGAATAATCTTTGTTACTAAATGCATACCTTTAGTCTTAGATGGTTCTTCGCTGAAAACGTGAAACTCTCGTATGTCATAATGGTAGAGACGCCAAAATGTCATACCATCTAGATAAAGCAGAAACACGAACAACGAATAATATATTGCAATCATTCCCAAATGAATGGACCTTTTTATCAGGCTGATATTTTACGGATACCTACTTTTCTTGATAGCAGTCTGTGAGAGTATTTTCAGTGCCGAGTAAGCGCTATCACTGTTCAACAAGCTGAGCGCATATGCCGTGAGTGCTGCCGTATATGGTTCCCTGATCAGATGCATATTCCTTTCGAGGTACCTACCAGCTGAATAAACTGCAACAAGCTCCGACTATATGGTGAAATTAACAACTGTCAGCTATAAACTTATTATCAAACTATGGCTGAATAGGTGAAACACGCATATAATGGGTATGCGTGTTAGTAGAAAAAAGGTGCCGACGAGTAAAAACAATAATATAACTGTTCATTTTAATGAGATAGTATTTGACCGTTCGAATGTCAGTTTGTGTTAGGAAATGTCCCATTCACTATTAGAGCAATTTGATTTAGTGTTTGTTGTGTTGAAAACAAGTTAATATAGTATTACGTTATAAAAGACAAGAATGAATGCTGGGCTGTTATAGTTAAAATTAATTATTACCGTTGCACCACTAGTATCATCTACCCTTTCTTTAATGCCGAAAGACTGAAAGGCTGTCAGCACAAAAGCCGTCAATGCTATTCTACCAGACAGGCCTCCCTGAAAATAAATGACGCACAACCTCTATCACGAGCTTGAAGGATAAAATAACATGATACCTGAATCCTATATTTGACGGATGTCCCAAGATAAAATTATCAAGTTATCTTCTGTCACCCATCGTCTCTCCCCATCCCACCCCCGATCTAGACTCGAACCGTTTATTGTAACAAAACAATATATATACACATTTGGGTTGTTCTAATATAGACCTGTATTTCTTTATTAATAATTCTTCCCACTGACTCAAAAGAACCATCCGGCCTCTGCGTATCTACGATCCAAGACTTGGTCCTCTCTAGACCATTGTTATCTACGTAAATATAGGTACGAGCTTGTGACAGTGTCTTCAGAACGAAGGCAGATAACCTAAAAGAATAAAAAAGCAAAATCGGAGAAAACACTTCATTCAGCAAATATATGAAATCACACGTATGTCATGTTGTCTCATATGAAGTGAGTAGGTCAAGGCGATGAAAGTCGTTTGATGGTGCCTTTACTTGGCAAATATCAAATGTACCTACCACGTATTTCCCGTTGAATCTCGTAAGCCAAATGCACTGTACGACCCGTCACGTCTTTGATAAGTAAGTTGTCTTTGGTAACCTTTGATAAATAATAATACAAGGACATGTCTAGTGTAGAAAGCTACAGATGTTTGTGGGAAGTGGATATCGTAATTATGTTATGGCAGCCTCATTATGACCACCGACTGTAAACCAGATGATGAGGAGCCGATACCTTTGGTCAATAATTCAAGAATCTTTAGTTTAGTATCCTCTTTTAGTTGGCCCGTTTTATCCAGATATTGCAGTACATAGACATTTGGAGCGAAGTTGGCCATATTCTGTTCTCCGCATCCTCGTGGTAGTCTCAGCAATTTGTCCATATTGTGAAGATTCGGCGCCATTAGATCTCCTGACGATGTAAATACGACAATTACAGGCAGACACACAAACGTACATACATACATACATACATACACACACACACACACACAAGAGAGAGAGAGAGAGAGAGAGGGGAGAGAGAGAGAATGTTGTAAGAAGATTGATGCTTTTAGGTTTTGCAAACTATCCCCAGAAAGCAAAAACAAATATTTTAATAGCAAGAAACTATAACAGCTAAGATATCCGGATAATGTTTAGTCGTATCGTAGTTAGATACTTTCTTGAATGATGTTTATTGTAGCACGAATGATAACACTGATAACTATTTAATTAGTTACGGATAGCTAAAAACATTTGGTGTCACGGAATACGAAACTACTGAAAGTCGTGTAGGCATAACGTCGAAACATCGTTATTTTTGCAACTTGATAGATTCGGTCTACATTTATGGAAATTGGAAGTTATTTAGCACACTAGTGATTACATTTAACACGTATGACATAATAATTTTCAAAGTTACTAATATTTCTACTACTACTACTACTACTACCGCAACTATTTCCAGTATGATCACTACTTTTAATGATTATAATAATTTAATAATAATAATAATGCAAATAATAATAATAATAATAATAATAATAATTAATCTTGACATTTTTATTATTGGTGCGCTTCATATTTGGAGGTAGGATTTAAAATAATTACTTTTCAACCGTGACTTCTTTGTTAATCAAAATGTTATAACACACCTGTAAGCTTAGCTCTTGCAAAAGCCGACCCTCGTACGGCACTCTCCGGTAAACTAAGATACATGACTTCGCCGTAACCAGAGTCATCTATCTCTGCAACACATAAATAGATCTTACGGCATAATAATTGTCTACCATCCGGGAGTGTCTACATTATACTTTTCAAACGAATTAAACCTTTTTATTAATACGAAATAGCTCAGTATATGATCGTTGATGTAATATGATGAATTAACTGATGAATTGATTGATTCTATATTTTATCTGACATCATACTACATACCCCCTCTGTCCCATATTGTGAAGGCGCCCTCGGCTCCCCATCCCGTAGAGAAACCAATATACTCCACCTTCAGTTGCCTGTCTGTTTTATGAGAGAGGAATTGCGTTGTGTGGTTGCCGATCATGGTTCCCCATCCGACCTGGAAATGAACTATACACGTTATTGTATGAACAGTTCTATAAACACAGTATAAAGGTTTTCAGTTCAATCATTATCGCCATGTTTTAGAAGAGCGTCTGGCCTATGAGAAAACATCTAAATCTGATGTGTTTTTGAAACGGAAGTACAAATACTTGCCCTGATGTAGTCTTCATTCCACGTTATCCAGAATGATCTGAATTCTACCTCGGATAGTACTCCAGGAGTAGGGAGGTTCGACACAGTATCGCCTGAAAATTGTTGTTCCAAAAAAAAAGATGAAACTCCTCTGGTCGATCTAGTAAGATATTGAAACAATCGTAGAACGACAACCCGAAAGAGGTTTAAGAATTACTTCAGAGCACGGATTATTTAGTACCGTTTTCCGCCATCATGATCCATGATTGCTGGTTGAAGTCTCCGCCTATTACTATTTCCATCATCTGATTAGGATCCTTAGGGCCGGGCGACAACGCTATCCTGGCATCATTTCGCGCCTTCACGTTGAAGGTAAAACTGTCCATCTCCGGTGGCCTAGCTACATACTGGAACTGATACTTGTTAGGGGTACTTATTTGTATCCGACCTGTATGAACGCAGTTTTATATACAAACATAGCCAGAGTAATTCAAACTCTAAAAGTATTCTTAGTTAATAGTTCATCATAGTATTAGTATTGATTAGTCACCGATTACAGTGCATTAAAACGCTTACTATTTGGGCAGAAGTAGACAGACTGCGTGTAATATCGCAGTATTCCTTCCGGTTCTACTAGTATTTGTTTTTTTACTGAATCCATCCCTGTTAAATATCGCTTATTTGGGCTTTCATCGGAAAGAATCCCAGAACAACAGCGGCTGTCCGCATACGCTTCCGCAGTCGCTAAACATGGATGAGAAAAAATAGTGAATAAAGGTAAATTTGTCTCGTTCGAAAAAGATCATTTCTTATACAATTTGATACGTGTGCAATCGATCAGTATCAGTAGTGGATATTACCTGAGATCTTTTGGATGCCAAGGTCTCTGAAGATCATATCGTAGAATAGAGTCTTCGTCTCTTCATTACCAATACAGAACTTCTTTAGTGTCTCCTTACCGTGGAGTACCTCAAGTGTACTGGGAATATGTAGCTGGAGATGAACCTGTATTATATATAAAACAAATTCAAACAAAGGAGTTCCGCAATTGCTATGCGAATAATGTGGTCAGCCGGCAGCAGCGCTTCTGATTACCACTTCTGTTTCATAACCAAACACTCTGGGAGAGGAATAAGCCACCTTAGTTAGTGTTTAGCACCGTAAATTATTTTTCCAACGCAACAACCATATTGCGGATGCAGTTCGTGTATTTAGCAGGTGCATATTATTCTGTACATCGTTTCAAAGTTACTCATACTTTAGCTATACATGTGTTATCACCCCCCCACACACACATACACATACACATACACAGATCTGATAGTCTACCTGTAGTTTTAGTGAACTCTGGAAATAATTTGTACCCAAAGTCTGGGTGATATTATTTCATTTAATTTTCATACAAAACGGAAGCCAACATTAATAGAAATAACCAAGTTATGATACTTATTTTTCTTAAGTATTAGCTTTATTATTCGGCTTGATCTACAATGTAATTTAAATATATAATTTGAATGTTAAAGGGACCGTCCACCCTCAAAAGAAATTCGTAAATATTTAATGCTCAGAACGGTAGCCAAAAAGTCCACAATAATAATAATAACGAAATTAACTTGATGTCATAGATATAGGGAAATAATCCAAATTACTGGAGGGCCGCCATTACGGCTGGACCGGAAGTCAGATTCGAAGGCGGGAAGGAGAAACTCAAATGCTCTGACGTCATATGATCACTCTCTAGACTGACGTGGATAATAGTTGCTTCTGACCGTTAATATCTCAGCCATTCGGGATGTTGTGATATACATTCCCACAGTTGAATCAGCTAAAATACAGTTCACACAGGCACCAGTCAGTGTTCACGGTTCCCGTCGAGGTTTCTTCGATGATTCGGTTTTCTTAAAAACTATTGGAATCATCTTCTTCTTCTTCTAAGGTTCCTTCCGGTTTTATTGTCATTCAAGATGTAATTTTAACAAGAAAATTGCTTTTTGGAATAATTCTTTGTTCTCACTCGTTTACATGCTTTTGTATGGGCTCTAAATACTCCCGGCCAAACTGCTGTATTCAAGTGACGTCAGCATTCAGACGCTTCCAGTCTCTGTCTAGCTTCAAAAAGTCGGCTCCAACTGGCCATTAAATCGATTAATCGATTAATCAGCACTTTTAACTGGGTTATTTAATATGTGGGTCATCGTTTACACATCTTGACACCATTTATGATATTTGTGAGCATAGCTATATTAATCATACATAATTCTCCCAAAACGTAATTTTCCACATTTATTTTGGTATAATTACTTTTAGATTTGCACAAATAACTAACACCATTTTAAAGCTCTTTCTAAAGCTCCAGTGATACAAAATTTGTTGGAACTTAATAATTGTATAATTAAAACGCACTTACCCTGACGCAGGCATGTAGATAGTTGTGTACAGTGAGCGGAATTTTAATCTGTTCGTCTCTGATCACTGAGTATGGCAGAGTAAAATCCAGAAAGAAATACTGGAATGTTCGGAGGCTGACAGAAGAAGCCAATGAGAAGCCCTGCTTCGGTGACATACTAACACCGGTAAACATCCAAGTTGTGATACTATCTGGTACTCGTACTATAACGGGGCTGTCCTTTCTCGTCGTACTGTAAAATAGGTTATAGTACACCATGTAAAACAGAGAGATAATGTAAAAGTGTTTAGATATTTACGCCACAAAATAATATTATCGTTATATGGGGTCAACTAAATATGCAAGCTCATTTACTCATACAAAGACATGCTAAAGAATACACGAATGAGCAGTAATACACACGCCCGCGCGCACACACACATACACACATACGCATGTATGCATGCACGCACACACACACACACATATATATATATATATATATATATATATATTATATATACATGCACACACACATACACACTCTCACACACATTATATGTTATACCTAGTGTTGAAACAGTTCCATATCCATGTCTCAGGAAAATATACTCTCGTCCTCTTTTTGTGGATGATCTGCCTTTGTTCAGCCATTAATTGTGCGATTTGATAATCTATTTGTTGGAAATTAAGCCAAATGTAAAGCTGATCTAAGTAGCATTAGTTAATCAATAGCCACGCTTATATCTATAATAATGACGATTTATTTTCGTTGAATAGAACTGACGTACTTACCAAATGTTGGACCTTCAAAGAATACGCCATCATTCATGTGGTTGTCCTCTCTGTATTGTAAACTTACGATATCTGACATCACTAAAAGTCCACACTCCTGATGGTCCGTGTTCGTGTAAGTCATTTCACATTAGGAAGAGAATTTTAAAGTCAAATCACAAGAACAATTCTTAAGATGGGTATTTAAAAATAAATTTTGTCACAAATTCAGTCTATGCTTATTTAAGTTGAAGATATTAAATTGGAAAGGAATTTCGAAATATTCGATAAATATGGTGATGTTTCCTTTTAGCAATAAAGGTAATACTCCAAATGTAATTAAGCAAACACACGAACCTACATGCTTAGGTACGCCTAAATTGCTAAACTACGGATCATCGCGTCTTTCCGTACCTCAAACGCATATTGTGCATCTCTGACAGGTATCCTTCTGAATAAAGGTTGCCATGGAGATGATCTCTTATTGATATGTCCATGGTGATAATCAAAGGGAACGTGGTACTGAGATTCTTCCGAAGTCCTAGAATCATACGTCTCCAACTCTTTAAATATCTGTCAAAAGACTTATATAACAGTGTTCTGGAAATGTATAGAGTGCAAAGCAGATACTGAATAACAAAAAGCTCAAAATAAACACACATACATCACATTCACACATTCTACTACAAACAGACGGATTGGCCTATAATCAAACCTCATATCTTATGTATAAAGTGTATCATCACAGGTGACGTTAGTTTTAGGTGTACTTTTGGTGTTATATTATCAGAAATTACTCTGACAGACATCTCCATGGATATTAAGCTGCAGGCAGAGTTTTTCCCCATGTTGTGGGTAATTACGTTACACTCATATAGGATGAACTGAAACGTATGACGATTAACTGCTATGTTTGAGTAAATCATAGTATTTACTCAGCATTCAGGCGATATTTTCTTCTAGCCCAGTAATAATCAACTGCGCAGTATTCTTACATTGTTTTTGAGCTAAGTCACTTCGCTGTTTCCATATGAAGGTAGTGTACATCTTGTCACATGTTCAACAAACTGTTATATTGATTTTAGGCGGGGAGCCTTCAAAGGCCTAATTTTTGAGCATGTTCATACTACATCTTGCCACGCTGTAACTGTTATATAGTTAACACTTGGTTATTCGAACCCAGAATAAAGCTGACGTCCAGCATCTGAGGTCTTAAAATGTTCTATGTATAGGTTTCTTTCGAACCACTGAAAATTACTGCTGAATGTAAACTGTAATGTCAAAGTATTGTGTATATACTAATTCACCATTGTACCACGCTCGCGTTGTTTATTGCGAGCTATGGTGTCAAATTGTATATGATATACGTTCTTCCACTTTTGTACATAGCCTTGATGTAATCGCTTGCCTGTGGGCGGGACATATTTGTTGCGTACGAAAAGCGGATTAGCTGGGCCACCCAGGCTGATGGGTAACCTAGGCACCTGTATAATTCTACGTCTGTATGGATATGTGAAGGCATAGACTATTTTATATTTAGATTGAACTGTGTACAGTTTTATTTATATATAGATTTATCGGGGTAGATGTCTCAAAGGATATTTAGATGTTGATGTTTTTAGCCAGAACCACTATATATGTATCCTAAAACACACCACATTTACACACTGTACCGCGACCAGACAGATTGGCCTATAATCAAACCTATCATATTACAAGGTCTAAAGTATTTACATCATCTTTCGTTAGCTCGTAGTCTGGGTGTAGTAAGTATACGCTCTTATCCACTGCTCCTAGACACACACAGGATCCCGGATGTGTTCGGATACGAAGCTTGATATCTTCTCCAGGCATCGCGTCGACGTCTGAAAGCTCTATTGACATCTGGCAAGTGATATATATATATATATATATATATGCGTGTGTGTGATTTATGCGAACATACCTAGTTTTATATCGGTTGGTATGAGACAAGGTTAGAGTATTTATGATGTTAATAAATATTAATAAGGATCTGATAGCAGCTTCTCAACTCTCACTCTAACAATCACCTTGTTTCTAAAATCTGGTTCGGTCTCAAACACAATTGCGTCGGCTACACCTTCGCCACCAGGTCGGATATAGTATACCAACAAACGACTAACTGGCGCCATCTCGTGAGTGATGAGGAATTTGATGAATACCGTGCACGTCTTAGCACCATAACCTTCTGAAGCAGGGCAAGTTAATATTTTACATTAATTTTGAATATTAAACTAATTATAAATTAATTTAAATAATAGACTAATTATACATGAATTTAAAGTGTACTATAGTCTACGTTTAGTTTCCTATTTGATGGTATAACAACAGCAAGCCAGGAATGTGTTATCCGACATCAACCGATAATGATATGAACGAGAAATGCCATGATTTCGTATTACCATTCTGCAGATGTTGAAGGTAAATAGGAAACTTGGAGGTATCGGTCGTAGGGTTGGTGTGTTTATGTTGGTGACGAGAGAAGTGTATTCCGGAGTATACGATGTTTCCTCGGGCCTTTACTTCATAATACATATCCAGGTTACAGGGACAGGTAGAATGAATCATAAATCTTCCTTCTTCTCCCACCTGAGACAACAAACAGCGAGAAAAATTGAAATCGACTTAACAAATACAGTACAAGTAGGTGGCAAGTGATAATACCCTTGCAGGTGCAATAAAGCAAACACTTCTCCAGCATAGGTACTCCGTATCAATTTCCTTTTCCCATTATAGTTCTCCCTTACGAAATGAAGAAGGATACAGCGGGTCATTTCTAAACTACGAACCGTAAGGTTGTTTAGGTCATTTTACGGATGCATATGATATTATTTGCATAAAGTGTGCAATTGTTTTTCAAATACTGAATCATATGAGAATGATGTCATTCTGACCAAAATATAATAACCAAACCGAACTGTTTTTCATCATACCTACAGTACAAATGCCACTTTTCAGATGCTTTCAGTAATAAACAATGACAAAAACGAATGTATTAGCAAAGCAAATCTACGAGACTCATTAGATGAATGCAAATCTGTCTACTACAGAAATAGAATTATCTTCCATAGATTTCCAGGGATAGACCCATATCTATTGAAGACGTCCTGGATATAGGAACCAGGACATAACGATATTTTTCATTCTTAATTTTGTCGTTTCTTCTTGTTATCGAAATCAAACCAGTTGTGAAAATACTGTTTTGAAACGTCACATGTTGGGATCTCGTTAAATTAAAATGGTTACCTTATACTTGTGATTCTTAGATTCGATTAATAGGTGACATTTGCTTGGCGAGTACCAACTGGTTACCGTCAGATAGGCGGAGAAATAAGACTCAGGAACGAGTTCTTCTTCAATGCTTAGAACTTTCGCCTGGAATTATACAAGAATAAAGTAATTCAGGATTGCGTTATGACAGAACATTTCAAGTTGTAGCCTACTCGGATCCAATTTTTCGCCGGACAGAGTCGTTAAATCAGCGAACATCTTGCTTCACCTGCGTGCAGGATTCACATTGAGCATATGGCTCAGGGGCTACGCCTTTAAAATATAATTATCAGACCGAACTTTCTTATTAAAGGTAACAACATCAAATATATATAGACAGGCGACAGTAAGATTCGATCTAATAATTTGGAAATAGACACAGGAGTATGCTACGTATCAGTTGTGAATTTATGAAATAACGAAATAAACCATTAAAATTGTATGAAGACTTGAATTTTAGATTTATATAAGTGACCATCTAAATAGGGTACTGATACTGTGTTGACAGACGTGAATTTGTTGTATATAGTTAGGTGACTGATAAAGAACTACTTGTTGTGCGCATGGATAATTAATAATTGTGCGACATTAATAGTTCGGGATAGAACTATGATATGGGTATCTAATAACTCCAAATGAATGAACGGTAAATAATAATTAATTAATACATATATATTATACAACGTAATAATACTCAAAGCCTGTAATTATAATAAGGAAGGTGAAAAGAAAGTTGTAGTATTTTCAGTTCAATATTGTTTCTACGCCTTACACTGCGCACATTAATAGAGACTTACACTAATGGCCATCGACTGCGCTATGGTCGGCAATGGTGGAATGTAGAACTGGGCATGCCCATGTGATGAAGTGAGAGATTGGCGACTGAAGTCGATGCCATCCACCACCGCATCCACCAAGACAGTAACATTATCTGCTGAAGAACCGTCAGCATACTGAACCAATACCTGAAAAACAAGGTTCCAGATGGAAACATCTGAAAATATCCACGTACCAAATAATTCCGTTTAAAGTGACAGTTGTGACAGTTGTATAAAGAAAGATCTACTGAACATCAAGCATTATTAGGTGAATGTTGGACATACCCTGCCTTTAAATGGGAGACCTGGCTTGAAGGTGGTTCTGGTATCTCGTGAAAACCGCAGATCAACGAGTTGCTTATTGACCGGACACGAGTCATCAGTCGCCCTTACGATGCTGCCATCTGGTGTGGTCACCTCGGCGACTAAGTGCAGCTGACCTCGGAAGTGATCGGGGAAACGAGTGTGTATCAGGTCGCTTATGCAGACGTTGAACGCTGCCACGCCATCGATCTGCAAGGAAGCGGCAATTGTGGGAGATTGATTGAACTTGTTGTACGCCCATAATGGGAGAGTATAGCTAACGCACGTCGTTTACCTTCGATCTCTGTACTATCGTGGAGCTGCTGTGGGCGCTGTAATATCCGATGCCGCGTACTGCGGCCTGCATTTTGACCATGCCGTGTACATCCTGACCGAACGTGTACCTGAACAGCACAAGATGGTACATGACAAGTGAGCTGTCTGAGAGCTTCCACTAGGACACGAAGGCATGCAAATTATAATTTGACGATGACTGACGCGGATCATTTACCTGGCCTTAACTTCAATCCGTTTGCAAGCATTCCAGTCTCTTATATACGGTGGAGCGTCGATAGTAACCTCGTACTTCGGTAGGACTAAAAGCGGATCATTGTACTCATATTTATGTTCTAGAAATGATCGGCGCCGTTTTTGCATTTAAATACACATTTAAACATGTGCACCAGATAGTAACGGAAAAGGCGGTGGTATTAGTCTGATGGACATGTGTAACAGTGAATATATTGTAAACCAGCTGAATATTTAAGCTTTTATCTATTTTAATGTTAATATACACGGTCACGCACAAGTTTACCCCCCCCCACACACACATGCGTATTGTGGAATGATTGTGAAATTCTTATTGTACTCACCATATTTAAGGATGTCGAATTGGCGTTTGTACAGTTGACCCTGTACCTGAGCCACTACAGTCCATGTACCAAGGATCGGCTGTTCAGACAACGGGTAGGAGATGTTTATTAATCCTATAATGACATAACATACAAAGAATCAGAGACAGAGCCTAGATATTATTATATCCGAAAGCTTAACCCATGATAACATAAACTTCATGAAATGGCTATGTCACGACTTCAACAATAACCCTATATAATAACAGTAGTAGCAATATCACTAATAATATTAAAAGTATATTTAATAAAGCATAATACCGACAGAAAATATTAAAACCAATAAAACCGCACAAAAGGAGATGCTTGTTTAAGCTTGTTTAGGGCTGGGTTTAAAATAACAACAAAGTCAACCTCGAATAGTTGAGAACTGATTTAAATTAGTATATATATTCCTGATATCATTTGCAGAGTTCAATTTGCAGGTGTTCGGTGATACCTTGGAGTGACTCGAGACATTTGTTAACTGTCTCTAAGGCCTTATTTTCGCAGTTTAAAGAACCAAAATATTTACGTCGTTTTTGTAGAATACTATCTTATAAATGTCACGAAAAAGAATCGGATCCGACTTCGTTTTGGATGAAATTAATCAGTTGAGAAGAGATTTTACATTCCGGACCCCATTAATAACCTTCAAACAATCTTAGAATGTATAACGCCATTTTACAAATGGCGGTCAGCCAATCCGTAACGTTCTACCTAGAAAGAAACCACCGTCAACATTGATCAGAAGGGATTCGCCATCCGGGGTGGCGTGATTAGCGAGTGAAGATTGCCTCTCGGCTAGCAACCGGCGGCAGATACTGCTACGGTCGGTGGGCGGTTAGTGACACCTGTCTCGGTGACCCGACACCGACGGACTTCTGGCATTTCGAACGTAAAGCGCTTGTCACGATGGAATGGCCCGGACCCCGGCTAGTCCGGTTCCCGTCGACGGGGCCGTTCGTGATACTACGTTGCCAATATACCACACGCGGGCGGGTGGGTCGTCCGTGTTGTTGTTGCCGGGCGGAAACACGACAAGCATCCCGAACGACTTCGTGTCATTAATCACGCACAGCAAGAGCAAACCCCCCTCTCAGTCTCTCTCTCTCTCTCTCTGTGTGTGTGTGTGTGTGTGTGTCTCTCTCTCTCTCTCTCTTTCTCAGTACAGAACACATCTATCTCCATCTTCCTCGCATGTGACTGACTGACCGACTCGCTGATCCAGTTTTAGTCAAATAGCGAATCCGGTTTTTAGCGAAATAGTTGACATTCCCGGCCTAAGAATAAACGCTTACAGATTTCGCGACCCGCCGAAACAACATTTGCCGGTAAGTGATCAAGGCACCGCGCCGCTATTTATAAACACCGCTATAAAGCCTGCACTCTTTAATTGTTTACCGAGAGCCCGCCTGGCACAAACAAGTCGAGCTAGCACCGAACGAACCCCCTGATAAACATCATTGTTGTCTTCGGGCCATAACATCTCAGACGGGTGATGATTATTATGGTTTATATGATGTTGTTGTTGTTGTTGTTGCTTTTTGCTGACGGTGAAGATGACGACGACGAAGCAAATAGAATGCCAGTAACAATGACGAGTATATTGATGACAACAATAGAAGAACAATACAACAATAAAAAACAACTATAAAATTAACAACAACAACAACAAACTTGTTGTTAATATTGTCATTGTTGTCTCTTCCTAGTGTTCTCTTCGTAATTGTCCACGACGATGACCAACATTGACGATTACGGCGATGATGATGATGATGACGGTGATGACAAGTGGAGAAGCATCAAAATGCACGCGGGAATCCAAATACGCGCGTCTGCTGTTATTACAGCATCTAATACAAGCCACATGTAAGAACGTGCTAGCTGGCATTGCGATAACGCGTAAACACACGCCGTGAACCGCATCCGGAAACGATGAGAGGAAAAAACGAAGCGAAGTCGATCCAGACGAAGCGCCATATGGATCAGAAGAAGCGCTCCCATAGGCTGACACCGATCATAATAAGGCTGCTTGCTTCATCTGGGATTTGTGATGCCAGGCGGCTAAAGCTGACATTTATCTCGATCCAGAATGCCGACTATCCAGACGACGACGCCCATATTGCTAACATACAGAGCGACAGATGAATGATAATCTTTATTTCTTCCACTTAGCCGTACAATCTGGATCACTGATAATCACTCTGTCAGTGCCTTATCACTATTTGTAAATTGACTGCTGATAGCGGTTTAATGGCTTCGGACGAAACACTCATTGAAGTATAAGCCACCATTGACTGATTGGTTCTGGGATGGTGGCAGTTTTATGGCACCAGTTTTATGACATCGGTCTTACGATGTGTTTATGAAACTAAACATGACTCGTGTGCGTCTTCGGTTCAGACTGAAAACTCAGAAGAGCCAGTGAGATGGACGATCTTCTAGCCTCCGTACATGGACATAAATAAAATAATAATAATATACTTCTATAGCGCCAACATCCTCGAAAAGAATCGAGATCAGTGGCGTACCTAGTACTTTCTCATAGTCCAGGTACGCTGCAAAATTCATAATAAATGATCAGATGAAAAAAGTGAAAAAAACGCGGACAACTTCATTAATCAGTGATGTGCATGACGATATATATATATATATATATATAGAGAGAGAGAGAGAGGGAGAGAGAGAGAGAGAGAGAGAGTATGACATCCATACACCCGTTTCGCTATACAGCTAAGGACCGTCATCAGTCGAAAAAGAGACCCATTGACAATTTTTAATCCGTACGACATCTAGCGACAGCTGGGAAGACTACGCTTATGGGTATCGAGTGGCACAATAATCAGCTGAATTTAGGATATTAACATACAGGTTTTTTGTTATTGATTAAAAGCTTTAGAACGGAAGATGTTTAAGCCGTCAGTGGGATTGCTTACTTCGCTAAAGGTTCACTGTTTTGATAGTCACGCTGATTCTATATTTTTGTACATTTGATCCTTGACCTTTGATCGAATCGGCAAAGCGCTAGGGTTGCCATAATTGAGCTCTTCGATTCTGAACATTTCTAAAATAAAAATGATTTGGCCAAAAAATCGTGATAGTCGCAAAATCCTTATTCCAGAACGAAATATATGTATCACACAACCACAGGAAAGTTGATAAATAATGTTAACCTAATGGCAAAATTTATAAACGAAAGATACTGTCTGTATTATTGAAAACTGATCGTTAACATACTGACTTATATTATCCGCCAGAACAGTAAGAAAATGCGACAGAATCATCTAAATTACAAGCCGATGTATAGTTCCCTCATAATGCGGCTTTGTAGGTTACTGCCGCTACTGCCACCCATTACTGCCAACTATTACTACCGCATAGGTGGCAGATATGGTCTATTTGGGTTAAATAGAGCCTTGTTAACTGAACGGCGAAGTAACAAAATACCACTCAGGCGGCCTTCGGGTTTAACAACTGCAGTCGGACGGCTTGAACTATTTGTAGGAGGAGAAGCCAACAGGTGTGACTGATGGCCGTATGATGTCTACGGGCCTCCGGCTAAGTAGGACCAATGTGTTAAGGTATTTGTTGGGAGTGATGGAGATCGGCCGACCTGAGCGGTGAGCTCGCACAAAGGTCAGACTATTCGCTGGCGGGTCGCGGGCTATTCATGAATGAACGCGAGAATGATAGGATTGAGGGAGAGACAGGTAGACAGACAGGCAGACAGACGGCGTCTAGCCGGGCTCGTCGGTAATTAGCTCTCTAAATGACTCGGAGAGGCGGATAATCGGCTAAACCGGTTAATATTCGGCAATGAGTCAAGCGGACGATTGCAATAAGCGATTAGGAGTGAACCATTTCTCAGTAATATTTGCATGCGATGTGACATCTTTCCATTGCAACAAACGATTAGAATTGAACCATTTCTCAGTAGTGTTTGGATATGATGAGACTACTTTCCATTGCAATAAGCGATTAGAATTGAGCCATTTCTCAGTAGTGTTTGGATATGATGATACATCTTTCCGGTGACATGAATGTTATGAATTTTGCATTATTACGATTGACACCGAACTACCGAGATGCTTAAATGGCGAATGGCCTTACGATGTTCCCTGGATGTTTTTTTTCTTCTTCTTCTTCTTCTTCAATTCAAATTGTTTATTTCGATATTAATCTTACATCATTTTAATGAAAGCTAACGCATATAGAATATTGAAAAGGAGGATGCTCGAAGCATTGCCTATATAATGTATTCCCCCCCCCCCGCCCCCAATAACATTAAAAACATTCACAACAAATTTAAAAATAAAAATATGTGGAATAGATATAATTATATCTTTATGAAACAACAATAAATCCGTATACGTTTACGGATTTATTGTTGTTTCATAAAGCTTTGTCGCCACTATGTCCTACCCCCTGACAGCACCCTCCCCCCCGCCTCCCCCGATGAGTTTCGGTTATCACTGACAGCTATTTACAGCAGTTATCAGCTGGTTAACGGAGAATGCTGGCTGTTGTGATGTTGCTGTCCATCTTTAAGCGCCCGTTGTTCCCGATATAACTCTTCTGCTATTCCGGACAACTATTTATTAACTGATATTTATGTGTTGTGCCATTTCTGGACCGAGGCCAGGCGTAGACGCCCACATTTCATGAAGATTTAATGCGAGCTATTTTGAATAGGTACTCTTCGTCGTCGTAAGGTTGTGTTTATAACAAATCAAAAGGTATCCAAGCCTTCATCATTCCAACATCGCCGTTCGATCTGTAGTACACCATATTTTATTCACACGTCTTATCATTCATTATTCCAGCCAGCGAGCCAGCCAATCATCAAACCATCCAGCCAGCCAGCCAGCCATGTATTCATCTCTCTCCCCTTTTCTATATATAATATATATATGTGTGTGCGTGTGTGTGTGTGTGAGAGAGAGTGACAGCGTCTGTTCACATGCTTTTCCGTTTGTCTGTCTGTCTGTCTGACGGTTTATAACACACACACACACACACACACACACACACACACACACACATTATACTGCAGAAGTTACAGCCACAGTCCTAGTTTCCTATGGCGAATCGAGGTTATGATTAACTCTGTACCATTTTGATCTTTCATCCGATTTTGACGCACGCTGAGATGTTCCACGTTTCGCCAGCGCGACGCGGCGTCCAATTGAAGACAACACTAGCCCCACCCAACCACCAACCCGGTACGACTGCTGCCCAGCTATATAGGACGATTCTGTTAGTGAACCAAAGTTCTAACGGTGATACTACTTACCACAGCAAAGTGGCCGAAGATCCGTCCATTTTGCGATCCGAGTTTTATTGGGATCCTGAAAGAGGAAACAAGCATCCTGAAGGATTGGCCTTTTTGTACTTACAATGAAAGAAAGAAAAAAACAAAAATGTCATTTGGAGTTTGGTCATGTTAGTTTATATATATATATATATATATATATATATATTATTTAGTATATATTATTTAGTAATATTAATATCAAATATATATATATATAAATACCACCTACCAGCAACGACAAAATTAAGGCTTCGTTCACTGGCTTCAGATCGGGTCCGGTCATATACACGTTTATACGAACTGTAGTGGGATAGAAATTCGATTAAATTCGGTTATCCCGATGTTTTAAAGTGAACATTGCGCGAAATCTTCGACGCCTTAACGCGAGTATTTCGATAACAAGGCTAGCCGGGATAATTATCGGCGAAACGAGTTGCAGCTTTCTATATCGTACGCCTACTGTTGCTGCCAATTTCCAAGCGCACAGGCACCGACTGTACTGTTTTCATTATAAAAGAAACGATAACGAATAATTTAATTAGACAATAAAATCAATAGGAATTCCAATAATTATCTTCGAAAACAAACGACGGCTGTTTTTGATGTCGAATGTTTAACTTGGGCTAGTTGGCTCGTTTTAATAGAGAGCGTCCCCGAAATAGAGTATTTTAAGTTTTTTTTATATATATATTTAAAGCCTTCTTTAGGCTTCGTTTGTATCGTTTACTCGCTGTTCTGTAGAGGGGAATGCCCCCGGCCGGTAGTTACCTAAATTCCCTCGGTAAATGGACCAATTGCCAGAACGTAAACTGCCATTGATAAGGCAGCTCTTACCGGGAGTGCTCTGTATCGTATTAGATAAGCGTTGATTGGCCAATATATCTGGACAGCGTAACGTGTGCAACAAAACAGATGGTCAGCAGTATCCGGAAAATGGTCCATTATGGATCACTTCTTCCGGTATTGAAATCATCCGTCGTGGCGTTATTTGCACCTCGCCAAATGTTCACGCGTTTTGTTTACAATTGGGAGCCGACGTCTGCAGAAAATTAATTTAAGAAAATCCCAGAAAACCCGGGATGCGTCGACCGGAAGAAGCATCGCAATCGAACCATTACTTGTCCTGCCAGTGGATAGATTGAAGGTGTGGATGTTTGTCAGCTAATTGTTTTGAGCCTGACCTGTATTTCCAATCGTGGTTTCGGTTAAAGCAATACTTTGATGGCCAATACCATTATCGTCGGAGCATCCTAATAACAATGGTTTTCATTTCCGCGATTAGTGACTGTCCCTCTTGTTAATTTTTACAAATTCGGTGTTTTGCGGATAGCTTTGAGCTGACTGTAACGTGCCCGATTTCTTATAGTATACAATATGTCCGGATGCCCAGTGTTGAAAAACGGAAGGCAGTTACTTTATACCCATAATGTCAATACACAACCATATACAGCGGAAAATGCTGTGCTATGATGTATATAACTGAATATTTATCAGGATGCATGCATGAGATGGCTGAATTATAATATCCACGTATGGGAATATCATCAGGGTTTAACAATATCACAGTTCTGATTAACTGGAATTATTTATTTAAGCGTAGGAAAATAAATATTCCAAATTGGTTTTATACAGCCAGCGAAGAGTTCGCTATATATATATATATATATATATATATATATATATATATATATATATATATAATATCTATGGTGATTCATGACGGATGATTTTGACGAGATCTCGTCAGTCAGCCATAATGATACGTTACCTGTCTGTCCCGGTTTATAGACAGGCTTATCTGTCTGTAAGAACACTGAGACGCCCTTTTCTTCGATAGTAACCAGAGACGAGTTATAGAAGGAGAAGGCGCCTTCCCTCGTTGACACACAGTTGCCGCATATCTTCAGTGTATAGACGCCTTTCGCTTTCTTTGGGGTCTGAAATAAGGGCAGAATATATTAAAGTGTTGTCTCTAACATTACGGATGTTTGTTGATGATGACGGTCAAGTGGGTAGCGGATACATCAATGGTAATATCAAGAAGAAGAAGAAGATTAAGAGCAACAACAAAATAACAACAACAACAACTATCACTAACAGTATTTTCTTTATTTATGTGTGTGTGCGCGCGTGTGTGTGTGTGTGCGTGTGTGTTATGCTTGTGGGGGAGCAATAAAGTGCCTGTTAATGAAAATTGCCTAAAATATTATAAACTATAATATACGTCTACTTGTTTTCCTGCTCAAGGAGGAATATCCTTACAATTAACTACTAACCTTAACCTTCAGGGTGCCTTTTCCTGAATTAAAGAAAAAAAAAACAATTTAATTCGGAAATATCCAGACCTTCGTACACACACATACACACACACACACACACACACGCATGTTCCCTACTATACATATATACACACATATATATATATATATATATATATATATATATATAGCTTCATAAACTAGTTTTCAGTATCCTATTGCCACTACTTGCTTTTTATTTGCTTGTGTTTATATACAACAGTAAATCGGAAATCAGGACAAATCAATTATATACTTTAGGTAAACAAATCACTAACAAATTAACTAACGTTATGGATGGTCATGACTCTATAAATTATCCGTTGAACATGCTCTAGGGTCTTTTGTCTCAGTCAGTCAGTCCGTCAGTCCGTCAGTCAGTTAGTCAGTTAGACAGCCCCCCCCCTTCTCTCTCTCTCTCTCTCTCTCTCTCTCTCTCTCGTTAGGTCTATCTATGTGAATGTGTTCCTCACTCTCTTATTGACTAATTAACTGACTGATTAATTGATTAACTGACTGACTGACTGACTGAATGACTGACTGTCCGACTAAATGACTGACTGACTGAATGAATAATTGACTGACTGGCTGAATGAATAATTGACTGACTGACTGACTAATTAATTGGCGCCTTCACTGACTCAGTCAGTCATTCACTAGCGCGCGTGTGGTCGTGCGTTTGCACTTTATTTAAAGGGTGCCTGCATGCGTCCCAGAAAGAGTAAGGTAATCCGTACCAAATATCTGGTGACCGCTTTCCGCCAGTAGGTGTCCGGTTTTGGAGAAGAGTTTCGCCTCCACGTAGATCGGCTCCGTCGGCTTCAGGATGGTGACGCTGAGCACTTCGTCGACATCGGGACGAAACACCTTCGGCATGACTACCAGGTAACCCCTAAAAAACAGACACACAAAAACGGCCGTCAGCCAAAACGAGCCCTCGAGTATATTTCACGTATAAGCCACCAAAGGGGAACGTTTTTTCCACGGGATTATGATCTCTGTTCGTAACATCGTGGGTGGCTGATTGTGTCATACGGAGTTGTTTTTTAGTTATTAAGAGGCTGAGACGTAAAACAGGGCATTCGTTATGACTTTTTCTTTCGGTACAGCTGCCCTTAGAGCGGACATGACGTTAGTCTCAGTCATACTCTAAGGTATCACCACAATGTTTCGTGCGTTATCCTCGCTCACTCATTGCAGATGGTGAACAAAGCGAAGCAAATCGGAAGACGCGCATACATTCAGATAACAATGGATTGGTTGAAACTGACCATTTGATTTCTCCTCTTTTTTTTCAGAAGGAAAATCATACTTCCGATGCACGATCGGAGGTGGCCTTGCGCGTCTGGAGCGAGTGTGATCACCGGAGGTGTTCAAATTACGGGGGACTACATTACGCCGTATTTATTTACACAACTGTTGAGCATAAAACATCGGGATAGGCGCGCAAATAGTGCGTGGAAAACTTTCTTTGTTTATCGAAGCATAAAACATCGCAGACAGCGTCGTCCGCTGCTGCTAAATACGTGTTGGGCCTAAGCGGATCCAGATGAAATGTAGGTTTAAATAAATGCAGTTTTATTCTAGATCCAGAAATATTTAATCGCAAAGTCGGTTTTTATTAAAAAAAAAAAACATCTGTTCTGCATTATGGCTTGAGGATCAGCGTATCTCACTAATTATAATGAGTAATTTAAGAAATCATAGGGAAACCTTCAAATTAAGACATTTAAAATAAGTTAAAACCAACGCGATATAAATAACAGAGATTTAATACGATTCGTGATTTTTCCAGTTTGGTCATTTATACGTTGAGTGCCAGAAACAATATGTCCTTCCTACAGTAATTGTAAGAACAACAACTAATGATAGAGTGAATACACTTTGGGGGTCACTATCAGAAACTTTCACGTCCTTAGACGGTCTTTAACGTCCTATGCCACTGCATTTAACATATTTAGTCATCATTGACAAAAATAGGAAACAAGTACTTTAATCGATGTGCGTCCGTGCGTGCGTGCGTGTGTGTGTGTGTATGTGTGTATGTGTGTATGTGTGTGTATGTGTTTATGCTAATTCTTCCCAAACGTAAACAAAGTCGAACCAGTGCCCTAAACACCCATAGTGCATGTTTTCCACTATTATTGTCCATTAAAGTAATTCTTTGGTGGCCAATACCCTTTTTCTAATAGATATGACAATAATTGGCCAATCTATCACTTATGTGTTGCAAGTTATATATAAAATGCGTTTTTCTGGGGGTAGAAATGTCGCAATAAGATTGTGTTTACAGGATTTATCCTGAGTTGGCCACCTTGCAGTTAATTAATAACACGGGAGAACAAATATGCATGCATGTTCAGAATTAGCAGGCAGAGACTGGTGACGTTACACACGTAACTAAGCAAGCCAATACTAAAACGCACACATGTTAATGATGTCTGTACATAACTCCGCCCGGCCGGACTTGCCTAGTAATTAAGCGAACTATTCACAAGACTGCCTTATATGGCACCTCTATTCAGGATCAGAAATGTTGCGCACGCAAAATTAAAATATCCTCGTGTTGTTATGTCTTTCGTGTTAAAATATAAACTGGCTAGTTTATCATTAGTGTTATCGACAGTTTTAATAAGTAATTATATATTTCGAATTAGGATAACATAATTGCTTTAACAGTTCCACACACACACACACACACACACCCGCACACGCACACAACAATTAACTTACTCGTTAGTGTTTGCTGACGGTGGCGACGCGTACAGAACGAAGCAGAAAATAGCGAGCCTAACGCTTCCGGTCACGTGCCGAGTACACATCGTCGAGCTTCAGCGGCGGTAATTAACGGAGAGTGGTGACAAGTGACGATGATAACGAGGACGACGCCGACGTTTACAATTATGTAACTAATAATAATAATTTCACTGCCAATCACTGAATAATAACATTCGTCGTGTGTACCAATTGGTCGAAGATATTCAAGTTCGGATACGGATCCCGTTTCGGTTCACTCCATGTCGGACGAACCCGATTGAAGAGATCGGGATTATTTCGCTAAATGTGATCGGTACCTGAAAAACAAAAGCACCGATCTAACCAGCCGTCGACGACGAAGAACAAAACAAAACAACAAAGCAAAACAGTGGCGAGCTAAAATATTCCTAATCCACAATTTCAATCCACGAGAACTTCGGCGTTTCCAGTCTTTCGATTTACAACCCGCTCGCTAGTTGCTGCCGCCGCATAAATCCGGGACCGCTTTTGCCAGACCCGGCCGAGTCTCCATCTCAAGTAGTCCGTTTTCGGGATCTGTTTTATTTATGTGCTGCGGCCAGAGCTACCTATCGCACAGCAGGCACATCTGGCTCCCGGATCATAACACTGATATGGAGGCTCTTGGTGTTTTGTACTTAATCGGAGAGAGTCTTGTGTTTTCGGAGAGTTAGCAGGAATTATTGTTAACGTAATGGGTTCAATATCCAGGTGGACTAGAATAGGGGTATTCTCTCTCTCTCTCTCTCATCTATCTATCTATCTATCTATCTCTATCTTTTTCCCTCTCTGAAGAAATTGTAAAGTCTTTCTACAAGTCATATTTAATACATTTCTTGATTTTCTTTATCCCACTCGATTATGCGTTTCCGACGATTAACGTTTTACAAACTATTTGGAAATTAACAATGAATTTGGAAAAAATTAGAAATATTTAGCCTCAGCGCTGGTCACACTTTGGTCATATGGCGAGGCCGATTCCCTAGATAAACGTCCCACAAACATGGTTGTAAGTCGGATTCTAGCCTACTACACTATAACAGCCCAGCGCTCTATCTATTGCTGTATGGCCGCGGCCAAGTATTAACGATGAATAACCAACAAGAATGGTAAACATATGCAAAACAATTAACAATGATAGATTAATGAATACACCTTGAAGTGCACAATATTGCATCCCAGAGTTTATTGGAGAATCTACGTTAAAGAGACCATATAAACTCACAGTTGTCAAGTGTCATTGTCCTCTTATCAAATGTAATTTTCGTTTTGTCAAATATAGATAAACATTCGATTTTTTTTCGGTACACGGAATTACCTAATTTTATACTGACGATGATATTCTAAAAAAAATAAGGGAAACCCAGAATATCTAAGCTTCACGAATAATGTTTAAAATGATGAATATTTACTTTCGCTTTCACATTCTTACTCCTCTCATCGTGATACTACTACTACTACTACTACTACTACTACTACTACCACTACCACTACTACTACTACTACTACTACTACTACTACTACTACTACTACTACTACTACTACTACTACTACTACTACTACTACCACTACTACTACTACTACTACTACTACTACTACTACTACCTACTACTACTACTACTACTAC
Source organism: Paralvinella palmiformis (assembly GCA_025642065.1). NCBI lineage: Eukaryota > Metazoa > Annelida > Polychaeta > Terebellida > Alvinellidae > Paralvinella > Paralvinella palmiformis. Next base: position 15,069 of record JAODUP010000359.1, on the reverse strand, counting down.
TACTACTACTACTACTACTACTAGCACCTTACAGGTAAATAAATCTAGTTGTAATTACAGCGACAACTCTGTTTTTTTTTACTTTCACGGTTCTATCAGAACATTTCGCTTTTGTTCGCTGCAGCTGCTGCAGTTTTTATTATGATGCTATCATTGATGTAATAACATCGACAGAAAGTGAAGCATTACATTTTTTAAAGTAATTTACCATGTCTTTCCCTCATTATTTGTATAATGTTACGCATTTGCTTTATATTTGCTTATATGGATATGAGAATAAATCGATCACTTTGTAACTGATCTGAGTGCAACTCTTAGTACACAAACAACCTGTCTAATTGGCTGTCATATGTAATAATCTAGGCTATTGAATTTGTCTGCTTCTTAGCTTCCGAAATGTCATACATACAGGAAATCATTTGCAGATGAACACCGCTATAATCCTCATCAGGAATATTTACAGAAGTAAATTTGTATGATTCGTCGCATCCATTTAGAGTTTACGTGATTGGCGGAGTACATTCCAATTGTCACGTAAGTGACGGAAATACGCATAGAGTCGGTGAACGAATATTAGTTATGTAGTAAGAGATGTGAAAAAATTATTAAATAAAACCACTTTATATCTAATAAACGGATGTAGTTATATACTACAACTCACAACTCACAAAGCAAATACTATAAATAAACTGTTAGGTTCGGATAGATCGCCATTTGGACATGCAATTTCAAGTTATGTAGATTTCCGAACAGCTATATGTCGAAAGGTAAGTTCTTTTCAAAGTATTTCCGTTTATATGATGGTCAGACAATTAAAAGTCAACGGAAATAGTCGCATATATTTGCTATCTCTTTTTCCCTCTTCTCATATATATATATATATATATATATATATATATATATATATATATATATATATATATATATATATATATATAAAACATATATATATATATATATATCTAGATCACTTGGGATAGGGAATTACATACATATTTGCAGTTGTACGTATCTCCGAGCAACTTGAACTCTGTGATCGTTGATGAGGACTAATGGCATCTACGACACTAGTTTTGATACTTTATCTGGCGATGTTGTCTAATCTTTACTTGGTCTTTAACCAAGAGCGATGATTAATCTACATTTGTATTCAATCAACACTGCAGATTGAACATTATCGACACATGTTAGGTGTTGTAGTCGAATCCGAAGCTGGATGGCCGCTGTATCCTTATGATCTTGGAAGAGGTGATTCTGTGATAACGGTTGGTGACAACGAAGTAATATTGATTGACATGAACGCTACGTTTCACTTTTATGGAGATCGGTATAATAAAATCTACGTAAGAATTAGACAGCATTCAACATCTTGGACATAACTTGTGTTTTTTCATGCTAATTGAATGCAACCTAAACTAGTTAACTAACAAGTGAAGTATTAGCAAGGTTCCTTGTGGCACTTTGTGGGAAATTTTAATTAATAAAAAGGGATTAGCGACTTGGTTAATTTCCCCCACTAGTGTTTTTTATTTCTCAATTTTAAACTTCCCTCTGGGTATTTATTTGGAATAACACGAAGGGGAAGCCACTAAATGGTGTTAGTTGCAATATTTGTACATATGATAAGCTACATTTGTCAAACAATCTCTGAGGATAGTAGGTAGGTTTGTGTGAAAGCTTAGGATCATTCAGTACTAGGCTAGAGTAATCCCTAAAACGATACAAGAAACAAACAATTCTTGGGGTATGTGCTGATAAATACTGGTCAAATCCCTTTAACATCATGAAGTGAAATCAGTATTAAGTACAGGTCTTTGCTTTAAACATTTGGACCAGCATAAATTGATGCATATATTTGTCGATGCACGAACGAAGAGTCAGTATTTTATTGACAGAATTTGTGTTGTTGCAATTTTGCAGTTACACATCGATGGCTTGATTTCTTTCGAAGCTGGTAAGAATGTTTGAACTAGCCACATAGAAATAAATCAATTTGACATTTCGCATAAACAATCGGAAATAAAATACGTTGGTCCTAATTCCATAATATGTAAAAGTGAATGCTTATTTAAACAGGGATCAGTTCTTAGTATGCTGAAAAATCACCAGGTGGTAAACCGCAGGCTGCTGTTTATTGGTGATTATTAATGAATAATGTAATGAGGAAATCGTAGCCCATGATAACTGTTAACAGTATTTACGTATGCAAATTAATGCAATTATACATGTATTATTGTATCCTAGGTGAATCTGGTTAAAGAGCTTGATGTTGTTTTGCTAATTGAGAGAGATTCGGAAGCAGTTGGAGAGCGATTTACACCCGAAGTAGCATTTATTGCAACATGGCAAAATGTCATTGTCAAAACCGGGTTTCTAGGATGGATGAGGAAAAATACTAGCCATTTCACAATCGAAATAACCATAAAAGTTCAGTAGTTTTTATTTCTTGTTTATTTAATTTTCAGCGAAACACGTTCCAATTAGTCTTTCCAAACGACGGAACTAGATCAATTACAGTCTTCAACTATGGCTTGATGACGGCATTATCTGACACTAAGTTTGCTGGTGTATGTAAATAATTGTGATTAAATGGTGATAAATAAAAACGCTGACATTATGTATGTAAATACGCTCTAACACACCCGATCACACATATAATACATAAATGTCATCTCGCATTCTAGCATTATGGCACTGTATGTTGAAAATGAACCCAGTTTAATACAAATCGCCATTTAATTGTGTTATATTGTGTTATATTGTTGGAGGGTAACATCAACTGGTTCACCTTCTCAGTAGCTATGAATTCAGTTATTGATACTAGGTATAATGAAACCTTTAGGTTTACACGAAGTGGTCTGAGCTCAATTGTTACCAGAAGCGACAAGGTATGCTAGGTTATTGAAATTATGGGGCAATTGTTACGTAGGTCAAATTATGATCTTTTGTTTCAGGAAGAGATAGAGAGCTTCCCTTACTATTATCTCATCAAGACCGGTCGCCAAGAGCATCTCGCCATTGCCAAGAAACGTTTCCAGTGGCGTACAACTCGCAGTCCGACATGCCAATAGTGGCTAGGATATAATCCTAACGTTGGTGCCAAAGAACTACGTCTATACTTGGGACCATATTGTAGTGGGAAAATGTTTGGCATGTGTCAAAATGACAACGGTATTCTAGTGGATGACTGGAAAGATTGTAGCTTCCCGCCGCAGCATGCCGATGTTGGGGCAATTGCTAAAAGATGCTCTTGTCCACTTTATGACAACACCTGTATAATGATTCTTAATGAAATTTAACGTTGCTTAATTTACCTGTACAAAATGAGAAAGAAAATAAATGTAATATTTATAAATGCAACAATTTTCACATCTTTTCTTGAATATCATCTTATGAAGGTTAGTAGGATATCACCAGTTTAAGTATCAGTTAGATACATTCGAATTTGATATTAGTTTATTATTAGTTTATAATCAACAAAAGTTGTTTTATATTAATATTTCCTAAATAATATATATTTTGGGTTCAACAAAGGGCACAGTAATGAATGGGTAACTCGTAACTTTACGAGACAGGCGCTATGATAAATATGTTAGACTATTCCACTGTTGAAATTCCGGACAGGATTTTGGCGAAAGCAAATGATTAATTAATTATTTTTGTAAATTTCATAGGATTTACTTGCTGAGAAGGAAGGAAGGTAACTTTAATATGAAAATTAAGGAAACAGTTGTATATTGTTCCAATTATGTATAAGAACTCTTTGATTGTCAAATCTTCAAGATATATTGCCATAACAGTCTAAATGTATTTAATTGGATTGTGATATTGAACAAGTCAGAGTTAATTAAATTGCTAGCAAACCAAATAAAACAGGAGAATAATATGTATATTTTTTATTGAATTTCTATGAGGTTTGTAGGTTGTTGATATGTAATACACCTGAAAAGCGATGTAAATATGAAAGTCTTTCATTTATATTCTTGTCACTATGTATTATTATATAGTTGACATGTCTTTGCCACCAATTTTACCATTTATTCTTCTGATATTTTACACAATAAATAGTTAATTTATTTAATGAAGATTACTACACACTCGATGCACTTTATTTACAAAGTGTAATTCTCATTTTGTTTATATAGATTTGTGGGATATTATACCTGATAATATATCTAATTTTCTGATTCCTCTAAGAAGTCCCCTCTCAGCTATAATTGAAAGGAATAATCAGAGATAAAGCGAACTAAAACAATCACACTTGTTATATAAAATAGCTAAATATTTGTAATGTAAGCAACCATTTAACCTTTTGAAATGATGTTTATAACATGATCTTGTTTGTCATATTATACTAATTACTAAATTAATTAATTATACACAGGTACTGCGATCACACTCATATCCATGACTTGCATAAACTGATAAAGAATTCCACTAGTTTGGCTAATATTAATTAGAAAATATTAATAGAAAGATTAGATTATTAAGCCTTTTCAATTATCATAAATCTTATACTGTCAGTGCTTAAACACAGGAAATAATAACGTGGCCATTATGTATAAAAGCTGATATTTAGATATAAAATGTAAAAACTTTAATTGGACGTTATGATAATAAAGCCACTGAGCTGAACAGTTACTCATATTTTGAAATCGAGATTGGCTATAAACCGAACACGTTATATTGTGGTCTAGTGGTAGCGTGCTGGACCACAGATCACTACCACCCGGGTTCGAACCCCGGCGTGGGCATATCTGAAGGTTGTTTCGTCTTTCACTTCGTCTCATTACCTTTGGAGGTCGCGCGGCCCACTAGCCTACCTTGTGCACAAAAGTGGCCGTAAAACATCAATCATCATCATAGAAATTCAATAAAGAATAATACATTATTCTCCTGTTTTATTTTGGTTTGTTAGCAATTTAATTAACTCTGACTTGTTTAATATCACAATCCAATGCAATTAACTTATTTTGACAATATCTGTTGAAGATTTGACAATCTGTTTGTGGCTTAATTCATCAGTGAGTCAAAATAAAAGTATCTTATACATAATTGGAACAATATACAACTGTTTCCTTAATTTTCATATTAAAGTTACCTTCCTTCCTTCTCAGCAAGTAAATCCTATGAAATTCACAAAAATAATTAATTAATCATTTGCTTTCGCCAAAATCCTGTCCGGAATTTCAACAGTGGAATAGTCTAACATATTTATCATAGCGCCTGTCTCGTAAAGTTACTAGTTACCCATTCATTATTGTGCCCTTTGTTGAATCGAACCTAAATATTAAAAATGACAAACATGGATATGGAATGGTTTGTTATTTTATATCTGCTTTTCTAAGAAATGACAGTCAGTGAGTGAGTGTGTAGAAGGTTTGTATGGGGTACTATGCGCAAATGCGTGTGTTTATGATTTTTATATATAATATATAATTATAATATAATATATATATATATATATATATATATATATATATATATGAAGGTGTAACATACTAATTATTTATTTTAATTACTAGCTGACTTAGTCATAAATATGTGCCATCGTTCAACGTTTGTCTTGTAATAAATGAGCTATAGTTAAAGGAAGTAACTAACCAAATGGCAAGAGATTTATCTTGTTATACTTAGACAATATAAGTATTATTTAGAAAATTATTAATATAAAACAACTTTTGTTGAATATTAATGTAATAATAAAATAATATAAAATTTGCATGTAAGTAATTGCCATTCAATTATATGATATCCTACTAACCTTCATAAGATGATATTCAAGAAAAGATGCGAAAATTGTTGCATTTATAAATATTACATTTATTTTCTTTCTCATTTTGTACAGGTAAATTAAGCAAAGTTAAATTTCATAAAGAATCATTATACAGGTGTTGTCATAAAGTGGACAAGAGCATCTTTCAGCAATTGCCCCAACATCGGCATTCTGAGGTGGGAAGCTACAATCTTTCCAGTCATCCACTAGAATACCGTTGTCATTTTGACACATGCCAAACATTTTCCCATTGTAATATGGTCCCACATACAGACTTAGTTCTTTGGCACCAACGTTAGGATTATATCCCAGCCAGTATTGGCATGTCGGACTGCGAATTGTACGCCACTCGAAACGTTTCTCGCCAATGGCGAGATGCTCTTGGCGACCGTCCTTGGTGAGATAATAGTAAGGGAAGCTCTCTATCTCTTCCCAAAACAAAATATCATAATAATTTGATCTCGGCAAGTGTGACTCTTCCCTATCAATAATATCTGTAACACAATTGCAAAAACGTTTCTTTCGGTATGTCTTTGCCATAATTTCAGCAAACTAGCACACCTTGTTGCTTCTGGTAACGACTGAGCTCAGACCACTTCGTGTAAACCTAAAGGTTTCATTATACCTAGTTTCAATAACTGAATTGATACCCACTGAGAAGGTGAACCAGTTGATGTTACCCTCCAACAATATAACACAATTATATGGCGATTATATTCAACTGGGTTCATTTTCAACATATAGTTTCATAATTCTTGAATTTGAAGTTAATAATAACATTTTTGTCAGTGGCCATTTTCAACATCAATTTGCACTCATCAAGTTTCCCAGTTTGATTGCCCTGATACTCCTTGGAAATGAGATAATTCCGTTCTCTTCAATTGATGGTCAGATTTCTTAGACTGTCAAACGTTGTCAAGGAACGGCCTTTCCTATCAGCATAACATACTTTAATATCCAGTCGCTTTAAATCTGTACAAAGAGAGGTCTAATTACGACTGAGGCGTTTGACTTCCATTAGAGCTTACCGCTTACCTAAGTTTTAGCTAGTTTTATGAAAAACGGCAATTACATGTAAACTTGTTAGCTCTATGACACCGTCAACCCTTGTCACAATCCGCCCTGCGAAACCTACGCTTGAATAATATCGTACCCTATGCAGTCCATTACTCAAAGAAATTGGAAACTTTGCCCACTGTCCATTGCCTTTATTAAACTGAACCTATGCGAGATGACATTTATGTATTATATGTGTGATCGGGTGTGTTAGAGCGTATTTACATACATAATGTCAGCGTTTTTATTTATCACCATTTAATCACAATTATTTACATACACCAGCAAACTTAGTGTCAGATAATGCTGTCATCAAGCCATAGTTGAAGACTGTAATTGATCTAGTTCCGTCGTTTGGAAAGACTAATTGGAACGTGTTTCGCTGAAAATTAAATAAACAAGAAACAAAAACTGTTGAAATTTTATGATTATTTCGACTGGAAAATGGCTAGTATTTTTCCTCACCCATCCTAGAAACCCGGTTTTGACAATGACATTTTGCCATGTTGCAATAAATGCTACTTCGGGTGTAAATCGCTCTCCAACTGCTTCCGAATCTCTCTCAATTAGCAAAACAACATCAAGCTCTTTAACCAGATTCACCTAGGATACAATAATACATGTATAATTGCATTAATTTGCATACGTAAATACTGTTAACAGTTATCATGGGCTACGATTTCCTCATTACATTATTCATTAATAATCACCAATAAACAGCAGCCTGCGGTTTACCACCTGGTGATTTTTCAGCATACTAAGAACTGATCCCTGTTTAAATAAGCATTCACTTTTACATATTATGGAATTAGGACCAACGTATTTTATTTCCGATTGTTTATGCGAAATGTCAAATTGATTTATTTCTATGTGGCTAGTTCAAACATTCTTACCAGCTTCGAAAAAAATCAAGCCATCGATGTGTAACTGCAAAATTGCAACAACACAAATTCTGTCAATAAAATACTGACTCTTCGTTCGTGCATCGACAAATATATGCATTAATTTATGCTGGTCCAAATGTTTAAAGCAAAGACCTGTACTTAATACTGGTTTCACTTCATCATGTTAAGGGGATTTGACCAGTATTTATCAGCACATACCCCAAGAATTGTTTGTTTCTTGTATCGTTTTAGGGATTACTTTATCCTAGTACTGAATGATCCTAAGCTTTCATACAAACCTACCTACTATCCTCAGAGATTGTTTGACAAATGTAGCTTATCATATGTACAAAGATTGCAACTAACACCATTTAGTGGCTTCCCCTTCGTGTTATTCCAAATAAATACCCAGAGGGAAGTTTAAAATTGAGAAATAAAAAACACTAGTGGGGGAAATTAACCAAGTCGCTAATCCCTTTTTATTAATTAAAATTTCCGTAGCGTTCATGTCAATCAATATTACTTCGTTGTCACCAACCGTTATCACAGAATCAGCTCGAGAAAATGGTAACCTGCCAGATAAAGTATCAAAACTAGTGTCGTAGATGCCATTAGTCCTCATCAACGATCACAGAGTTCAAGTTGCTCGGAGATACGTACAACTGCAAATATGTATGTAATTCCCTATCCCAAGTGATTAGATGATATATATATATATATATATATATATATATATATATATATATATATATATATATAAAGAGAGAGAAGAGAGAGAGAGAGAGGGAGAGGGGGGAGACAGTGAGAGAGAGAGAGGGCAAACATATGTGACTAATTCCTTCCACTTTAAATTTACAAAACAATTATATAAATGGAACTACTTTGAAGCAACTTACCTGCTCGGAAAGCTAAAGATCTTTAAATTGCATCTCCAAATGGGAATATAGCTAAACCTAACAGTTTATTTATAGTATTTGTTGAACAATATCTTTGTGATTTCTAGTATATATTTTTTAAACAGATTACTGAGTAACTACATCTGTTTATTTGATATAAAGTGATGCTTTTTTTTAGTGATTTTCACTTACTATATCATTAAAATTCAGTCACCAGCTGTTTAATTTTTCCATCATTTAAATGACAATTGGAATCACATCAATTCTAAATGTTCACGACTAAATATAAACACGAACGTTTGTAAATATCCCCGATGAAGATTATACCGGTGTTCCTGTACGTATGACATTTCGGAAGACGTTCGGTTACGAAGCAGACATATTCAATAACTTTGCTTATCACATCCAGATAGACAGGTTTTTTGTGTACTAGGAGTTACACTCATATCAGTTAAGCAGTGATTGATTTATTAGCATATTCGAATATACAAATATGAAGCAAATGCGTAATATTATACCAAAATATTATAGAAAGACATAGTTATTTGTTTACAATTTGTTAATGTTTCACTTTCCGTCGATGTTATTACATCACTGATAGCATCATAATAAAAATTGCAGCAGCTGCAGCGAACAAAAGCGAAATGTTCTGATATAACCCTAAAGGTAATGCAACCAGTGTTGTCGCTGTAATTATAACTAGATTTATTTACCTGTAAATTCCCCGTTTCCATCTTTCGTGGAGGTTCTGACATTTCGAAGCAATAAAGGTATAATGTTCGAAAACATTTGTCAGCAACATAAAAGTATTAACAACGTTTCATAGCTGTCTAGCTTAAGTAGACAAAAGACATAATATCGAAAAACATATTACTTGTTAACGGTTAACGAAATACACAGCATAAACATGCACTATTCTACGTGTTACCACACTTGTGTATGATTGTATGTGTACAGACTAACACGCCTATGCACGTGCTGACATATAAGCCCTAATTAATCTATTTCAGTTTAGTTATAAAATCAGTGATTAAATCCTGATGTTACCTAGCCTTACACTGAACTAGGAAGAACGTGCAATATTTTAGTGACGTCCTAACAATGAAAATGAATACTGCATATTTTAGTCAAAGGGTTTCCTGGAACTTTGTAATCACCCAATTGTATACCGTGTGGAAATAATTGGCAAGAAATCTATTATAATACATTTCTTTTGTACAAAATTTAAAGTTTAACTGGTTGTAGTCTATATTTAATACCATTATTGTTGCTGCAGTTGTAGCGGATGACATTCCATGTTACATCAATATTGTATTAATGCGCTACCGCAATTCACGAATCAAGTAGAAGCTTGGAATGAAACTTACTTCTAAATAGGAAGAGTAGTAGTAGTAGTAGTAGTAGTAGATGTAGTAGTAGTAGTAGTAGTAGTAGTAGTAGATGTTGTTGTTGTTGTAGCAGTAGTAGTAGTAGTAGTAGTGGTAGTAGTAGTAGTAGTAGTAGTGGTAGTAGTAGTAGTAGAATATCTTGTTGTTGTTGTAACAGTAGTAGTAGTAGTAGTTGTTGTTGTTGTAGGAGGAGGAGTAGCAGTAGCAGTAGTAGTAGTAGTAGTAGCAGAAGTAGTAGTAATAGTATTATTATTATTATTAGTAGTAGTAGTAGCTGGAGCAGCAGAACCATCAGGAAGAAGGTGAAACAGAAAATAAATATTAATCATTTTAAACATAATTCGTGAAGCATAGATATTCTGGTTTTTCCAAATTTTCTTGAATATCATATGTCTGTGTAAAATTAAGTAATTCCTTGTGCCGAATAAAAATCGAATGTTTCTCAATATTTGACAAAACGAAAATCATATTTGATAAGAGGACAATCGCACTTGACAACTGTGAGTTTATATTGGCTCTTTAATGTAGATTCTCAAATAAACTCTGATATACAATATTGTGCACTTGAAGAACCTATAATTGTTAATTGTTGGTAGATATTTACCATTCTTTGTTGATTATTCAACATTAACACTTGGATGCTGCGATGTCACAATAGATAGAGCGCTGAGCTGTTATCGTGTAGGTAGTAGGCTCGAATCCGACTTAGCCTATGACCAAAGTGTGGCTAGCGCTGAGGCTAAATAACTCTAAATAAAATCGAATCACTATTAATTTCCAATTAGTTTTGGTTATAAACCTCCATATAGTATATTCGAATCCGTCTTATAACCGAGTGTGTGGGAAATTTGCCTAGGAAATTGACCTCGACCTATGACCAATAACGCTAAATATTGAGCCCATTATGTCAACAATAATTCCTGCTAAATCCTGTTAAGACTGGCTCTCTCCGATTAAGTACAAAACACAAACAGCCTCCAAATCAGTGTTATGATGCGAGAACAAGGTGTACCTGCTGTGCAAGATGTAGATAAGTGCGCCGCGCATAAAACACATCCCGAACACGGACTGCTTGAGATGGAGACTCGGCTAGGTCTGGCAAAAGCTGCCCTGGATTTATGCTGGGCCAGTAACGAATGAGCGGGTTGTAGATCGAAAAATTAAAAACAACAAAGTTCTCGTGGATTAAAATTGTGGTTTAGGAGTGTTTTAACTCGTTCTTGCTTTGTTTGTTGTTTTTGTTGTTGTTTTGTTTGTTGTTCGACGCCAATGGCTGGTTAGATCAGTTCTCAATCGTGTTTTTTTTCGATAGTGAGCTACCCGGAAATGGGACCATTATCCGAACTACAAAATATTTCACCAATTGGTAGACACGACGAATGCCATTTAGTGCAAGGCATTATATTTATTATTATTATTTTTATTGTTATTATTATTATTATTATTAGTAGTAGTAGTAGTAGTATTTTAATAATTATCATCACAATCGTCAGACTCCGTTAATTACTGCCACTCAATCTCAACGACCGAAATCGTTAGGAGCGCGATTTTCTCCTTTGTTCTGTACGCGTAGCCATCGTCAGTAAATGCTAACGAGTAATTTAATTGGTATGTGTATGTGAGGAATACTTAAAGCAATTGTTTCATCCTAATCCTTGTTTCATTACCATTGGAAGTCGCTCGGCCCATTGAGCATATGATGTGTACAAAAGTGGCCGTAAAACGCTGATCGTCGTCGTCATCATTATCATCCTCCTCCTCATCATCATCATCGTCATCATCATAGTGTGATGTCAACACTCTTCCAAAACAGAGCTGGCACGCATAAGTTTCGGTATTATTTATTATTCGCATGATCGCCAACTCAGAATGATCCGTGTAAACACATTCTTATCATGACATTTCTACACACAAAATAGGTATTCTGCATATATAACTTGGAACATATAAGTGCTAGATCGACTAATATTGTCAATTATAGTAATTTGTATTATAATCATTTGAACGGGATTGACCACCAAAGAATTGCCTGAAATGGTTAAAAAACGGACTGGTTCGTCGTTGCTTACCTTTAGGAAGAATTAGCACACCAACCCACATAGCGACCAAAGTAACTGTTTTCTAGTTTATGTCAGTGATTATTGGATGTATTAAATAACGACGCCACACGACGGTTAATCGTTTTTGAGGACGCGAAGGCTTCTGATAGTGACATATAAAGCGTTTTCGCTCTATCTGTAGTTATTACTCTACCAATTACAGTGGGAACGAAAATTCTCCTCGCACTCAATGTATAATGAGAAAACTGGAAAATCGGTTTACTCTTAAGTGTATTGTCTCAGTTTAAAATGACGACCATAAGTAATCAATCCTATTAAATCGTTGTTACTTATGTCCCAGCTTTCCTATAAGTATTTTAAGTCTTAATTTGAAGATGTACGTACAATTTCTTAAATTACCCAATAGTCAGTGAGATACGCTGATCTTCAATTAATAAAGTGGCCATGTAAATGTGAGCGTTCTAGCACATGCTGCCCGAGATTGGTTGATCTGAAAATGTCATCCTGTTATTTTGGTGTCTACATACCTTTGTCTATCCCAGTGCATATTGAAATCGCTTAAGATAAACAGATGGCCACTATTTGTAGCAAGGAAATCACCAATTTCTGAAAATGCTTTGACGAAATGAAAGAGATTTCAGACCATTTTAAGAAGTACAATGTGGTCGGTTGATTAGAGCTACACAAATAATTACCCAGCCATATACAGAGGTCAGCTGATAGTTTTTCAGCTCTTGCCCAATCTCTCACCTTTTTGTGAGTCCGAGCTGCATTGTGAAATGAATATCCAGCTGTATTTACAAAATCAACGGAATAATTTTTGAATTTAAAATACATATCATATTCGGTGGAGACTTATAGTGTGCCACAGCACATAGATTTCACATCTATAATTTAGAGTCTAACAATACATTTCCGTGTGTACCTCTGTGTCAGTAGATGGTGTTACGGGCAAAGTCATACAATTACTTGCATTCGACCCTTCGTGCCCTTACATCTATGGGATCATACGACTAGAATCGGTTATATATATATATATATATATATATATATATATATATATATATATATATATGTGTGTGTGTGTGTGTGTGTGTGTATATAAAGACAGGTTAGTTCTTAGTGTAAACACATGTGTGATGGACAATTTAGAATGTCAAAAAATTAAATTAAAATAATAAAAACAAAAGAAAAAAATCAGGAAATTACATTTATACCATATGACCCTTAATACACCAGTGGTGTTTGCATCTGATAGCTGAAATATCTGAGAAATATTTCGATGCCGTGGCGTTCAGTGCCCGTCATATTTTCCGCCAATAATGATACGATTACTAGGCATGATTTCTGTACTGCAGCTATTGGATGTTGGCATCAATCGTCCAATGAAATCAATACTAAAAGCCAAGTGGGTGGAGTGGTTGCAAAATGGCACCAAACCGTTCATACAGGGAGATAATAGCGGCACACTTAATATACTCACCACTGCACAATAGGTCAATTATAAGCGGAAGGAACTGGGCCCCCAACAACATCATGAAATCATTTAGACGCTGTTGTATCTCCAATATTGTAGACAGATGAGGATACTGCCACTCAATCTCAACGACCGAAATCGTTAGGAGCGCGATTTTCTACTTAGTTCTGTACGCGTAGCCATCGTCAGTAAATGCTAACGAGTAATTTAATTGGTATGTGTATGTGAGGAATACTTAAAGCAATTGTTTCATCCTAATCCTTGTTTCATTACCATTGGAAGTCGCTCGGCCCATTGAGCATATGATGTGTACAAAAGTGGCCGTAAAACGCCGATCGTCGTCGTCATCATTATCATCCTCATCATCATCATCATCATCATCATCATCATCATCATAGTGTGATGTCAACACTCTTCCAAAACAGAGCTGGCATGCATAAGTTTCGGTATTATTTATTATTCGCATGATCGCCAACTCAGAATGATCCGTGTAAACACATTCTTATCATGACATTTCTACACACAAAATAGGTATTCTGCATATATAACTTGGAACATATAAGTGCTAGATCGACTAATATTGTCAATTATAGTAATTTGTATTATAATCATTTGAACGGGATTGACCACCAAAGAATTGCCTGAAATGGTTAAAAAACGGACTGGTTCGTCGTTGTTTACCTTTAGGAAGAATTAGCACACCAACCCACATAGCGACCAAAGTAACTGTTTTCTAGTTTATGTCAGTGATTATTGGATGTATTAAATAACGACGCCACACGACGGTTAATCGTTTTTGAGGACGCGAAGGCTTCTGATAGTGACATATAAAGCGTTTTCGCTCTATCTGTAGTTATTACTCTACCAATTACAGTGGGAACGAAAATTCTCCTCGCACTCAATGTATAATGAGAAAACTGGAAAATCGGTTTACTCTTAAGTGTATTGTCTCAGTTTAAAATGACGACCATAAGTAATCAATCCTATTAAATCGTTGTTACTTATGTCCCAGCTTTCCTATAAGTATTTTAAGTCTTAATTTGAAGATGTACGTACAATTTCTTAAATTACCCAATAGTCAGTGAGATACGCTGATCTTCAATTAATAAAGTGGCCACGTAAATGTGAGCGTTCTAGCACATGCTGCCCGAGATTGGTTGATCTGAAAATGTCATCCTGTCATTTTGGTGTCTACATACCTTTGTCTATCCCAGTGCATATTGAAATCGCTTAAGATAAACAGATGGCCACTATTTGTAGCAAGGAAATCAACAATTTCTGAAAATGCTTTGACGAAATGAAAGAGATTTCAGACCATTTTAAGAAGTACAATGTGGTCGGTTGATTAGAGCTACACAAATAATTACCCAGCCATATACAGAGGTCAGTTGATAGTTTTTCAGCTCTTGCCCAATCTCTCACCTTTTTGTGAGTCCGAGCTGCATTGTGAAATGAATATCCAGCTGTATTTACAAAGTCAACGGAATAAATTTGAATTTAAAATACATATCATATTCGGTGGAGACTTATAG
>JAODUP010003586.1:0-12026 GCA_025642065.1 Paralvinella palmiformis | reverse complement strand
ATATTTGATTAAATTATCCGGTGGTAAATTTTAAAATAAATTTCAATTTGCACTTGTTAATAACCCCTGCTATTGTTGTCCATCCTAAGAGACCTCTCACTATTTCATCGTGTGTCCTTCTATGTAGACCTTGGATATGCTTTCCAATACGTTTCTGAACTGTTTCGAACACGTTTATTTCTAGTTTAGGGAGATCATCCCAGACTTCGCAACCATAGAGCATAGAGGGTATTAATAATCTCTGCCACAGGCTGCTACATGTCAGTGGCGACAATCCCTCTGAATGAAATCCGGAAGCCTTCAGCATGCCGAGGTTAGCGTAACCTTTGTTGGCCATGATAGTTGTCCTGTTCTGAGATAAGCCATCTCCAGATATTATAATACCAAGATAATTATATGATGTCACTATCTCGTTGATCACCGAGAAACCATTGGTAGTTGTCAATATGTTTCCGCTTTCTATCACCAAACACTATACACTTGGTCTTACTTGGTGAGTATTCCAGGCGCCATAGCCTGTCATACATATAGGCATTGTCGATTGTCAGTGGTTGTGTTGATCCTCTCCTGACAAATGAATGAATATCATGATAGAAAACTTAGAAGTGGAACGTCGATAACAGACCACCTTGTTTAATACCATGAAACACTGCATCACGAATTGACTCCAAGACCATGTATGTGAGACATACACAGTTTTCTTCTCTCGGCCTGTCTGTTGCAGGGGAGGGGGGTAATTACTTGTGTTCAAGCCACGGCTTTAAACAATTACCACTAGTTTCTCCAAAATGTTATTCAAAGTAGGTGTCAATGACACTCCACGATAAGAGCCGACTAAGTTCCTGGGTTTGTGTTTTCCCTTATATAATGGAATGATCACACTATGTTTTAGGACCTGCGGAACATGTGTAAATTAAATAATATTATTGTATAAATCTGTCAAATGCTCATACAGCTTATATCCTCCATATTTAACACATTCATAACTTATTTGGTCGTATCCTGGGGCTTCGTTATTAGGGGGGCCCTTTACACGTATTAGCAATCTCATTAATTGAGAACGGTTCCACGAAGGTGTTGGTTGGGTCGTCTGAGCTATTGGATAACTCTAAAAAGGGGAACTTTCTTTAATCGCATGTGGAATACTGACTTGTACAGCTTTTTTATAGAAATTTTTTTAAAATATTTCCCTTTGGGGGTTTTGGGTATTTTTTAAAAAAAGGGAAATCAAAATTTTTTGAAAATTTTTTTGACTTTAAAACATTAAATAAAAAAAACTTTATGGGAACGTGTGAGGCCGAAAAGACAACCAACATCTGGTACTGCTATCATTGTTGATGGAATAACTTATAAATCACAATACGAACTGTGCGATATGTAGAGAAGACACTACCAGGTAATCTGAAATGAACAGGGAAGTGAATCGACTCGTTATTATTCCAATCATGCTGATATATTATGTAAGCAGTTGAGCGATATCAAGCAGTTATCCAATAGCTCAGACGACCCAACCAACACCTTCGTGGAACCGTTCTCAATTAATGAGATTGCTAATACGTGTAAAGGCCTCCCTAATAACAAGCCCAGGATACGACCAAATAAGTTATGAATGTGTTAAATATGGAGGTATAAGCTTATGAGCATTTGACAGATTTATACAATAATATTATTTAATTTACACATGTTCCGCAGGTCCTAAAACATAGTGTGATCATTCCATTATATAAGGGAAAACACAAACCCAGGAACTTAGTCGGCTCTTATCGTGGAGTGTCATTGACACCTACTTTGAATAACATTTTGGAGAAACTAGTGGTAATTGTTTAAAGCCGTGGCTTGAACACAAGTAATTACCCCCCTCCCCTGCAACAGACAGGCCGAGAGAAGAAAACTGTGTATGTCTCACATACATGGTCTTGGAGTCAATTCGTGATGCAGTTTTCATGGTATTAAACCAAGGGGGTTTTATGACACCAATGACTGTCATATTAGCTGACTTATGTAAGCCAACATTACCTGTTACAATGTAGAATGATAACTTAAATAAAGAACAATTTATTATAATTATAACAAATTAAAATGTTACTATTTTAGCTTAGCAATAATTAAATATTTAAACGAATAATAATGTAAAAAGGCTTTTAGTTTAATTTCACTTTGGTTAATTAATAAGTCAATTGTATATTGACAATAACTGGTGCAGTTATAGTGTAAAGTTGAATTAATCTTGCACTTTTGAGTGTGTGTGTGTGTGTGTGTGTGTGTGTGTGTGTGTGTGTGTGTGTGTGTTAAAACTATTTCATATGCTTGCATTCTAATATCAATATTAGATCAGAATAAAACTATTATATATGCTGAAACCAATATGTTAATTATATAAAATAGTCGATGATATTACCTATCTGACAAGCTGGTCCTCTCCAGTTATATCCAAGAGGTGCTCCATCACATCCACTGGGACATATACCTCCATCACACTCACTGTCTATAGCACAATGACACTTAAAGACGCAATCACTGTCATCCCCATATAAACAATAACCTGAAAATATAATGGCGTCTGCTATTATTCAATTCAATATCTTTATTTTAGACGTACCATGTACAAATGTCCGTATAAACATTAAACAAATAAGTGATTAGAAAAATATTTAAAAAATCAACATGGTTATGAAATAATATTGCATAATTCAGTCAAAGCTGTTATGTATATAGATCCTGGTTGGGTAAAAAACTCCGCCTACTATAGCACCACGGCCGGGATGAGTCATACAGAAGTTCTATTACATAGTTTAATATTTTAGTGATATAACTAAGTATCTAAATCGTTTTTCATAATATATGCAATTAGTTTTATACTCATTCTGATATGAATCTTTATTATTATGTATCTAAGTATGTACGTTTTAGCAGTGTACAATAAGACACTGACACAGAAAATGGTAAATAATGAATTCGAAATCTGGAAGATCTATCATTACACTGATTTAAAATAGTGTCTTTTCATGCTACGATATGTATAATGTCTTATTATTGCCTCACCCCAAATTTATGTATGTGAGTTTTAAGTGTGTGTGTTTGTGTTTGTGTGTGTGTGTGTGTGTGTGTATGTACGTATATATATGTGTGTGTGTTTGTGTGTGTGTGTGTGTGTGTGTATATGGGTTTATTTCCCCTTCCTGGAGTACCTTACAAATGTTATGAATAGCAGTAACTATATATACAGACATTTACATATACACATCTATATGATGAAATGTTCATTACTATGGGAAGCGCTTGTCTAGTGCATGACCTCCATTAGAGATATCAGTTCATTTCCAGTAATATAACAAAATTCAATGTAATTATCGACATCATTAAATAAAGAATTCCTTTTTGATAAGATAGTATCTAGAAAGACTTGGTCTGTAGAACTGATCAATTGAACTTCTTGTTCTCCATCTAATTTGTCAAGAATATTGTCCCAGGCTTTAGAGCGTGAACCAATTATTCCTTCGCACCTCATTATATAGTGTTCTACGGTATCAGTGTACTCCTGGCGATATACTGTACATATGTCAGCAGTGTCTAACTTCTCTGTGTAGACCAGAAGCCTAAAAGTATTCACTAAAGATTTTCTACATTCCATTTTACATATTATGATTGAGTATGTCGTAGCGATTCATGAAGACGCAGAAACCTATGGGCTCCTTTGTCTACAAGTCCTGCTTTCCATCTTCTCTGTTCGTGGGTTAGCATGGCTTGGTCTACTATTTCAGTCCACATTTTCTTGTTTTCTAAAGTGCCTCCTGTCATCTCATGCTGGATTATCACCGACCATAAACTGTATGTATAACCTTTCATGTCAACTGTTTTTGAAGCAAATATGATAACATACAACTGGCAGAGAAAAATATATTTGATTAAATTATCCGGTGGTAGACATTTTTAAAATAAATTTCAATTTGCACTTGTTAATAACCCCTGCTATTATTATTATTATTATCTCTCACTATTTCATCGTGTGTCCTTCTATGTAGACCTTGGATATGCTTTCCAATACGTTTCTGAACTGTTTCGAACACGTTTATTTCTAGTTTAGGGAGATCATCCCAGACTTCGCAACCATAGAGCATAGAGGGTATTAATAATCTCTGCCACAGGCTGCTACATGTCAGTGGCGACAATCCCTCTGAATGAAATCCGGAAGCCTTCAGCATGCCGAGGTTAGCGTAACCTTTGTTGGCCATGATAGTTGTCCTGTTCTGAGATAAGCCATCTCCAGATATTATAATACCAAGATAATTATATGATGTCACTATCTCTAGCCGTTGATCACCGAGAAACCATTGGTAGTTGTCAATATGTTTCCGCTTTCTATCACCAAACACTATACACTTGGTCTTACTTGGTGAGTATTCCAGGCGCCATAGCCTGTCATACATATAGGCATTGTCGATCGTCAGTGGTTGTGTTGATCCTCTCCTGACAAATGAATGAATATCATGATAGAAAACTTAGAAGTGGAACGTCGATAACAGACCACCTTGTTTAATACCATGAAACACTGCATCACGAATTGACTCCAAGACCATGTATGTGAGACATACACAGTTTTCTTCTCTCGGCCTGTCTGTTGCAGGGGAGGGGGGTAATTACTTGTGTTCAAGCCACGGCTTTAAACAATTACCACTAGTTTCTCCAAAATGTTATTCAAGTAGGTGTCAATGACACTCCACGATAAGAGCCGACTAAGTTCTTGGGTTTGTGTTTTCCCTTATATAATGGAATGATCACACTATGTTTTAGGACCTGCGGAACATGTGTAAACTAAATAATATTATTGTATAAATCTGTCAAATGCTCATACAGCTTATATCCTCCATATTTAACACATTCATAACTTATTTGGTCGTATCCTGGGGCTTTGTTATTAGGGAGGCCTTTACACGTATTAGCAATCTCATTAATTGAGAACGGTTCCACGAAGGTGTTGGTTGGGTCGTCTGAGCTATTGGATAACTGCTTGATATCGCTCAACTGCTTACATAATATATCAGCATGATTGGAATAATAACGAGTCGATTCACTTGCCTGTTCATTTCAGATTACCTGGTAGTGTCTTCTCTACATATCGCACAGTTCGTATTGTGATTTATAAGTTATTCCATCAACAATGATAGCAGTACCAGATGTTGGTTGTCTTTTCGGCCTCACACGTTCCCATAAAGTTTTTATATCTATGTTAATGTCATTTTCCACTTTTCATATTCTTTTTGATAAACATTTTGTTGTTTATCCTCAAACATGCGGGCAAACCTTCTTTTTCCAGTTTTATATCAGAATACGATTCGTGAGTGTTATCCCGTGGTTTGCTATGTCCAATTCAAACGTGACGTAAGCTTATTTGCTCTTTGTGTCGTATAATTTGTGCTCTTTGTGGAGCTCTTTAAGTTCATCATCCCAAAAGGGAGGAACATGTGCTTTGAATCTGCATGGTGGAATACTGACTTGTACAGCTTTATTTATAGCAAGATGAATATCTGTGATGTATTGATCATGGTCAGATTTTGAGTTATGGTGTATCCTTCTATATGTGATAGCAGGGACAGCAGGATATGTCTGTATAATGATAGGTAAATGTTAAGGCGTATTTAACGCATGGTCCTCGTGAACATAGCACGACAAACATCGATGACAAGTGTTTGTTGGAATTATAAAAGGATCTAGGATGGATGCGTCGAAGTTAGCAACACCTGTGTAATCAAGAATTCTCCAAGCAAGCGTCCTCGGTCATTTCCTTGTGAACGGGCTCTATGTCCCCATTGTTGACCTAATTGACCATTGAAGTCTCCACATGATATTAAAGTTCCCTCGTTTGACAGCCATTCCAATGTTATTTGCCAATCAGTAATACACTCACTATATAGGCCTGTCGTATACTTTGTGCTCGGGCGGTATACGTTAATGACAAATATAGGATCAGAGTCACTGGAATCAATCCTGATCGCCATGATTCTATCAGAATGCACTGGAAGACTAAGATTTGTAATGGAGTAATTCATCTTATTATTCCACAGAATAGCCAAGCCACCATTTTGAAGTCTCAATGAACATAACGGATTATTTTCGTCGCACATATTGACATGACCACTGAAATTGACATTTATTGTAGTTAAGAAGTTTTTGTGTTCATAGTATAGATGGTTTTCCTGGACACAGAGTATATCACATGAACTCATGAGTTCATCCAAATATCCACACTCGACATGACCCACGACAGTTATATGACGTAATGCTAATCGTATTATCAAAAGTAGCCATGGCTATTGGTCTTTATCTATCAATCTTCTGACATGAAAACCTTCAGGCTAGAAATCTTTCTCTATTATGGCATCAATATCATCTGCTCGGAGCACTATTTTTGCCGCCACAGTATTGTCCTTATGGTTTATAATTCTTATGGCCCTGAAGTATATATCCTTATCGCGCAGGTAACTTTCTAGACTAACTACGATTACCTCATCACTTTGATCAACAACTATCCCTCCTATGTATACCGCTCCTAGATTTGGTCGCTTCTCCCGGGGTATATATCCTTTCAGGGTACGAGACTTAAGTCTCACTGGTGATTGCGATGATGTCGTAGATGTAGATGGCGTCGGCAGTTCTACTCTGGGATTTAAATTATCTTCTCGTTTCTCACAACAGAAGTCTGATTCTTAGATGGTGTTGGCTGCTCTGTCCCGTCATGAATATTATTATCAGCTTGTAATATTGTTTGTGCTCGTGATCGTGCGAGTTCCAATGTGTTGAGCATTTGTGTCAAATTTGCCATGTTTGAGCGATCGTTGTTAGCTCGTGTATCTCCTTAGCAACGTAGTTCCCGTATTTCAGTTTTAAGCTGATTACAATTTTCAGTCAGATTCTTCACCATCTTATCCTTTTCCTTGACACCCTTTTCCAGCGCGACCACACGTTGTTTGAGATTAACATAAGAGTTTTTAATGTCAACAATTTCTATCCTCAGATTACGAATCAGTTTTGTGTCCTCCTGTATTTCTCTTATGTCTTCAGCTAATTTATCACAATTTATTCTCATCTCGGTCAGGAATTCACGGCAGAATGAGATCATTGTAGCATTGAAATCATCATTAACTTCGCCAGGCGTAGCTTCAGGGTCTCTACTGGCCATGGTGCTGTTCATGTCACTTTGGTTAACCAGTGATGACGGGCGGTTGTCACTGGCTAGTCTCTTCAAGCGAGATTGTTCGCGATCAGGAAATAACTTGTAGATGTATCCAGACAAATCACCCTGAATATAGTGGTAGAGCACAAATATATCTTCAGTTTTTCCAAGATCCATGAAAGCTTCCCTTGTAAAACCATTAATATAATAACAATAGGGACTGTAATATTCTAAACAATTACAGAGCTGTTTCAAATCTTACATTTTTATCTAAAGTTATAGAAAGGGCAGTTACTTTCCATCTAAACAAATATTTAATCAGTAATAACCTTAATGAATAATAATAATAAATAATATGTGATATTTATATAGCGCCCTATTCAGCTAGAAGCTGCTCTAAGGCGCTTTACAATATTATTATCCCTGACTCAGACCTGTTTCCATGCAGTACATATCTCAATTCCCAAGTGAGCATACAACGCATGCTGCCATTATAGGAGCAAACGTTACTCACAATTAGCCATCGCGTCCTGTCAGGTACTCATTTTTTATGGATGAGTGAACGAGTCGCCACATGACGGCATTGCAGTTCACGGAGCCTCGAACCTCCGACCGTTCGGTTACGAGTCCTACACTCTAACTAACTGTACTATCACGACTCGACGAATGAATCACTACTCTCTACATATAAATGTGGCCACAGAACTGAAACAACATTGGTTCGGGTGAAAAATTATATTATAATAATAATAATGTATATTTAATAAAGCGCCCTTACTAGCATGAGCCATTCAAAGGCGCTGTACAAATAATATGTAATTTAATAATACCCCAAATAATGTCTGTAAAACCCCTGTAATGATTTAAAGATAATAATTATTTATCTGTGAAAGCGACCTTAAATAGGTGTGTTTTAGAAGAGACTTAAAATTTACATCATTGCGCACGGTTATTGAATATTGGGTTAAAAAATGATCTGGTCATTTATTGTGTCATAATTGTTGGAAATAAATAAATACACCACGAGATTATGTGTCATTGTGGTTCCAATGGATGATGTATTATTTTTGTTACATACAACGACATGTCTTTACGATCTAAAAATGTGACAGACTAACGGCATGTCACAGGCTCGACATCCACGTTTATCAGACATATTAACATTTGACAACAGTGCCGGATTAACGAATTTCACTATATATATATATATATATATATATATATATATATATATATATATATATATATATATATATATAATATACTTTTTATAAATATATATAGATATATTTATATATATTAATGAAATGGTATTTAATTACTATTTCAAAAAATGTGCGTAGAATTCTTTCAGGAAACCAACAAAACAACATAAAAACTATATATCAAAATTGGAAAATAAATCTTACTTTTATAAGCAAGTGTCGGCGCTGCTAACATAAAGCATCATGGTTAATTATAGATTTGAAATCTAACTGCCATTTGATTGCAATTACTAATCCATGGCAGTTAGTTTTGGCGATTACTGTGATTAAGTATGAATTATCACTTAATAAAACCATAAAATATTTTAAAAATTGGATTTCTATCTACGTGTGTGTGTGAGTGCGTGTATGTGTGGTAAAATAAATATAACACTGCCAGATTACATGCTTTATTCACCAATCTCGAAAATAAGTATATAATAATTGACAAAATTAATTGAAATTTACACACACACACATTATACTTATGTCTGTTTTTATGCCTTTCTGACATTTAAATTACAAAACCACGTGTTTAGAGTGGAATATGTTGGCAATAAAAGAATATACAGGATACCCCCCCCCCCCCCCAATATACTGTATATTGAGTGGATAAAGTGAGCATGGGAGTTGGCTCAATAGGGTTATCGGACATCTCATAACGCCTAACACTCGATGACTTGATAATGAGCCAAGACACCGACTGGAGGCAAATCACTTGGAGAGTCAGACAGAAAGTAGATATTTATATATTGACATTTAATAGACATCGATTAAAAAAAGAACACACAAGAAAACTATTCTATTTCCAGCATCAACTAAACATTATCACCAAATTGACATTAGAATGTTAACAAATATTTATTTTATCTACCAAGAGAAAAAACAGTCATAAACTTTGATCACGTGACAACTAAACACATCAGTAACTTCACTATGATATTTGGGTCACTGCCAAAACATCGCCTAAGATCTTTTTGAAGTTTTTCTGTCGATATTTATGAAGTATAAACATGATATTATTGTAGACTAACAGCAGTTGTTTATAATTTTACCAACCGAGAAACCAAAGTCTGATGGCTTCGCGTCAACATGACAGCGAAATATCTCACTAATTTCGCCATTGCGTTTAGCCCACTCCCATACATCACCGAGTATCTGATTAAATTTCCAACTTTTCTGTGGATAGTTGTCTAGAATAACAATACTGTCATTGTTAGCCATCTTCTTAAAGTTCAACAAATCAGCTTTACATATACCAGTAGTATGTCCACCATCAATGATAATTAGATCACACAATACCTCAGGATGTTGACGGTGAAAAATCGGTATTGTCTTCGTGGAATCTCCCCACGTGATATTAAAGCGTTCCGGATGTAGTTTCCTGATGTATTCCGCCATTGGCTTTGCATATTGATGGACTCCAATATCAAATGAATATACGTGAGCATTCGGATTAATTGTCAGCCATCCAAAAGTGCTGTGTCCGGCGTTAAATCCTGTCTCACATATTGTCTTTACAGACGAATGTGAGGCCAGTTCTAGATAAGCTTTGAAGGCTACAGTTATTTGTCCAGTGTAGCCTTCTCCTGGATCCTTTTTCTTCATAGTGTTCTGGAAAGTACTCACATATCCTTGATAATCCTTAGAGAAAGATGACGGAAGTTCAGAATTACCGTTAAATAACTGACTGCAAGTCAGGATATTGTTTGGCACAAACGAGAAACGTTTGTCCCAATTAATGACAGCTTTTGAATTCTTCTGAAATGTTTTATCAGGAAGAGTTTTCCTCACACAGTCTACTACATTTGATACAGTTGACCATAATGTACTTTTCTTTGGGTTAAAAGACATGTTTGGTCTATCATGTAAAATATTTGAATGGTTTCTATCCTATCTGGAACAATGCTCACAGAGAATATCTGTTCATCGTATTTTATCTGACGTTCATTTTTTGTTCTCTGGAATACCATAGGGTTCAGTTCTTGGTCCTCTGGTTTTCACAATGTATATCCGTCCTCTTGGGATCATTGAGCAACGATATGGGGTTAAATAGCACTTGTATGCTGATGACACACAGCTGTATATATCACTGGATCCTGAAAATGAGTTAAATTTCTCCTCTTCCTTGAAGTATATTAGAACATTATATTGCTGATATTCGGCTATGGATGACTCAAAATATTCGAACACTAAATGATAACAAAACAAATATTATATATTTGGCATCACCACATTGTGTTAAATTCCCAAGGACACCATCAATACAGATGGGTGCATCTTCGATTACCACCATATGGGTCAGTAAAAAATATAGGGGTTATTTTTTATCAATGTATTAACATGTATGAACATGTCACATCAGTATGCCGAGCCGCCTACTACTATATTAAGAATATTTACTGTTTAAAAACATTCTTGACACAAGAAGCACTTAAATTGTAACTGTAGTCCATGCCTTTATTGACTTATAAATCTATTAATGATATGGCGCCAGAATACCTGTGTGAACTGGTGTCCATTAGAAAGTCATCCCGAAAACTTAGGTCATCCACTAAGATACTATTGTAGGTACCAGTATCCCGGCTCTAGTCATATGGTGATTGTGCGTTTAGTGTTGCAGCCCACACTTTGTGGAATAAGTTGCCGGGAGATATTAGAAATGCATTGTCTCTAGAATATTGCTAAATCCATTCTAAAAACAAACCTGTTCAATGTCGCTTTCACAGATAACTAATAATTATCTTTTAAATCACTTACAGGATTCTTACAGACATATTATTTAGTGAATTATTATATTACTTATTATTTGTACAGCGCCTTTGAATGACCCTTGCTAATAAGGGAACTTTATTTAATATAGATCTACATTATTATTATTATTATTATTATCATTATCATCATTCTACGTAAATAAATTTCATACCGACTCAAGTAAGTTCTACTTTATATATCAATGGAAAGGCGTCATGTAGTAATTATTATTATTATTATTATTAAATTAGTATGATTATTATTTAAAGTAGTCCGAACCTACAACTCGTTACACATTTTATTTGCTGATGGTACTACTTCTCAAAGTTGGCATACGCAGAAAATATGATAGAATAATAATAATAATAATAATAATAATAATAATAATAAACTTCTACGGCGCCAATATCCTCGAAAAACATCGAGCTCAGTGACGTACCTAGTACACGTATTGGGAAATCTCGTAGTCAATTTTTAGGCACGTACGACTAAAAATACATCAACAAATGATCGGATGCAGTGATAACTTGGGAGGGATAAACAAGTCTGATATGGTGAGTCTTCAAATGGTGACAGAAAGAAACTATGCTATTTGATGACGTAACATGTTCAGGAGTGCATTCCAAAGAGTAGGGACAGCAACTGAAAAGGCACGAATCCGTGCATGTGTTTTAACCCTGGTAACAGACAGCAAGTGAAAACCAGATGAACGAAGCACTCTGGGATTGGGTGCTACAGAAAGCACGGAACATAGAAGAAAGGGTTTTATTGACACACACGCGCACATACACACTCATGCACGCACGCAGCACCCCCAATATATATATATATATATATATATATATATATATATAATA
>JAODUP010003594.1:0-11095 GCA_025642065.1 Paralvinella palmiformis | reverse complement strand
AACAAAGAAAAGTATAAATTTAAAAAAACAAAGAAAATAAAAATTTTTTAAAAAAAAAAAGGGAAAATATAAATTTAAAAAAAAAAAAAAAAGTATAAATTTCAAAAAAAAGGGAAAGTATAAATTTAAAAAAAAACACAGGAAAGTATAAATTTAAAAAAAAAAGGAAAGTAAAAATTTAAAAAAAAACAAAGAAAAGTATAAATTTAAAAAAAAAACATAGGAAAATAAAAATTTTTAAAAAAAACAAAGAAAAGTATAAATTTAAAAAAAAACACAGAAAAGTTTTAATTTAAAAAAAAAAAGGAAAGTATAAATTTAAAAAAAAACAAAGAAAATTATAAATTTAAAAAAAAAAAAAAAGTATAAATTTAAAAAAAACACAGAAAAGTATAAATTTAAAAAAAAAAAAAGGAAAGTATAAATTTAAACAAAAAAAGAAAAGTATAAATTTAAACAAAAACACCGGAAAGTATAAATTAAAAAAACACAGAGAAGTATAAATTTAAAAAAAAAAACACAGGAAAGTATAAATTTAAACAAAACACAGGAAAGTATAAATTTAAAAAAAAAAAAAAAAAGGAAAGTAAAAATTTAAAAAAAAAAAACAAAGAAAAAAAAAAAATTTGCAAAAAAAAAAAAAAAAGAAAAGTATAAATTTAAAAAAACACAAAAAAGTATAAATTTCAAAAAAAAACACGGAAAGTAAAAATTTTAAAAAAAAAAAAAAGTTAAATTTAAAAAAAACACGGAAAGTATAAATTTCAAAAAAAACAGAAAATATAAATTTGCAAAAAAAAAGAAAAGTATAAATTTAAAAAAAACAAAAAAAAATTTTAAAAAAAACACAGGAAAGTATAAATTAAAAAAAAAAGGTAAAAATTTAAACAAAAAAAAAGAAAGTAAAATTTTTAAAAAAAAAAAAGGGAAATAAAAATTTAAAAAAAAAACACAGAAAAGTAAATTTTTTAAAAAAAAAAGAAAGTATAATTTAAAAAAAAAAAACGGAAAGTAAAAATTTTAAAAAAAACAAGAAAAGTATAAATTTAAAAAAAACACAGGAAAGTATAAATTTAAAAAAAACAAAAGGGAAAATATAAATTTAAAAAAAACAAAGAAAAGTATAAATTTGCAAAAAAACACAGAAAAGTATAAATTTAAAACAAAACACAGGAAAGTATAAATTTCAAAAAAAAACAAAGAAAATTATAAATTTAAAAAAAAAACAAAGAAAAGTATAAATTTGCAAAAAAACACAGAAAAGTATAAATTTCAAAAACAAAACACAGGAAAGTATAAATTTAAACAAAAAAAGAAAAGTATAAATTTAAACAAAAACACCGGAAAGTATAAATTAAAAAAAACACAGAGAAGTATAAATTAAAAAAAACACAGGAAAGTATAAATTTAAACAAAAACACAAGAAAGTATAAATTTAAAAAAAAGGAAAGTATAAATTTCAAAAAAACAAAGAAAAGTATAAATTTGCAAAAAAACAAAGAAAAGTATAAATTTTTAAAAAAAACATAGGAAAATATAAATTTAAAAAAAAACAAACAAAAGTATAAATTTGCAAAAAAACACAGGAAAGTATAAATTTAAACAAAAACACAGGAAAGTATAAATTTCAAAAAAAAAGGAAAGTATAAATTTAAAAAAAAACAAAGAAAAGTTTAAAAAAAAAACATAGGAAAATATAAATTTTAAAAAAAACAAAGAAAAGTATAAATTTAAAAAAAACACAGAAAAGTATTAATTTAAAAACAGAACACAGGAAAGTATAAATTTAAAAAAAAACAAAGAAAATTATAAATTTAAAAAAAAACAAAGAAAAGTATAAATTTAAAAAAACACACAGAAAAGTATAAATTTCAAAACAAAACACAGAAAAGTATAAATTTAAAAACAAAACACAGGAAAGTATAAATTTAAACAAAAACACCGGAAAGTATAAATTAAAAAAAACACAGAGAAGTATAAATTAAAAAAAAACACAGGAAAGTATAAATTTAAACAAAAACACAGGAAAGTATAAATTTCAAAAAAAAAAAGGAAAGTATAAATTAAAAACAAAACAAAGAATAAATTTGCAAAAAACACAGAAAAGTATAAATTTAAAAACAAAACACAGGAAAGTATAAATTTCAAAAAAAAAACAAAGAAAAGTATAAATTTGCAAAAAAACAAAGAAAAGTATAAATTTGAAGAAAAAAAATCAGGAAAGTATAAATTTAAACAAAAACACATGAAAGTATCAATTTAAACAAAAACACCGGAAAGTATAATTTAAAAAAAACACAGAAAAGTAAAAATTTTAATAAACACAAGAAAGTATCAATTTAAACAAAAACACAGAAAAGTATAAATTTCAAAACAAAACACAGAGAAGTATAAATTTTAAAAAAAAAACACAGGAAAGTATAAATTTAAACAAAAGGACAGGAAAGTATCAATTTAAAAAAAAAACACTGGAAAGTATAAATTTAAACAAAAACACAAGAAAGTATAAATTTCAAAAAAAAAGGAAAGTATAAATTTTAAAAAAAACAAAGAAAAGTATAAATTTGCAAAAAAACACGGAAAAGTATAAATTTCAAAACAAAAAAAGGAAAGTATAAATTTAAACAAAAAAAAGAAAGTATAAATTTAAACAAAAGCACAGGAAAGTATAAATTTCAAAAAAAAAAAAAACACAGGAAAGTATAAATTTCAAAAAAACAAAGAAAAGTATAAATTTAAAAAAAACATAGGAAAATATAAATTTAAAAAAAAACAAAGAAAAGTATAAATTTGCAAAAAAACAAAGAAAAGTATAAATTTTAAAACAAAACACAGGAAAGTATAAATTTCAAAAAAAAACAAAGAAAATTATAAATTTGCAAAAACAAAGACAAATATAAATTTGCAAACACAGAGTCTAAAATTTTAAAAAACAAAACACAGGAAAGTATAAATTTAAATAAAAAGAAAGTATAAATTTAAACAAAAACACAAGAAAGTATAAATTTCAAAAAAAACAAAGAAAATTAAACAAAAAAAAGAAAAGTATAAATTTGCAAAAAAACAAAGAAAAGTATAAATTTTAAAAAAAACATAGGAAAATATAAATTTAAAAAAAACAAACAAAAGTATAAATTTGCAAAAAAACACAGGAAAGTATAAATTTAAACAAAAACACAGGAAAGTATAAATTTCAAAAAAAAAGGAAAGTATAAATTTAAAAAAAAACAAAGAAAAGTATAAATTTAAAAAAAAAACATAGGAAAATATAAATTTAAAAAAAAACAAAGAAAAGTATAAATTTAAAAAAAAACACAGAAAAATTTAATAACAAAACACAGGAAAGTATAAATTTAAAAAAAAAACAAAGAAAATTATAAATTTAAAAAAAAACAAAGAAAAGTATAAATTTAAAAAAACACACAGAAAAGTATAAATTTAAAAACAAAACACAGGAAAGTATAAATTTAAACAAAAAAAGAAAAGTATAAATTTAAACAAAACACTGGATATAAATTAAAAAAAAAAACACAGAGAAGTATAAATTAAAAAAAAAAAACACAGGAAAGTATAAAAAAAACAAAACACAGGAAAGTATAAATTTCAAAAAAAGGAAAGTATAAATTAAAAAAAAAACAAAGAAAAGTATATTTGCAAAAAAACAAAGAAAAGTATAAATTTGCAAAAAACACAGAAAAGTATAAAAAAAAAAGACAGGAAAGTATAAATTTAAACAAAAAAAGAAAAGTATAAATTTAAACAAAAACACTGAGTATAAATTTGCAAACACACAGAAAAGTATAATTTGCCAAAAAACAGAGAGTATATAAATTTTTTTAAAAAAACACAGAAAATATAAATTTAAACAAAAACACAGGAAAGTATAAATATGAAGAAAAACTCAGGAAAGTAAAAATTTAAACAAAAACAAATGAAAGTATATAATTAAACAATAACACAGGAAAGTATAAATTTAAAAAAAAACACAGAAAAGTAAAATTTTTAATAAACACAAGAAAGTATCAATTTAAACAAAAACACTGGAAAGTATAAATTTGCAAAAAAATATAGAAAAGTATAAATTTAAAAACAAAACACAGGAAAGTATAAATTTAAAAAAAAAACAAAGAAAATCATAAATTTAAAAAAAAAACAAAGAAAAGTATAAATTTAAAAAAAAACACAGAAAAGTATAAATTTAAAAACAAAACACAGGAAAGTATAAATTTCAAAAAAAACAAAGAAAAGTATAAATTTGCAAAAAAACAAAGAAAAGTATAAATTTGAAGAAAAAAAATCAGGAAAGTATAAATTTAAACAAAAACACATGAAAGTATCAATTTAAACAAAAACACCGGAAAGTATAATTTAAAAAAACACAGAAAAGTAAAAATTTTAATAAAACACAAGAAAGTATAAATTTAAAAAAAAACACAGGAAAGTATAAATTTAAACAAAAACACAGGAAAGTATAAATTTCAAAAAAAAAAAGGAAAGTATAAATTTAAAAAAAAAACAAAGAAAAGTATAAATTTAAAAAAAAACATAGGAAAATATAAATTTAAAAAAAAACAAAGAAAAGTATAAATTTGCAAAAAAACACAGAAAAGTATAAATTTAAAAACAAAACACAGAAAAGTATAAATTTAAAAACAAAACACAAGAAAGTATCAATATAAACAAAAACAAAGAAAAGTATAAATTTGCAAAAAACACAGAAAAGTATAAATTTCAAAACAAAACACAGGAAAGTATAAATTTAAACAAAAAAAGAAAAGTATAAATTTAAACAAAAACACTGGAAAGTATAAATTAAAAAAAACACAGAGAAGTATAAATTAAAAAAAAACACAGGAAAGTATAAATTTAAACAAAAACACAAGAAAGTATAAATTTCAAAAAAAAAAGGAAAGTATAAATTTTAAAAAAAAACAAAGAAAAGTATAAATTTGCAAAAAAAAAAGAAAAGTATAAATTTTTAAAAAAAACATAGGAAAATATAAATTTAAAAAAAAACAACAAAAGTATAAATTTGCAAAAAAACACAGGAAAGTATAAATTTAAACAAAAACACAGGAAAGTATAA
The DNA here is from genome assembly GCA_025642065.1 of Paralvinella palmiformis. NCBI lineage: Eukaryota > Metazoa > Annelida > Polychaeta > Terebellida > Alvinellidae > Paralvinella > Paralvinella palmiformis. The sequence continues at coordinate 6,009 of JAODUP010003594.1, read as the reverse complement.
ATTTCAAAAAAAAAAAAAGGAAAGTATAAATTTAAAAAAAAACAAAGAAAAGTATAAATTTAAAAAAAAAACATAGGAAAATATAAATTTTAAAAAAAACAAAGAAAAGTATAAATTTAAAAAAAAACACAGAAAAGTATTAATTTAAAAACAAAACACAGGAAAGTATAAATTTAAAAAAAAACAAAGAAAATTATAAATTTAAAAAAAAACAAAGAAAAGTATAAATTTAAAAAAACACACAGAAAAGTATAAATTTCAAAACAAAACACAGGAAAGTATAAATTTAAACAAAAAAAAGAAAAGTAACAATTTAAGCAAAAACACTGGAAAGTATCAATTAAAAAAAAAAAACAGGAAAGTAAAAATCTAAAAAAAAACACAGGAAAGTATAAATTTAAAAAAAAACAAAGAAAAGTATAAATTTAAAAAAAAAACATAGGAAAATATAAATTTAAAAAAAAACAAAGAAAAGTATAAATTTGCAAAAAAACACAGAAAAGTATAAATTTAAAAACAAAACACAGGAAAGTATAAATTTCAAAAAAAAAAAAGAAAATTATAAATTTGCAAAAAAACAAAGAAAAGTATAAATTTGAAGAAAAAAAATCAGGAAAGTATAAATTTAAACAAAAACACATGAAAGTATCAATTTAAACAAAAACACCGGAAAGTATAAAAAAAAACACAGAAAAGTAAAAATTTTAATAAACACAAGAAAGTATCAATTTAAACAAAAACACAGAAAAGTATAAATTTCAAAACAAAACACAGAGAAGTATAAATTTTAAAAAAAACACAGGAAAGTATAAATTTAAACAAAAGGACAGGAAAGTATCAATTTGGAAAGTATAAATTTAAACAAAAACACAAGAAAGTATAAATTTCAAAAAAAAAGGAAAGTATAAATTTTAAAAAAAAACAAAGAAAAGTATAAATTTGCAAAAAACACGGAAAAGTATAAATTTCAAAACAAAAAAAGGAAAGTATAAATTTAAACAAAAAAAAGAAAGTATAAATTTAAACAAAAGCACAGGAAAGTATAAATTTCAAAAAAAAACACAGGAAAGTATAAATTTCAAAAAAAAACAAAGAAAAGTATAAATTTAAAAACATAGGAAAATATAAATTTAAAAAAAAACAAAGAAAAGTATAAATTTGCAAAAAACACAGAAAAGCATAAATTTAAAAACAAAACACAGGAAAGTATAAATTTCAAAAAAAAACAAAGAAAATTATAAATTTGCAAAAAAACAAAGAAAAGTATAAATTTGCAAAAAAACACAGAAAAGTATAAATTTCAAAACAAAACACAGGAAAGTATAAATTTAAACAAAAAAAGAAAAGTATAAATTTAAACAAAAACACAGGAAAGTATAAATTTCAAAAAAAAAGGAAAGTATAAATTTCAAAAAAAACAAAGAAAAGTATAAATTTGCAAAAAAACAAAGAAAAGTATAAATTTAAAAAAAAAACATAGGAAAATATAAATTTAAAAAAAACAAACAAAAGTATAAATTTGCAAAAAAACACAGAAAAGTATAAATTTAAACAAAAACACAGGAAAGTATAAATTTCAAAAAAAAAGGAAAGTATAAATTAAAAACAAAACAAAGTATAAATTTGCAAAAAAACACAGGAAAGTATAAATTTAAACAAAAACACAGGAAAGTATAAATTTCAAAAAAAAACAAAGAAAAGTATAAATTTGCAAAAAAACAAAGAAAAGTATAAATTTGAAGAAAAAAAATCAGGAAAGTATAAATTTAAACAAAAACACATGAAAGTATCAATTTAAACAAAAACACCGGAAAGTATAATTAAAAAAAACACAGAAAAGTAAAAATTTTAATAAACACAAGAAAGTATCAATTTAAACAAAAACACAGAAAAGTATAAATTTCAAAACAAAACACAGAGAAGTATAAATTTAAAAAAAAAACACAGGAAAGTATAAATTTAAACAAAAGGACAGGAAAGTATCAATTTAAAAAAAAAACACTGGAAAGTATAAATTTAAACAAAAACACAAGAAAGTATAAATTTCAAAAAAAAAAGGAAAGTATAAATTTAAAAAAAAACAAAGAAAAGTATAAATTTAAAAAACACGGAAAAGTATAAATTTCAAAACAAAAAGGAAAGTATAAATTTAAACAAAAAAAAGAAAGTATAAATTTAAACAAAAGCACAGGAAAGTATAAATTTCAAAAAAAAAAACACAGGAAAGTATAAATTTCAAAAAAAAACAAAGAAAAGTATAAATTTAAAAAAAAACATAGGAAAATATAAATTTAAAAAAAAACAAAGAAAAGTATAAATTTGCAAAAAAACACAGAAAAGCATAAATTTAAAAAAAAAACACAGGAAAGTATAAATTTCAAAAAAAAACAAAGAAAATTATAAATTTGCAAAAAAACAAAGAAAAGTATAAATTTGCAAAAAAACACAGAAAAGTATAAATTTCAAAACAAAACACAGGAAAGTATAAATTTAAACAAAAAAAGAAAAGTATAAATTTAAACAAAAACACAAGAAAGTATAAATTTCAAAAAAAAAAAGGAAAGTATAAATTTCAAAAACAAAGAAAAGTATAAATTTGCAAAAAAACAAAGAAAAGTATAAATTTTTAAAAAAAACATAGGAAAATATAAATTTAAAAAAAAACAAACAAAAGTATAAATTTGCAAAAAAACACAGGAAAGTATAAATTTAAACAAAAACACAGGAAAGTATAAATTTCAAAAAAAAAGGAAAGTATAAATTTAAAAAAAACAAAGAAAAGTATAAATTTAAAAACATAGGAAAATATAAATTTAAAAAAAAACAAAGAAAAGTATAAATTTAAAAAAAAACACAGAAAAGTATTAATTTAAAAACAGAACACAGGAAAGTATAAATTTAAAAAAAAACAAAGAAAATTATAAATTTAAAAAAAAACAAAGAAAAGTATAAATTTGCAAAAACACACAGAAAAGTATAAATTTAAAAACAAAACACAGGAAAGTATAAATTTAAACAAAAAAAAGAAAAGTATAAATTTAAACAAAAACACCGGAAAGTATAAATTAAAAAAAACACAGAGAAGTATAAATTAAAAAAAAAAACACAGGAAAGTATAAATTTAAACAAAAACACAGGAAAGTATAAATTTCAAAAAAAAAAAAAAAAAGGAAAGTATAAATTAAAAAAAAAAAAAAGAAAAGTATAAATTTGCAAAAAAACAAAGAAAAGTATAAATTTGCAAAAAAACACAAAAAAGTATAAATTTCAAAACAAAACACAGGAAAGTATAAATTTAAACAAAAAAAAAGAAAAGTATAAATTTAAACAAAAACACTGGAAAGTATAAATTTGCAAAACACACAGAAAAGTATAAATTTGCAAAAAAACAGAGAAAAGTATAAATTTTTTTTAAAAAACACAGAAAAATATAAATTTAAACAAAAACACAGGAAAGTATAAATATGAAGAAAAAAACTCACGAAAGTAAAAATTTAAACAAAAACAAATGAAAGTATATATTTAAACAATAACACAGGAAAGTATAAATTTAAAAAAAAACACAGAAAAGTAAAATTTTTAATAAACACAAGAAAGTATCAATTTAAACAAAAACACTGGAAAGTATAAATTTGCAAAAAAATATAGAAAAGTATAAATTTAAAAACAAAACACAGGAAAGTATAAATTTAAACAAAAAAAAGAAAAGTATAAATTTAAACAAAAACACAGGAAAGTATAAATTAAAAAAAAGAAAAGTATAAATTTAAAAACAAAACACAGGAAAGTATAAATTTCAAAAAAACAAAGAAAAGTATAAATTTGCAAAAAAACAAAGAAAAGTATAAATTTGAAGAAAAAAAATCAGGAAAGTATAAATTTAAACAAAAACACATGAAAGTATCAATTTAAACAAAAACACCGGAAAGTATAATTTAAAAAAACACAGAAAAGTAAAAATTTTAATAAACACAAGAAAGTATCAATTTAAACAAAAACACAGAAAGTATAAATTTAAACAAAAGCACAGGAAAGTATAAATTTCAAAAAAAAAACACAGGAAAGTATAAATTTAAAAAAAAACAAAGAAAAGTATAAATTTTAAAAAAAACATAGGAAAATATAAATTTAAAAAAAAACAAAGAAAAGTATAAATTTGCAAAAAAACACAGAAAAGCATAAATTTAAAAACAAAACACAGGAAAGTATAAATTTCAAAAAAAAACAAAGAAAATTATAAATTTGCAAAAAAACAAAGAAAAGTATAAATTTGCAAAAAAACACAGAAAAGTATAAATTTCAAAACAAAACACAGGAAAGTATAAATTTAAACAAAAAAAGAAAAGTATAAATTTAAACAAAAACACCGGAAAGTATAAATTAAAAAAAACACAGAGAAGTATAAATTAAAAAAAACACAGGAAAGTATAAATTTAAACAAAAACACAGGAAAGTATAAATTTCAAAAAAAAAAGGAAAGTATAAATTAAAAAAAAAAAACAGAAAAGTATAAATTTGCAAAAAAACAAAGAAAAGTATAAATTTGCAAAAAACACAGAAAAGTATAAATTTCAAAACAAAACACAGGAAAGTATAAATTTAAACAAAAAAAAGAAAAGTATAAATTTAAACAAAAACACGGAAAGTATAAATTTCAAAAACACAGAAAAGTATAAATTTGCAAAAAACACAGAAAAGTATAAATTTAAAAAAAAACACAGAAAAGTATAAATTTGAACAAAAACACAGGAAAGTATAAATATGAAGAAAAAAACTCACGAAAGTAAAAATTTAAACAAAAACAAATGAAAGTATATATTTAAACAATAACACAGGAAAGTATAAATTTAAAAAAAAACACAGAAAAGTAAAATTTTTAATAAACACAAGAAAGTATCAATTTAAACAAAAACACTGGAAAGTATAAATTTGCAAAAAAATATAGAAAAGTATAAATTTAAAAACAAAACACAGGAAAGTATAAATTTAAAAAAAAAAGAAAAGTATAAATTTAAACAAAAACACCGGAAAGTATAAATTTAAAAAAAACACAGAAAAGTATAAATTTAAAAAAAAACACAGGAAAGTATAAATTTAAACAAAAACACAGAAAGTATAAATTTAAAAAAAACACGGAAAGTATAAATTTAAAAAAAAAAAACAGAAAAGTATAAATTTAAAAAAAAAACATGGAAAATATAAATTTAAAAAAAACAAAGAAAAGTATAAATTTAAAAAAAAACACAGAAAAGTATAAATTTTAAAAAAAAAACACAGGAAAGTATAAATTTAAACAAAAACAAAGAAAAGTATAAATTTAAAAAAAACAAAGGAAAGTATAAATTTAAAAAAACAAAGAAAAGTATAAATTTCAAAAAAACACGGAAAGTATAAATTTCAAAACAAAAAAAGGAAAGTATAAATTTAAACAAAAAAGAAAGTATAAATTAACACAAAAGAAAAAAAACACAGGAAAGTATAAATTTAAAAAAAAAAAAGAAAAGTATAAATTTAAAAAAAACATAGGAAAATATAAATTTAAAAAAAACAAAGAAAAGTATAAATTTCAAAAAAACACAGAAAAGTATAAATTTAAAAACAAAACACAGGAAAGTATAAATTTCAAAAAAAAAACAAAGAAAATTATAAATTTGCAAAAAAACAAAGAAAAGTATAAATTTGCAAAAAAACACAGAAAAGTATAAATTTAAAAAAAAACACAGGAAAGTATAAATTTAAACAAAAAAAGGAAAAGTATAAATTTAAACAAAAACACCGGAAAGTATAAATTAAAAAAAACACAGAGAAGTATAAATTTAAAAAAACAACAAAAGTATAAATTTAAAAAAACACAGAAAAGTATAAATTTAAAAAAAAACACAGGAAAGTATAAATTTCAAAAAAACAAAGAAAAGTATAAATTTGCAAAAAAACAAAGAAAAGTATAAATTTAAAAAAAAAAGGAAATATAAATTAAAAAAAAAAAAAAAGAAAAAAATTTTCCAAAAA
>JAODUP010000358.1:375000-396824 GCA_025642065.1 Paralvinella palmiformis | reverse complement strand
AAGGGCAGTAAGGGTTAACAAACAATTAAAAAAAGTGCATTAACTGATAGAATCGAAAAAAAATGGATATTCTTAGTTTAGTAAAATGCAAAGATTCAAAATGGCCGCCATATTTCTTCATTTTTCAGGTTCATTTTATAATTTTAATTAACTATATCTTTTGTTTTTAATATTGTGCGTTAGGCCGACCATATTACAATATGGGGACCTAACCGAGACATATATACCATAACTACTGGGTACACAGATAATCTAAGTCGTTCACGAGCTGATGGCGCCGAAGCATACGAGTACAAGATAAAATGATTGGCAGCTTTATCAGAATCAACCGTTGATGAAATCAATGGTACAATTGATTTATGGATGTCCGACAGGGAGGGTGATAGTACCACGCTCTTGCAACATTTAGGTATTGAAGCGAAGACGAAGATAAAATGCTCTGCCAATGTAATTTTGATAATAGACCATGCTTGCAATAAGGTCTTTCGCAATATGGAGCAAAAGATTGGTGTTCAGAAGTTGCTACACTTATCTGCCGATGAGAAAGTATTCGCATCTCCCAGTACCAGCATCCAAACCTTGGCACAAATCGAAATCCGCACATTATTGTCACCCAGCCACGCTGCACATTCAATATCACTATATAATGATTATAAAAATGTGATGGATGTTCAAGCGATTAAACACAACGGTTTCAAAGTCGTTACTGTTAATCTAATCGTTGTGGACGTACCGCAAAAATAGCAAGAGAATACTTGATTTGCCGCCAGTCAATATTAGATTGTTGATCCTAATGCCAACAAATTAATATTCGGAGTTTCCACGTAGATAATGTTTATCCAAAATGATGGTAGAAACAATAAATAGGAATTAAAATAGTTACTTTAGAAGGATAGAATATATATATATATATATATATATATATATATATATATATATATATATATATATATATATTATCTTCGTTTTAATTTAATGGCCACCTATATGATAGCGTTATGATTCCAGTTATTACACTTTATTGGCCAAGGCTAGTATAGCTTTAATATTATAAAGCGTTATGACAAAGGTCTGCTCTTCACTTGGTTTTATTTCATCAGTGTATTTTTGCACATAGACATCACATCGTGAGAACTTCGTTCAACCAACTCCGTGGTCTAGCGGTAGCGTGTTGGATCACAGATCACTACCACCCGCGTTCGAATCTCGGCGTGGGCATATCTGAAGGTTGTTTCATCTTTGACTTCGCTTCATTACCTTTGGAGATCGCTCCGCCCATTTAGCCTACCATGTGCACAAAAGTGGCCGTAAAACATCAATCATCATCATCACCAATCATCTGCCAAAAAGCTGAATGGACTTGTTTAGCCTTGATGGTGGTTACAAGTGGGGCATAGAGCCGAGGGACGATTCACTAGAGAAGTATATCCCCCCCACACGAATAAACTGAATTTGAACCAACAGCCTAGGGGGTTGTAACGGAGTGCTCTCATCCCTGGACTATCGGAACGCCCAGTTTCTGACGAATACTCTCTCTCTCTCTCTCTCTCTCTCTCTTTTTTTTCTCTCTTTATATATATATAATATATTATATTATATATATATATATATATATATATATGCGTGCGTGCGTGGGTGCGTGTGTGTGTATGTATGTATGTATAAATTAATGTATGTATGAGTGTGTATGTCTATGTATGTATGAATGATGAATGTATGTATGTGCATGCGTGCGTGCGTGCGTGCGTGCGTGCGTGCGTGCGTGCGTATGTACGTACGTACGTATGTAGTATGTACGTATGTGTGTATGTATGTATGTATGTATGTATGAATGTATGTGTGTGTGTGTGTGTGTGTGTGTGTGTGTGTGTGTGTGTGTGTGTGTGTGTGTGTGTGTGTGTGTGTGTGTGTGTGTGTGTGTGTGTGTGTGTGCGTGCGCGCGCGCGTTCGTAGTGGGGAAGCCGTGGGGTACGAGAATAATCATCGAGACAACTGACCTTCTTAAAAGACAGTTTCCACAATAATGACTAGATACTAAGATAATACAAAATAACAATGGAATAACAATAAGCCATAATCCGTACTCATCACCGAGAGATTAAACATCTTAACGTCAACATTATGCCGAGTATCTCACAGATAAATGAGTCTTTTATACTTCTCTAAGAATATTACATGTCTCAGCTAACCTCTTCTAATCGTTTATACGACATAAACATTAAATATATTTAACACTCAGCAGCTAACATGAGACATAAGGTAGTTTGTTACTTCCATTTTAGCAATCTCTTTATACGATCGGTGGCAATTACGATCTGTTTTTGACCCATTTAGTCTAACAATGACACTACAATAATGATAAAACTTCTATTGCGCCAATATCCTCGAAAAGAATCGAGCTCAGTGGCGCCCCTAGTACAGGGGTCACCTAGTACAGGCCCCGTATTACAGGAGTTGGGCAAACTCGTAGTCATCATTAAATAATACATATAAATATATGTGGGATGCCTAATTTGTATTGACCTCAGCATTCGTCATGGCGTCTATTGTTATATACCTAGATGGCATACGTTATAGGGACAAGTATAAAGACTACAGCACCATTATAACATCAGGTGTTTATCCTATATTATCGATCATTTCTGTCACAGATACGGCTACGGATGTCGGCTGTTGGCGTCTTTAAATTAGTTTTCTTCCAGCTACTATCATCCAGATAATTAATTAGTTCATCGAGAACGCATCGTCACGATCTTGTAATAGTAAATAATTGTAAACCTTCTAATAAGATAATCGAGGCATGCCTGCACCGTGTACTCTACTTTATCATCAACATGCCGTCTTGATTATCAGACTTCCATCAACTGAGGCGAGTTACTGACAACATTCTAGATCAAAGGGCCGAACACCAGACCGCCTTAGAATAATTAGCATTAAAGACACCGAGGCCGCGTGGGATTGCTCTTCTCTCGCACCGAGTCTTCTCCGGAAAAGTTTGGAGGCAAAACATTTATCAGCGCAGTGGCTCTTTGTTAGCGGAGATATTCCATGTCGGGTCGGGCCTAACATACAAGTGGTTTGTTAATGGCGGGGGAGGGGGAGGGAACGAAATGGTGAATGAAAGAAAACAAACGCCTAAGTTTTACGAAGATCGAAACGATTTCCATGTCAACGCGGTGCAGCACTGACACAATCATATCCCTCTATTTCCGGACTAATCAGTGCAGTGGGCATACGGATTCGCTAAGGAACCAAACCGGATTCGAATTAACTTCATTCGTCTTTAAAGACGCCGTGGGATTGGCGTAAAGCTTTAATCGTATCGGATTAAATAACTAAACCTATTTTTCTGTAATAAGAACTTTTCTGATTAGATTTGATGTCACGGTCACATTGTAATCGTTCCTGTAAAATGCTCCTTAATTAAACAAGGAATAGTGAAAGACTAATTTTCTAGCCGTGACCATCCCAGAGTGCCAGTCGTCTTATGGGCGCTAATAAATATATACTGCCCACATTCTGGGGCTTTTTCTCCCCGAGACCAAATACCGTTAGAACGGTTACAGAGATGGCGGGAGGCGCGTTCCACGTGTTCGGTGAGCATTAACCAGAGGAAGGATGAAGACGTCCGGCCTTGTATCCTTCTACACCAGATAACAATTACGCTTGGAAATGTGAGAGATTCACTAGGATGTTGGCAGAGAGGTCAGACAGGTACGCCTATGGTTCGTCTGCCTTGCAGCGAATGGCTCCTAAAATCTTCGGTTCGAACTAAGTTAACGTTCGTCCGCCCGTTCATTCTCTACCCATCGTCTTTTCGGGGGTGGCCGGGACGACGTTTTATAAACCCCCCGATCTGGCCAACCATCTGCGTTATTATCATTGGATGAAGCGATCAGCCAGTCTAATGATCCGCGCCCCTTTTGTCTCATCTAAATACGTCTCCGGGTTGAGTTATTATTATCAATTAATCACCTCATCTTGCTGCTAATCTTTCCAAATGTCACCTTCTTCTGGATTGCTATGCGTGATTGTTAAATGGATGCGGATCGGTTAATATCATGGTAAACTCTGATTTCGTTTAAGTGTGTGTGTGTGTGTGTGTATTTGTTACGTAAACAATTTGTATGTCGTACACTTATAACCAAGCCCGGCGCTGACATCGCAAACAACGTTCTTACGGTGAATTTTTTATGAGGATATTTTCGGTATGTGTCTGAGTTTTTATGAATGTGGGGGGGTGTTTGTTATGCTGAGTGTAATTTTAGCGAGACGTTGTTAGTGTGTTTAATTTATTGCTATTTTGGCGAAGATCTTTATGAGCTCAGACGGTGATGGAAGCCAGCGCATTATATAAATGACAAACAAAAATCCACCGACTTAACACTGATAGCTACCGTCAGAGAAACATATATCTGTGAGTGGTACCACCTTGCTGAACATTGTCAACTTGATTATTTGTTGATGTCAGGAGAATAAAGGTTATATACTGAATTGCCGGGATCGCGGAGTTCGTAATGGCTTCATTTGAGGGGAAGGATGACGGATGATAGGAAAATGTCGTATTGAGGTTGTGTTGTGTGTGTGTGTGTGTGTGTGCGTGCGCGAGGCTATATGTTTATTAATGAATATATACGCAGGCGCCAGTATATCCTTCCCGAAATTTAAATCTTTTTATTTAGCCATTCCTACATATATTCCACTTCTTATTCTTATTTTGCGTTCTAGTACTGAACGACCTCTACGTAAGCTTGTAATCAGTCAAATCCAGTTTATAATCAAATTGTCTCGAACAAGTTTCACCGTCAGCTATGTCATAGATAGAAGATGCTTCAAACTATCTGTTTCTGCCCATCTACACTACACCTCCTTATTGTGTTTTCCCATCTACCGAGATAGTTGATAGATGTAGCTCAGTTGACAAAAACAAATTAATTAAAGAAGACGGCATACGTGTCGACTTTGGAAGAGGCACGTGATCGGGATATCTCTCACCGTGGGGCATCTGATCCCGACTGTCATCGAGCCGCAGAGGTGACTGGATCTACGAGGCGGGCGTGGCTCCACAGCCAACGTTTAGCATACTCTGGCTGGGGTCGACTCGATCCGGTAGGGGTCATCTCGATCTGGATGAGTTGATCTCGATCCGAGTGGGTCACGGGGTTCCGGCTGCGATGTAGGGCGAGAAAAGCGTCAATGTCGAGGCGAGAGTGTCTGTTAAATAGGTATCTAGTGCCGCTAATGAGCTACGGAAGCTGGTTGGCAACATCAGCATTTCAGGTTAGTTTGGTGCGGGTTTTCTCTGCGACCAGTGGTGTACTGGGCACAGGTAGCCGCTAGCTGATTGGCAGCCGTGACAAACGAGATGGGAACGTTTGAACCGCATGTACGTGTCGATGGTACGCATCTGTTGTACGAAATTGGGAGAATGTCTCTTCGCCAGTTTCTGGATTCGATTTGGCGATGTGGCGGTAGATCTAGGCCACTTGATGTGTGCATGGAGTGGCGTGGAATGCAATTTAGCGATGCTTGAAGAAGCGCAGTTCGATCGGTACGGGCCTGGTGTGTAGCTTCTGACGCCGTTTTCGTCTCGACTTGTGGTCCATGACGCAGACGCTTCGGCGCGTACCCCATTCCTCTGTGTTTGTCTGTCTGTGTGTGTGTGTGTGTGTGTGTATGTATGTATGTGTGTGTTGGGAGCGGCAGACTTGGAGAGCCTAGTACGGCGGCGGCGCGCGCAGCATTCTCCGGCTCCGGCTTCCGTAGCACGCTTATCAAGGCCTCGTACATAACCGACGCGTCGGACCACGAGAGTGTTGAGTTTGTTGGTCCGGATTGAAAGAGGGAGAAAGTGAAAGAGAGGTGTGAGGTAGTATTGTGCGGATGGGAGCCTAAACGGCCCGTGATCCTGGAGACTGGGTGTTCCTCGACCATCGGTCTGCTGGTGGAATCTCGTTTTCGGATCCCAGGAGGACACCCGATCAAAGGGATATCCGGCGAGGGGCCAATCCGGACCTTACTAATACAGATACGTTTCTCATCCAGAACGACGACGATGAATGACACCCAAGCCGTTGCCTGGCCACAATTGGCTTGGAATAAAGCTAAATGGGATCCATTTCTGGATTGTGTTTTTTCCTCTGTAGGAAAAACGTCCGACAGATATAATGATTGGCTCAGTGTCTGATGTGAAGCGTTTGTTTGTCTGTCAGTGTACAGTGACGACCCTGTGTCTGGCCCGTTATTATCCGGGATGAGAAAGTGTTCGTTATAGGGAGATCGGTGGCAGAAAGTTGAGGCTCCGCGACAGAACGTTGAGGGATTCTCTTTGTTGGGTAACGTGCTTAGCGCGTATCACCGATTAGAGTGCAACGTGGCTTTTCAGAACGAATATCGTACGTTTTAGTGGCTTTAATGGAAGTAACACTATATGCCATTTTCGTTAATGAGTTCAGTGTAGTGTAGTACGAGGGACCCTGGCGTGTCGAGATTAGTCTGAAAGATGCGGCGTACCAACCGCTTGCTAATACTGAGGATGACCGCACTGGCACCAGTTGAAGCCTTAGTACGTCCCGGACTCGTCGATGGTCGATGCTTGCCTACGGAAACGACGATATTGCGTCCGAAGTGTCACTGATGCATAGCGTGTGCACATGTCGGGATTGGACGCAACAAGGGATCGGCATTGAATGGCAAAGTATGCCTTGGGCTCGATACGGTGCTGTAGACGTCCAGTGTGCAAATAGTGATTGTTCGGGATCTAGATTGTTGTCTCGGGAGAGGACTGACTGGTCGTGGAGGCGGGGGAGGTGCGATTGTAGAGCTCATAGATCAGCTGAACCCCCTCATAGACGACGTGGGGCAGGAGGTGGAAGAGGAGGAGGAGGAGGAGGTGGTGGTCGTCTGTCTGTCGTCTCCTCTAGCCCGTCTACTCAGTGCCGAGTTCGCTTAGCGCCCTGTGATGGAACTGCTGTGCGCATTGTTCTATTATCGCTCGGTCGTCGTCATGCTGTTGTCCGTCATCAGTGTATGCCATCAACGTCCCGTCTATCGTCAGCCTCCTGCCACTACCTTCCAACGACGGAACACCGGCATGTCGTCGGCTACATCGGGTCCTTCGTCGTCGACGTCAACCAGTCCGTCAGCGGCAGCTCCGACGATGAACTACCGTCGACCAAGTGACAGGACAACGGCATACGACCAGGTGGAACATTTCGACTTTGATGGGCACCGCGATGCGACCGGAAAGATAGGGAATGGACACAGAAAAACAGGTAGGAGCTTGTTATGGGTGGCTTTAGCTGCCATTAGTAAGGGTTTTGGATTGTATGGTGATGGTCGTGCAGTCGACCACTGCCGTACAGAGAGAGAGAGAGAGAGAGAGAGAGAGAGAGCATCATTAGCGTGGTTAGGCCAGCTGGATCCTGGCACTCGATGACATAATACAGTTTGCCAGGTAAACGGTCGACCTGTGGCCGAGATAGCGGGACCAACGACCCCCCGTGTTAGTCCGTGTTCTTCAGCAGATAAATAGATCACCTGCTCTACAAACGGCTCCCGTTCGTTCTCCAGTTTGCCGACCAAACAGTGGTGTGTGTGCGTGTGTGTTAGGGATGGACAGAGCGAGCAGACTGTGGTTGGCTGGCCTGTCTGCTCCAGGCTTGGTATGCCTTCTATGTTCTTATCATGACGTGGTGGTTCTTCATCGTGCATGTCTCGCCTCGTCCACCCGCCAGATCAGCGTTCCTCTCCCGTCTGACGATCGTAATGAACGAGCCGAGTCGGCTGCCAGGTGGTCGTTAACCCACAATACGTCGGTGCTGACGCCTGGTGGTGTAATAAAAGAATAAATCAAACCAACTGGCTAAGTATCAAGATTCAGGTGTTTTTGGTTGATGATTGAAAACTACACACACGCACGCACACACACACACACACACACACACACACACCACGGAGTAAGGAACCTGTCTCTAATTAAACCAGTCACAATATTTGGGGGTTTGTTTTGAGCTTTTTTTCTTCAATTCGAATAATCGGTGTGACATTATTCACTGCTACGAGGAAAAAAGTTGATCGCAAGTGTTGTTCACATTGATTCATTCCGGCCCTGGATCAGCATTCTAGGGATCCTTTGTCTTGACAGGTGGCCGTCAGATCGGTTTTGTTATCGTCTGACGTAATTTGACTCGATGTGTTGTTACTCGGTTCTGATAGACGACGACGGTACGTCGACGTACAGACAAAAGCTCGAAATTCGACCTCATATCGCTTTACCAGATCCCGAAGGCGAGACAGACGAGTAAGTCCCTTCACCGAGGCGCGCTACCTTCTTTCTATCCGCCGGTCTGGGTCAATCATCGTTTAAGCCGAAGCCTCTAACAGCCTCTTATTTCGTATTTCAACACGCTCGGTTAGGATATACATCGTGCCGGTTTTTCCTCGCCGACAACAACAATCGCTTTTGTCGCCATGAATCAAACGGCCCCCAAAACCAGGATCGTGCCGTTCCTTGAATCGAAGAACCGGACTCCGGCTACGATTCGAAATCGACACCAAATTCGATATTGATGGCGAAAAAAGCCGGGTGTAATTTCCTCGCTGCCACTCTTCTTATTCTGAGAGCTATGTCGGTCGGGCGTTGTAATAAATCGCGTCGTCGTCTTTTGAAATGGAATTTCATCGTTCGATCGACTCGGAAGAGAGCAACTGTTGGTCTCTCTGTGGCTGGGAGTAGACAGAAATCCGTATTGTGGGAGTGTAGACCAGCTGTATGCTAATGTCAATCTTCTTAATTGGTTTGGCATATCGTGGCTTCAGTCGGTGTACTTAAGCTGTTAGTTCTGGTAATGTGTGAGCGGTGCTCCATTCCAAAGCCCCCCCCCCCCCAGCCCTAGACAGACGGGGTTACCTGGCCGTGACAAATCAATTCAATATTATAAAGAGATCTTAGATGGAATTCCCGTTTGTTGTTCGGTGATGTGCAAATAACTCGTTTCGTGTTTATTTTATTTTTATGTTTGGTTCGTTGTAATGTCCTATTCTGACGTCACACGGGGTATGGGAAAGTAATAGGCGTAGCTGGGTTTTGATAGTATGTTGAATTTAAACTTTAGTTTATCTTGTGGGTGGTGATGTTTTCACACACAAACATACACAAACACACACGTATACACAGACGTATACTACTGGTGGGGGGGGGGGGGTTATGGAGAACTGTCTTTCTATTTGTTAGTCTGTTAGTCTGTCTCTTTGTCTTTACGTTTGGCTATATTTATATGTCTATCTATCGATATATCAATATCTTTCTGTCTGTCTGTTTGTCTGTCTGTCTATTCGTCTGTCTGTCTGTTTGTCTGTCTGTCTATTCGTCTGTTTGTCTATGTGTATATGACATCTATTAAAGATCGATGCCACGTAGGCCAGTACGTGCACCTGTGTGTAACCGCGAAGCTTCGGGGGCGGGGAAGGATTTTTCCACAGTAAAAATGTAACCGGAAACGGGTGCCGATGGATTTGACTGAATTGATTAAGTTGCAACAAAACAGACGACTCCCTCCCTCCCTATCTCATCAAGAGATCATTCTAGTTACGGCCGATGATCGCAAAAGATAGTCGGGAAAATAAAAGAAATGTTACTCAAATGTGAAGAACGTGAAGGCCATCAACGTAATTGTCATGTCATCTTTGATCTAATTGCTCACCATCTTTTTATATGCTAAATATATGGCATCATTTAGTCGTTCAGCCATTACTTATACACCGTTAACGATGAACGTTATATTAGAAGCCCACATATAAATAGTCCCATGTACACCAACATGTTACGCGTTTTGGCGACAAGTGCAGCCAGTGAGCGTAGTGTTAGTTTCCCTCCAACGTATTGTAGGTTCATGAAAAACCGGGCTCAATGGCTCTGGTGTGAACAACATTTGTTTGGTTCGTTGAAAAATACAAGCTGGAAGATGATGAGAGAACATACACTTCTGTATTGTTATATTTCCCGATAGAATCGACTCGTTATATGTGTAATAATGTAATGTAAGATTTTCAATCGTTAATTGCCGATTTCCCGCCGGTACCCAAAGGTGAGATTTTCCGGGTGCGCGGATGGTGCGTATAATCCTGTTGTGAGGTAGGTGTTATAATACGTTCACACGTCGGACCACATTTTCACGGCGGATGTGGCGCGGATACACAGATCAAAACCATACCCCATTGATGGATAGTTTATATAATTATCTGTCTACTTCTGTGTCTGTCGATCCCCCCCCCTCTCTCTCTCTGTTTGTGTGTGTTTGTGTGTGTGGGCATGCGTGCGTGCGTGTGCGTGCATGCGTACGCGCGCGCGCGCGTGTGTGTATATTCTGTCTCTGTCTGTGCGATTGCTTTCCCACACACAAAAACATACATGTACTCTAATAATAATAGCATAGCGTGAAACAAGTAATCATATTTACGCCATCAGCCAATATCGTACCGGCACACATTAGGCCGATACGTGAGTTAATTTGCTGCGGGAAGTTACGTCGTAACTCAATATCGTAACCCAAACATTGCCGGGTCAGTATTTGTGGAATGACAATAAACGCATAATGTAATATTCCGGCAGCAATATTTATAACCGCCAACATGGGGCTCTATATTGAATAATGTGCTATGTTCTGCTGCTCATGTGTCTATCTTTATGCCTTTCGGGATATTTCACACCTTGATTAACTGCCTATATTACGTCACTGTAAACATGTATATCTAGCTAGTAAACGATAGCGGGACACTATTATTAAGAAACACGAAGCGGAGAGTTAGAAAAATAGATCGGTTTTGAAACAGTTTCATAGACAAGCATTTGAAATATCCGCACCAGAAAAAAGTGCCATACACCAAGCGACCATCTTATAAACTAGTTTCACCTTAATACCGTAATTGTACGTCCTATTAGGTTGCACACAATGAGCTAACACCCTTTAAGCGGGTGTACAGTAAACTAACATTTCAATAGTTATAGAATGTTATCAGCTAGCTGACATCTCGTGTCTGAGCGAGCTCTCGGGCTGACTTCTCACGGGCTGTATTTTCTGGTAAACCTGTATCTCATAAGTCAGCCCATGATAAGTTAGTGTATCACGAATTACTATCTCATGTGTTAGCAGCTGTCTGGCCACAATTCCATAAACCGTTTTCTCATACGCCGTCATTTCACCAGCCGCTATTCCATAAGTTAGCATCTCATAGGCTAACAGCTCATGCATAATCTACCATCTGACAATCTACCATCTGACAAGCTACCATCTGATAATCTGCTGACTGATAATCTACTGTCTAAGAAGCTACCATCTGATAATCTGTCATCTGATAATCTGCCGTCTGACAATCTACTGTCTAAGAAGCTACCATCTGATAATCTGCCTTCTGACAATCTACTGTCTAAGAAGCTACCATGTGATATTCTGCCGTCTGACAATCTACTGTCTGAGAAGCTACCATCTGATAATCTGCTATCTGATAATATGACATCTTACAATCTACCGTCTAAGAAGCTACCATCTGATAATCTGCCATCTGATAATCTGCCGTCTGACAATTTACTGTCTAAGAAGATGCCATCTAACACGCTACCATCTGAAAAAGTATACGATCTAACAATCTACGATCAGGCAATCTTCCGTTTAAGAAGCTACTGTCTAAGAAGCTACCACCCGATGAGCTACCGTCTTATAATTGAGCATGTCATTAGCAGAGAACATATTTAATCCATGTAGATGTTAGCTTGTGTATTGGCGAACTGGCTACTGCACGTCTGTTGTAGTAACACCAAACTATGGTCAGTTCGTTTCTGTGCCGAATAAAAACTGTAAATATTGGTATTCTGGATAAATACTCTGTCAGGAGAATGATGATCTGGAACGGAAACATATTTTATCACCTGATGTTTTTGTTCTTGTTTCGCCGACTTCCTACAAAGGTCATATCCTTGATATTCTATTATTTTATTTTATAGTACGTGTTTACATCAGTTTGCGCAGTGTGTGTGCGTGCGTGCTGTGTGTGTGTGTGTGTGTGTGTGTGTGTGTGTGTGTGTGTGTGTGTGTGTGTGTTAATATAAGGAGTAGCCTGTGCGAGGATGATAAACTCGGAAGAGCCATGATAGTTGCTGCTGTCAGATCTCTTTCATTTATACAACACGACGTAACATGTCTGTCATGGGAAGTAGGTAGATGTCAGAATATCCCATTTGTTATTTAAGACATATATTTCGACTACATACCTGAATATATGCTGGTTAGACCATCATATACAAATGACAAGATTGCTTCAGTGAAACGCGAATGGCCCCAGTTATTTACTCAGAAATAATAGTATCATTCGCATATAATTTAAGTGTGTTTAGTTTGTTTGATTGTTTATCCAGAATATAAAAATAAACAAAATGTGACTATTGTTTGTAAATAACTGTCCTTCATAGAGTACGCATGCGCTACAGTAAGTTTTCTATTACAAGCGATCGCAGGCCACCGACACGTCTAGTTGTTGGATGCAATTTTATATATATATATATATATATATATATATATATAATTGAACGGTGTAGATCATATTTTCACGTATAACAGTTTATTGACAATTTTTATGAAAACTGTTGAACTCTGTCTATGAAGACCTATATAAGCACGTAGAGGAATAAACTACTGTGTAGGTTTTGTTCAAAGAGATCCATAACCTTCATCCGTCGACGGGTTGCGGGTTCAGAATAAAGAGGTCAAGTCGTATACGTACACACACCAAAGATAGATAGACGTTTTCAGACCAATGAGACACATTACGTGTGACTATGTCAAACTAAACATCTGGAGAACGTTCCTTATTCTAATATATATAACTAGGATGTTTAGTATGTTTGATGTTTTACGAGCACTTTAGTGCACATAACGGGCTAAATGGGCCAACCGACTCTCAAACGTGATGAGGCAAAACGAAATAGAAAACACCTTTCAAGCATTCCCACGCCAAGATTCGAACTTGGGTGGTTGAAATATGTGGCCGACCACGCTAGCAATTAGACCGTGGAAGTGTCCCAGAACTAAACAGAATATTTAGTATTATTAATTGCAATAATTTGCATTTTCGGTTACTAAATAATAAAGTAATTTGTGTTGTTCCCACGAAGACTAACTACCTGAATTCAGATCGCCATTACGATGGCCAGAGTACCGGTTTTTTTTATCAAACGGAGGTCGGGCAACATTCACACAGACATCTAACGTCTTCTTTTATACATAGATTGTTACTCGAGGATTTATGCCTATAATTGAAACCGTAGTCGCTTGAATACTATCTTTAGTATTTGTTAGAATAATCTAAAATATGTTTGTTAGCTTTCGTAGGTTTACCGACATATTTTAAGCCTCCGTGGTCTAATTGGTAGGGCGTTGGACGACAGATCACCACCACCTGATTTCGAATCCCGGTGTGGGCATTTCTGCGGGGTGTTTCATCTTTGACTTCGCTTCAGTGCCTTTGGAAGTCGCGCCGGCCATTTAGCCTACTATGTGCACAAAAGTGGCCATAAAACATCAACCATCATCATCATCATCAGTAGCCTATCCAGCAGAAAGTTCGGCCACAGACCTCTAGAAACTGGGTTTATACACCGGTCAGGATATGTCTGAAGGGTGTTTCAGCTTTCACTTCGTTTGATTGCCACTGGGGGTCGCTCGGCCCATTTAGCCTAACTCGTGCACAAAAATCTCCGTAAAACAGCAACATCAACACGTTCGCGAACTTTCTTGTTGTCATGTGATAGATCGAACCAAATCGAGGACGCGAACGTGTCGCTGAATGATTAAGTTAGAAGACAGTAATCCTGACAGGTTCTGAGACGTACCCGATTGTCTGGTCCACATCAGCCGGGTCATGTCCAGCACAAAGGAACCTTCCGGAGAGTTACAGACACATAGCAGGAAATGCCAATAATCTTTACAAAACAAAACTTAGAATACGCCACCGGATTTCTCTCTGTGTGTCCCAGAAAGTGTGTCTGTCTGTCTGTCTGTCTGTTTGTCTATCTATATGTCTGTCTGTCTGTCTGTCTGTCTGTCTGTGGTGGGTGGGGATATCTGTTCGCCGAAACACTATAATCATAGTTGCCTTAATTCTAATAATTAAATGAACATCAGCGTCTAGACGGAGTTTTGCTTATACTGACATGTTCATTTTGGATGAACATTTCCACCAAAAGATGTTCACCGCGATATATGTTTTCTGTCCACTCTGTGGGGTCATGAGGTACGAACCGGATACATCTTGTCATTCGTGTGTTCCAGTTTATTGTTAACTATCTTTATCTTCTTATTGTGTCTTTTTTCCCTCTTTTTATAGCGGATCTCCTTTCCAATCTACATCATTACGAGCTTGTCGTACCGAAACTCGTCGATCGGTCGCATACCTTCGTCAGCTATGACGTCACCCATATGTATCACACGCGTAGAAAACGCAGCGCAGCCCGAAGCCGATACACCGCCGGGGACGACGATGACGTCAGTGGGAAGAACGCGTGGATATTCTACCATTTTTCGGCGTTCGGAACGGATTTCCACTTCAATTTGACGCTGAATAGGAAGTTTTTGTCGCCGTCGTTCTCCGTCGAGTACTGGAATAGCTCAGGACCGGAAGTACGTCGTTACGACGTCACCGATTGTCATTATTTCGGATATATCGGCAACGAGACCAAATCGACGGTGGCGCTAAGTAACTGCAACGGACTGGTGAGGAATTATTATTGTGTGTGTGATTGTGTGTGTGTTGTGTGTGTGTTGTGTGTGTGTGTGTTAGCGGTGTGTGACAACGCAGTGGCACTGAGAATCTCGAATCATGAATACAGTATCTATACAATTAATTAGGGGTCCTGAATCCAGAGAAGTAACATTTCATGCTGAGAGGTGTAATGTTTCATCAGTCTGTATCCTGAAAACATTTCCCAACGACAGCCTACAGTTAGAGAGCAGCTGTTTTGGAAGTCAATGCTGCCCCTGCAATAATTCAGCAACTATCCTTTATTATTGAGAATGAGGCCTTCCTTTGAAACAGGTGCTCTTAAAATCCGTGATCTCCTAAACTACACCAAGCTATATAAAATTTGTGATTTTTTATACTCATGGTATTGTATTTCCGTCCGTCCGTCTGTCAGTGTGTCTCTCTGTCTGTCCGTCCGTCGGTTTGTCTGTCTGGTCCCGATCAGGTCAATGGCACAAATCGCCCCTCGTCTTTCTTCTTGCAGTTTTTCTCTTTTACTTCATCTCGGAAAAAAACAAGAACAAAACTGATATCCAGAAAGAATTGTGTAAGCGGCTTGTGTCGTGATTAACACAGATAGCTGGATTGAGGTGATGGATAGACGAGTAGATGGATGGAGATGGATTGATAGATCTGTTATCTCCACGATCCAGACAGTGTAAAGGTGGCGGTTTGGGGCGTGGATTTGGCTTCTAATGCCTTAAGGACAGATAGCAGGCGTAATGCCATCCCGATGATTCCTAATTACGAAACCCGTCTCCAGATGACGGAAAAGGGGCGAACAGCGTTAGCTAAAAACAACGTCTCAGTGGTAACGGTGGGACATTGAATCCGCCGACATGCCATTAATCTGTCTCATGCTCGCAAATTTACTCGGCCATAAAATGAGTAGCAAGAAATAATATGAAGCCATGGCCAGTTAATGACGGGACCGCTTATTTTATGTAATATACAACAAACTATCTTAAATAATCCAGGCTTCACCATGAAATTCACCTTCAAATCATGGTCTAATTGGTAGGTCGCTTGGCTATAGATATCAACTGTCTGAGTTCAAATCTCGGCGTGAACATATATGAAAGCTGTTTCATCTTTCATTTCGTCTCATTGCCGTTAGAGGTCACCCGGCCCATTAGTAGCCTTCCTTGTGCACAAAATTGACCGTAAAACATCCCAAACATCAAAATAAATAGGTGGTCTTCTCTCGATCAATAATTATTATATCTTTACAGTCTATTTGATACTTCCCTTTCGCCACATTTTCTTAATATTAATATTCAAATTAGAACTGAGCTAAAAACTGCCAAAACAAATGGTCCAAAATTAACTATCGCTAAGAGCAATAACATTTAATGTGTCATCGACGTGACATCGAAAAGACAATTAAACGTCAGGAAAAACAAGAAAATAGACAGAAGACAATATAAGTGACGTCATGTTTGACCAAAGTCGTTGATGTTCGTGAAGGTATCTAAATATAACAATTGATTTCGGGTTTGGGCACTTATCAAAAACACCAAGTTCGACCGAGAGAAACAACACGCCGTATATTTCAATGGATTTGGGCTGCTAATGTGATTCGCCAAAGTATGGATTTTTATTCCAGTTATCCGTTTGCATATTACATAGAAAAAAAGCAACAAAATCGACTCATTGGATTTTATGTATGGTCGTTTAAAGCCTCCGAAGAGACAAGTTAACCGGACATTGTATATCGATGATGTAATGTATATCGATCTGTACATCAACACATGCCATCGTCGATCACCATCTTAGACCCCCCCCCCACCTTTGACTCTTATGATGAACAGAACCGAGATCAGATTATTATTATCTGTCCGCTTTATATCTCCACTTTGGTGTCTGTTGATAATAAGTACGGGTATCACGGATCCGGCTACCGAATCACGTAACTGTGCATCAAGTCGTCCCCAGTCTATAAACCGAGGTCAGATTAACCATTCACACATTAGGATTTAATCCAGAAGATGAGCTATTGCACACTGCGGAGTGTTTTTGTTTCCAAATCTTAAATCTTAATTTCTTACGAAGTTTTCAGCGTGCTATCTGTATATTTATCTGTCAGACAATGTTGTACCGGAAATGTTTATTATAATTGGGGTTTTGTTATCGGAAATGAGAAACATTCAATAGTGAAGTGGTTATTTGCTTACTTACCGGCGCGCGCGCGCACACATACTGGCAGAGAGAGAAGGAGAGAAGGGTATATATATATATATATATATATATATATATATATATATATAATCTGGCCAGCCTGTAAATATTCCACAAAATTCACTGTGTTTTTATCTGGTTTTATGTGTTGTAATTTTTGCTGACCTTGTGTACAGGAGAACGGTCTGGTGGCATGTCAGAACTGCTAATAGCTATCAACTAGTTGACTCGCAGTACGATAGTCACATGTCAGCGTGGCTTAGCTAACAGCCATATCAATATAGTAATGTATTACTCTCAGATAGGGACATGAGCACGTATGTAACAACAGCTTCACGGTAGAATTCCTCTCCCCACCCTCACTCATCGGAAGTTACCATAAAGCAGTTGGTAGAGAACTGAGCTGCAGACTTCCAGCTCTTTGGATCGAATCCAACTAATAAATGTGACTAATAGATGTTTCATTTCATCATCTCTTTCTCCAAGGAGTCGCCCCATGATAACATATTCCACATGCGACAAGAGCCGGTGCTGAGAGAAAAAAGCTCACTCACTCATTCACTCACCCACCCACCAACTGCCAGCAGGAATAGCTGCATCGGCGATCCAGTAGAAACTCTGTTCAACAAATCTCTCTCTCTCTCTCTCTCTCTCTCTCTCTCTCTCTCTCTTCTCAATCTCGTTAATTCCCGTTTCCTATTTTTTTCTCACCCCCAAACCTAAATACACGATGGGATAAAGCAGGCCAAACTCAGGTTACCTGGCACTGAAACCAATGATTAATGTTTATGTATTTGTCCAAAAAAAAATCCCACCCTACAATAGCAAATCATTGGCGCTGTAATTCGCTTAGTTATTGGCAAGTCGAGTAATGACGTTTTATCATCAGAACGAGCCACAACATCACTGATAGAGACAAACTCGGGTAGATCTTCAAGGTTTAAGAAGTGGGTAAATTATTAAAAACGGCCCTCTTCCGAAACATGGTTTTACAATTGAGACGCCGACTTGTCTGATCTGTCTATCGACCGTAGATGTTAAGGTAGGCTGGGTACAGTTTTAATTAGACAATGTTAAAATAATATTCTAACATCTGACTGTGATGTACTGCCGATCCTGGTTCTGGTCGTGTTGTGGTGTTCTTCTGAGAACAGCGTTTAGATGACGACTGATTTCGTGAGGGAAAACACGGTGGAGGTCTGCAGTGGAACAGAACTGAATCGAACACACAAGACAACTGAACAGAACAGAATACAAACGTGGCTTTAAAGCAGCAACATTTCATGGTTCATACAAACACGCACACACACACACACACACACACACACACACACACATATATATATATATATATATATATATATATGGGGGTGTTTAGTTATTCAGTAAAAGCCCTCAGCTTTATCATATCATTTTCCTAAGTAGTAGCCCCGATATAACTACGTATAACCGACGTCACACGAACAGCAATCTATTCGGGAGTAATGGACATCTCCAAGTCTTCAGACAGCGTTGTTCCAACTGTGATAAACGCTTTGTTTAAATCGGTAAATAAATAGCCATAGTGAATGACGCAACGACCGAGGTCAGCGCCATATTGAAAAAAACATCAAAACCACCATCAGGATTTCGACTTCAATTAGGTAGTACTCTAACTAAAGCTGACGAATATCCTCTAAGCAAAAATCATACCAAACTTGATGTATTTGTTCGACGTATGGCGAGAGGTTTGCTGCGGTTTACGATCGTCCAATAGTGGCAAGGCCGATAACAAACGGTAAGACGATTTCAAAGAGATTTGTTTGACAGAAGATTTTTTTTTGTCAGACAAATAGATCACCGACATAGAGCAGCTGATAACGGGAAACATTCGTCATAACGGCGATGACGTATTGACTCTATGATGAAACGAAAACATCGTACAGATAGGACTACCTGGTTACGGGGAGATTATAGACAGAGGGAAGGAAGGCTCGGTTCGGTCGACGTTCGCTCACTGTCACTGCTATGATCTATTGATCTGTGAAGATGAGCAGGAGATAACCAATTGGACGTCACTAGCCATGTATGGCTAACTCCGTTTAATGGTACAGTCTTGACAGCTGTTGGTGGTAAACAAACTCCGAAATTTGCCTACATGTTTTTTTCTTTTATTTAATTTTATTGTTGAGACACGAGAGAGAGAGAGAGAGAGAGAGAGAGCGAGAGAGAGCGAGAGACAGAGAGAGAGAGAGAGAGAGGGAGGAACCTTTACTGTTGGCAGCCTGTTTATAGATATTTGACATAGAGTCTATATTATGTCCTAATCTTACAAGATTAACTGGTCTACTTTGTATACTGACAATGTACAATCCGACAATTATATCAATTAATGGAGAGTAGCCTCTTTGAAGGTGCCCTCTATGGACACATAATCCACACAATAATCACTATCCAGCAAGTTTTTTTTGGCTAAATCAATCAATCGGCATATGAAAAGCGAGTTGGTATATTCGAACCGATGACCCCCTGACTTATAGTCTATCGCTTTCCGACTCAGCTACTTCACCCAACTAGACAAGACACAGCGCTTTCTCTCTGCTGTCTTTATACATACATACAAATATAGACACATACACCCGTACGTACAGCACCCATATATATATATATATATATATATATATATATATATATATTATATATATATATATATATATATTACTTCTATTTATAATTTTGTTTCAAGCTGTCAGTCAAGATCTAGGATGTGACGTGTAGCAACTGAAGTATGAAACTGCGTGTCTCCTCATTAATCTTATAGATAATGTAATCAAACGCGCGAAACGGGTATTAGTGCGGCATCGATGTAAAGTGTAAAAATATTATCTAAACAACGATCTTTTTCCAACAAGATTTAAATATAACAAACTTTATGCCTTAGCTGCTTATAATAGTTTTATGGCCGTAACACGTGCGCTTTAACGTTACCACAAAATGAAAACATCTGAAATTGGTGTCCGTAAAATTCAGTATGATATAGTAATATTGACATAAAAACTTCATACGGCCTGCAAGAAGTACAATGGCATAACTACCAATATGTTAAAATAAACATACATGGCAATTATGCTGGGTATTATAGGATCTTTTTCTTAATGGACTTCTAGCAGCGAGATTCAAATCCCGACCCGACTATACCTGAAGGGTGTTTCATCTCTCATTTCACCTCATTACCTTCGAAGATTGTTTGCCCCATTTATCTGGCCATGTACACAGAGCTGGCCTTAAGACAACATTTCAACATACCACATCTGTCATATGCGTTGAGTACCGTGGTATTACAATCCCACGGTCTCTTTGTCTGTTGTCTTCCTTCGACCAATATGGTGACGTGTTTCTTATTTTACTGGCGTCTGTTATAATTGGATCTTCTACCTCCAATCTTTCCTGTTGTTATAAACCGTTCCTGTTGTTACACACACACACACACACACACACACACACACACACACACACACACACAATATATATATATATATATATATATATATATATCTTAACAGGTGGCTAAAATTAAGCGATAATAAATTAGCTTTTTGTGCCAATCTGCATCTTAACCCTGACCATTTTCTCATCGTATAATACGTATTAATCCTTTTCCTAGAGCGGTCGTGGGCGACGAGTTTTACGTCCTCAGACGTCTTTGGCTTCTAATGTAATTGGACACCAGCGCTATTAAATTTGGTCAGGGTCTCACGGTGAGGACGAATCCATCCAACATTCTCGGACCTAACATTAATCTCGCATTTTGCCATTCAGCGGGAACGATTCACTATTTTGCCCGAGCCTCAAACGACAATGGAATTCTCGATCTACCACTGACGCCGTCTGAACTCGTATACATACGTTTTCTTTTTTTTTAATTTAATTCTGAAGTCAATATTGGCCTATTTTGGTGCATTTGGGAGGTCAACAAAACCCACTCATCCATCGGCCGTTTAATGTAATCGAATAACAACTTTCAAATACTTTGAAGAGCTCTGTTTATAACACGGCGGTTAGAACGGTGCGCTGTAAATATCTAAGTTATGGCTCGAATTAATTCAAGCAATCTGTGTCTGTAGGATGTTATTCCGAGTATAAGCAGCACTGAAGTTAAAACAAACGATTCCCCATATTGAGTAGAGTACTTTTGAATTGTACTCGAATTATCATTTATATTGAGTACTTTTGAAGTTTAAGTAACTGTTGTTGGACTTGATCATATCGAAAGCCAAGTACTTAAAGTTGGCAGGATTGAAGCTTATTATATTATTATAGAGTAATCATGGCCTTCACGGTATATCATTTTCCTGATTGGTATTAGTAATATTACATCTTATTAGATAAATAAGCACACATACAAACACTCACGCACAAACAGAGGCACACACATGAACAAACACACATATCCCCTACACACACGCGCGCCCACAAACACACACACACAGAGAGAGAGAGAGAGAGAGAGAGAGAGAGAGACTCGTCCCCTCGACATAGAACAATAACATCTTGTTATTAAAAACGAACAACTTTTACATTTTGTCAATTTCATCTTCATCACGATTTATTCAATTATTATTAATAACCGATATTTCTAGTCTACCTCGTTATTTCTTCTCTAACACGGAGGAAGCCCAAGACCAATCAACGTATTAAGATCGACACCGACGGTTAATAGCAGAGCATTTGAGATGTGTTCCGGGTGCTTTTTTATTAAATACACAGTTTGTTCAATCTCCCGATAAGAGAGCTAATAGTTCAAATCGTTTGTAATTCCGAACATCGACGTTCAGTGTGAGAACGGTTTTGGTTTCGGTTTTTACAGTAATTGG
>JAODUP010000358.1:355000-367500 GCA_025642065.1 Paralvinella palmiformis | reverse complement strand
TCCGGATTACCAAAAGGTTTTGTGTTTTGATCATTTTTCAATCATTGACTCATCTCCGTCGTCCAGATTCTAAGCTTATATAGTATACGATGAGAAGGGTCCCGTCTTTCAGATGTTTTGGTGGTAAATTAATATTGTCTTCATAAATCGTATTTGTTTAACCATTTTTCACAGAAGGGCGTTTTACATAAGAACAAACGAACGATCTGTTAGGAACTTGTTTGTATTTAAACCCGGTTTATAATCGTGGAGTTTTATAATGAAGAAGATTAACAATATTATTGATCTCAAGTCCCACGAAGACGTCTACCCACGACGAAAAGGATAATTATCTAATTTCTTTAGTCGACTAAGTGAAGATATCAAACAAATCGCGTCTGATCGAATTTTTTGAAGAGTGGTGTCGGATGACCAAAATTGGATAACTGGATGACCACTCCATGTATAAGAATCTCCTGTAGATATAAAACAATTAACTTTCACCTCTGCATTCTACAATGGCTGGAGAATTTCGTTTCCGTGTACGTGTCATTTACATAAAACATACGCTTATTTACTCCTCTTTGACTAGAATCTATAGAAATTATTATTAAAAATATAATTAATGCAAAATGCTTCTAATGTTGTTGTTTTCAAATATGCAGAGGTGTTTATAGTTTTAAAACACGTTTAGGTGTTTCTCGCATTTCCCTAGTACAATGCAATGTTTTTAGCCTGTTTTATCACCATTCTATATCATGTGTTGGATTACTCTATTTTAACAGTTTTAGGTATTCCAATTACTCCACTGTAATACCTGTGTATGGAATATTAAGTTCTGAAATAAATTCTTTGAATCGAATTGAATCTCGAAGAATTTCAACATACCAAATGACTAAATATTAAAGTCGTACAGGAATCCGATAATAATTCATTGGCAATGATTTATCGACGTCAGGAATTCCATAAACATCTCATCAAATTAGCAGAGAAAAATACCACAGCCACAGGTAGCCCTGACGTTTGGCAGTAACAGATCAAGATTAATACTTGAGGGATAAATATCAATCTGGTGATAAAGAACCTTTCTCAAATTGCTCTCTACCAATATTTTTGCTCTTTATTCTTGTTTATCTCCCCACCCGAGTCATCTAGAGTGAAGCTGATTTTGGCAATGATGGTGATGATGATGATGACCACTATCCTATTTCCTTATTAGCTTAAACATTTCTTCTTTCTAAAATCACCAGTCTAACAATAGAATATATATATATATATATATATATATATATATATATATATATATATATATATATAAAGAGAGAAGGTGAAAGGTGTTGGCCTTCGATGAGTTTTCACCTACAAGATTAACACGTGGACACACGTTTCTCCTACGTAAACAAATCAAAAGGAATGGCAACAGAAGACATCTTGTCTGCTTAATGGAATTCCACGCATCTTTCGTTGTTAATGTACATAAATATTTAACAAAAATACTTTGGAATAAATAACACGTTTAATTTTCTTACGTGGTGTTTATATCTATTACCATCATGGTGAATTATTGCGTTATGCAAAAGGTTCTGGCTAGATGAAAGGCGGGAATAGGGAAAGGAAGATAGATAGATAGATAGATAGATAGATATAGAGATAGATAGATAGATAGATAGATAGATAGATAGATAGATATAGATAGAGATAGATAAATATAGAGATAGATAGATAGATAGATAGATAGATAGATATATAGATAGATAGATAGATAGATAGATAGATAGATAGATAGATAGATAGGTAGGTAGATAGATAGATAGATAGATAGATAGAGACTTAATCACCGACAAAAGAAAAAGACTTAATCACAGATAAACCGTCTTATCATTTCAGGTATGATATATGTATCTACAAGAATGAGCCTTGTGGCACACTAGGTAAGTGACAAAATTAAACTAATTAGTGGCTATGATAGTGTGTTATATATTTACCGTTTCTGAAACTAGAAACGAGGACGAATGAAGTAAAAGTTCGAAAGCGAAAGCAAGAATATACCAGGTTAAAATAGAGATAGGAGCGTGATATG
Source organism: Paralvinella palmiformis (assembly GCA_025642065.1). Taxonomy (NCBI): domain Eukaryota; kingdom Metazoa; phylum Annelida; class Polychaeta; order Terebellida; family Alvinellidae; genus Paralvinella; species Paralvinella palmiformis. The sequence continues at coordinate 365,441 of JAODUP010000358.1, read as the reverse complement.
ATTCGATGAAGAGACAAGGTGGAATCCCTTCTATAATCAGTTCTATCAATGTATCGTAGATTATTCGATTCTGTAATGGCTCAAGAACCCCGAACTCTTCGTGCATCTGTTTCGAGGTTTCTTATGACATTAAAACAATGGTCCACGGATGATGCACCAAAGAAGGGATTCATCCTGCCAAGTTTAGTTCCAGGAATTGGAGTTCTTGTCGCTGTGTTTATGGAAATAAATGATTGTTCAAGTCTCGTCAAAGACACTGCAAGATTTTTCCTCTTAAGGGGGGAATATTTTTGTTTATACAACAGATTGGTGTCAGTGATGGTTTCGATTTACCTCCGACCGCTCACCGAATGAGATGAAGGGCATTACAGGTATACATTTGACATTGATCGGTTATTACATCGTCAGTCGTGGGCCAAGAAGTAAGGACCTCGCCATTGTTATAATATTAGCCAACACTTCGCCCAAGTACCATACATCATATCTGTCCCGATACGAGGCTATGGCACACTTATGCGGAGAAGATGAGCTATTTGAAAATTAGCCAAACTGAGAGCGTTCATAGGCCAAGCGCCATCAGCAGAAGTCGATCGTTCGTCATCGGTTTGCGGGCCGTCAGCTAGCACATCAACGGTATCGGGTTCTTTGAAAATAATATTATCTTTTGCACAACACAAACAACCGTATTATCGCCCGGGTAGCACCAACGCCGTTGTTGCTCTGCCGGAGTGATTGCTCTTCGGCAGGCGTAGCGCGAATGGAGCCATTTGTCTTTGCTCGTTAAGGCCGCTACCTTTGTACTTGGGACGATTGCCTTGATCTTCTACGCGGTGGTCTACGGCAATTAGCGAGAGAGCGTACCGACTTCGGGCACGCTTCTTTGTGAAGGAGAGAGGGCCATTCGTCAGAGTGGCCTAGCCGTCAACGATGGCATGCCGTCCATACTAAACGGCTAGCGGTCTGAAAGGAGACAACCAGTAGCTCGAGTCTACGATCGACTGACTGACTACCAGACTCTTGCCGGATGTTGTTCTCGTCATGCCGTGATTTAAAGCGACTTCCGCCGAAGGTTATTAGAAGGCGAACACACTAACGGCGAGAGTACTAATCGCCGATGAACACCTTCACCCGATCGAAGCCAATCTGCAGCTAATGAGGGTCACCCGTTAGAGAGGCCCCAACTTATTTTGACCTTCTTGGGTTATGACATTTGTAGTTGTCCGTTCTATTAAGGCAGATCATTCTCGTTTGATCCTTCTTATGCCATTGCTGTTGTTGTTGTTGTTGTTGTTGTTGTTGTGACTGTGTTTGTGGTTATTTTTACTGATATTTCTTGTAGCAAATGCGCACATAATTTGTAGGGAGGTCGTCTGAGGTAAAAATAAACTGCTGCACATTATTTGGTTTGGGTTCGAAGCAAGTTATTGATTAGCTATATACAGTATTTGTATATTATTTAAATTTGCCTGTGTCGGCGAAAGGTGTAAACGGATCAGACATCTAATTAAACTTCATATAGAGCTAATTAAGAGCTTAATCTGAGAATAGGAGAACCTCGGCAAGAGAAAGGTGTATCATTGTCGGGAGAGAATTTCCTGTTTTAGTACACCCATAGCCTACTGACACATAAACACTAACAGATAAACACTAACAGATAAACACTAACAGATAAAGAAGAGCAAAATAAACCCAATCAGTCAAGTCAGATTTTGACCTGTTAACCAGGTATTAATTGAGTGAGTTAGCGAGTGAATGAGTGAGCGAGTGAGGAAATGAGTGAGGAAGAGGGAGCCAGTGCACAGTGTAAGGTCATTTCGGCACAAAAATGAAACACCGAATCCTCATAGGCTTGAGGAGGCATAGATTTGAACAGTCTTAGACGGAGTCCGGGGGTGGGGGGGGTCTTTTATATCTTGAATCACGAGAGAAATGAAATGCTCAACCTGTTTTATTTATTCGTATAAAGACAATCGTTGATAAAAACATGCTACAATGATTTACCAGAGAATGTGGCGGCTTAAAAATGATATCGTCAATTGTGGTGTATGATCTGAGATCGGGAAAACAACCATTCATCGGGTCCCAGACACGTCGGCCGGTCCCTCTACCCAAAGTTTCGGGCCATTCCACCTATAAAAAACTTCCCTGCAACTAGTCAGCGGCGAACTGTGAAGCAAAAACCTTCAGACCTGCGCCCGGTCGGGCGTGCTGTGCTGGGCCATGTTACGCTGCTGTTAGGCTCAGTCGGTGTTAAATCGAGAAATAAAAATAAGTTGGCGATTTTCACACGGCTACGGTAAGGCCCAGCCGCCGGCTGTCCCACCTGTAAATTTTGTTATATCGGTGGAGGGGGGGGGGTGATGCAGTTGCGCGGCAAGGGGGTGGTGCGGTGGAGGCTGGTTTAGTTCCTTGCCGAGATGTGACGTATCGACGGATTCCAGTTGTCAGACCTCCGACGTAACACCTGTTTAAGGCGGCACACCAACGTTGTTCATCCGGAGAAGGCCCTGTTCCGGTCGGAATTCGCTCTGGATTAACCTCATCCGGGCCCCCTCTCGCCCTCGCCATTCGGGGGGAGATGATTTGGAACAAGTGACGTGCAGCGCTGCGTGCTGTAACTGCCGTCTTTGGCCTTGCCGTCGTTGTTGTTGTTGTTATTCTTGTTGTTGTGTTGTTATTGTCGTCGTTGTTCTTGGTTGTTATTGTCGGTGGCAGTGGTGCGGTGTTACTGTTGTTGCTGTTGGGTGTGGCGATGATCACGTTAAGTAACTGGACAGTATGTTAATAGGCGGAGATCGGCAAATGTCGGGTTATATCGTGTTATGTCGGATTGGATTAAGTGTGCCTTGTAAGACGCCCTAGTTAGTGTGTGTGTGTGTGTGTGTGTGGTCCGCTCGAACAAGCTTAGGTGTGCTTAATGCCGATTATTTGATTGCTTGGCCTTGCACCAACACCTTTTTTTTCTTCATTCCTCCGTAAACTCAAGGATCTAGTTTCGGTTTGAGCACTGATTAAGAGCGGACCAATTAATACTGATTACGTAATCACGTGAGCAGCGATTTTTCTCCTTCTTCTTCATTCTTGCGATGAGAACATCTTTAGATTTGGCTGAGGGAGGAGGTATCCTGTTATAGTCTCTACTTTATGATTGAACTCCTCGTGTTCCGGTTGTTTAGTAACACGATGCGCCATTGCTGTAGCTAGTGGATCGTGGACAAAGTAACCTTAGTAGGTCAGACGGTAGGCGATTTTAGTCGGGATCATACTTCGGAATCACAAAGAAACCGTGCCCTAACTGGTAGCCTGGCTGACCACAGACCTCTAGCATCTGGGTTCAAACCCCGACAGAGCTACGTCTGAAGGGTGTTTCATCATTCACTTGGCCTCATTACATTTGGAGGGCGTTCGGTTCATTTAACTAGCCATGTACACAAATGTGGCCACGAAGAGAAACAACAAAGGAAGTGACCTCGTGATTTCCCTCTATCCCGCTATCTTATAAACATAATATTCTATATGTTCGCAATTGTTCGGCTAAGTGGATGATGACTAGAAATTTCTTTCTCTGACCTCGAATGTGCTGCACAAAACCACTATGAAGTATAATACCTGGTTTGCCACATCGGATGTGACACTTTTAGCAAGTGAATATTGGCCACTAATAGATTACTAATGAAAGTTGTTGTGCTCCCCAACGTTTGTGTCATTGAATACACTTTAGATGTTGTCAGTGTCGGTTATAGATCCGGCTACTGCAGTTGTACTACTGCCATGTTCTATCAATAAATAAGTTAAAGGTGTACCTCTTCTCACGGTAAGTTAATACCTCTGTTTTGAGGAAAGTGTCAATGTTTCCTTCACTTTGTTAGGTCTGGCTCCCGTCTCTGGGATGTGTGAGCCACAGAGGAGCTGTAGTATCAACGAAGACATCGGATTATCGTCAGCTTTCACGATCGCGCATGAAATGGGACACAAGTAAGTGATGACGTTATGATGTAAATACCAATTGGAAATAACCGAATAGGCTGTTATAGAGTATCTTGATGTATTAATGTTGGTTTGTCGGTCAATCAATATTCTCTCTCTCTCTATCTCTCACTCTCTGACACACACACACTCTCTCTCTCTCTCTCTCTATTTATCTCTCTCTCTCTCGCTCTCTCTCTCTCTGTGGGGGGGGGTGTTATAATAATAATAATAATAATAATAATAATAATAATAACAATAATATAAATCATAACGTTTCTCACATATATTCTAGTTTCGGTATGCAGCATGATGGGATAGGTAACTATTGCGGGAAGCCTGGACATGAACCAGCTCGTATAATGGCTGCGCAGCTGACAGATAATACAGAACCATTCTCTTGGTCCAGTTGCAGCAAGAGATATATCACTGAATTCCTCGAGTAAGTAATCATCAGAAAATCAAGTCTACTTTCCCAATATTTCATTTAAACCCAATTTTTAATTGATTTAGAATTAGTTCCGGTTGCCATTTGTAAATTACAGACGGGATTATTTTCTGGAGTAAATAAACATTACAATGCTCGAGTTACTATATCCAACAGTAATCTTTAGAATAATTCCGGAATGGGTTCACTTAAGATATTATTAATGACTTAAATAAAGCCTCACGCACGCCAATTATGTTTCTATTCAAAACTATACTACACCCCCCCCCCCACACACACACACATATACACACACACACACACATATATATATATATATATATATATATATATATATATATATAATTAGTTCTGGCCGAGGTAGCTGTTTAGAAAACAAACCACCGGCAGTAGGCTTTTCACTTCCCAAGCGACTTCCTGGAGAGATACACGATGTTGATCAACAATGTATTTACCAATATGGCATCTCATCACGCATGTGTAAACCAAAAGTAGGTCGTACTCAAACATAATACTGATATTACCAGGCTATTGTTGGACAATAGTATATAGTCGAGTGAGAGTTATATAATACCGATTTGTTTGCCCTGACAGGAAGTGTGTTTCAAACTTTCTTGTATCAGCCACAATGACCAATGTGTTAGTAACAACATACCAGCTGCTGAGGGTACGGCTTGTATCAGAGATAATGGAGAACGGGGGGTGAGTTAAAGGAACTGCACACACATAAGCACTAGATGGCACACACAGGCGCACGCACGCATGCACGCACGCATCCCCATATATATATATATATATATATATATATATATATATACCGACACACGCAGCTCCAACAGTCACACAAAAATTGCTACAACGTTTGTATAAATAGGTAGATGGATAGATAAATAGATTGATAAAGATGGGTAAAAGAACGATAATTATACCTATCAACTTTGACTATCCTTCATGATGATATCATAAACATTTCCGGGAATAAAACTTCCAATAAATCGAATTACGAGAGAGAGAGAGAGATCAGTTTATAAACCGGCTGATCCAGAGTTTCGGATAATCGAGCTTTATACGGGACATCCGAGCCAATATTTGGACGTTATCTTTATGAGATGCTTAATGTAAATTGCGCATTTTATCTCTAGTTCACTGTAATACCATTATTTACAGTGGTGTTATCGAGGTAACTGCGAGCAGACAGACTACGTACCACGGTCTCTAGACGGTAGATGGGGCCAGTGGTCCGGATGGGACATCTGTTCTCGGACATGTGGCGGTGGCGTGGAGTCCAGCTCCAGAGAGTGTAATAATCCGAAGTAAGTACGGCCATCAATCAACGTCTTATCGGATGTAACAGTAACGGGAGCCCCACTGTTGGCCATACACCCCCCCCCCTCCTCCTCCCCATACCTGGTTTCTGTCATCAATAAAAAACGCAATTTTCAACAACTTGACGGATACTTATTGATGGCGGTGAAATCTCGACTATTGACCATTGACAAATGTTAATTATCGTCTTCACATTTATATTTCATTTATCTATTTTCTGATCGTAATAGACCGAAACACGGAGGAAAGTATTGCGTCGGAACGAGAACAAGATACAGATCATGTAATATCGAGGTAAGGTGAAGGAGAACGAGTTAGTTCGTATTTTCATCTATTACTTTGTATGTCTATTACTTTATATATATATATATATATATATATATATATATATATATATATATATATATTATATATATATTTCAGGATTGTCCTATTAATGCGGTCGACTTCAGAGAATTACAATGTGAAGCTTTTAACAACAGAACTTTCAGAGGCAGATATTATAAATGGAAGCCTTTTGCAGCAAGTATGTACACCACCAGTACGACTGGTGCTGCACCGATTATGAGTAAACCTTTCAAATACCATTATGATTACTCCATCCCCACAACCATAACCGACAAGCTGCCATTATGATTCAACCTGTTATGTCACGGCTGTATTTTATACATCACCATTTTCACTTATACAACATCACTATAAGCTTAAGTTTAAACTATCGGTGCAATGATAACTTGAAGTCGCTTACGAATGAACCGAAGTACTGCCATCGAGCAGACAAACATCTTCTCATAGCTGACATTGTCACCGTAACAGGTGGACACTCGAAGCCTTGTGCTCTCAACTGTCTGGCGGTAGGCTTCAACTTCTACACGGAGATGTCTCAGAAGGTCATTGATGGCACGAAGTGCTACTCGGATTCACTGGACATCTGCATCAATGGCGAATGCAAGGTATGGACAAAGCGTTCGTCGATATTTTCGTCATATAATGAATGATTAGCCATCGTAAAGAGTAGCCGTTAACTAATAGTATCTTGTGTTTGGACTCTGATGCCATACGTTTCCTGTCTCCCTGGCAGCATGTAGGATGCGATAAGATCCTAGGATCCACGGCGGTGGAGGACCACTGCCGCGTCTGCGATGGTAGCGGTGATTCTTGTGAAACTGTTAGAGGCTACTTCAAACATCCCCTACCGGACGATACGGACAGTGAGTGATCATAAGCTCATCCCTTCTCTACGTTTAAGTGATCATCTTTTTAAACTGCAGACGTAAAAATGTTTCCGATTTGTTTTGAAAACATGAAACCTGTCAAGTTCGATGAACATTCTGCTGGGGTATTTTTTTCCAGCTTATCAACAAGTGGTTACCATACCACAGGGCGCTGTTCATATAATTGTGGAAGAAATTGTTCCGTCAAAGAATTATTTAGGTAGGAATCTTAATGTCCGCTTTAGCTATCTATCTCTTCTCTTAAATGATGTAAATCACGTGTCTACAGTAAAACGCCTGTATTACGGTCACTCCTTGGACCGGTAATTCGTAGTCGTAATTGCGGACTGATCGTAATATAAAACAACACAAATGTATCCCATGAAAAGCAAAGTTTAATTCAAAGATGTCGCGAATAACTTCATAAAACACTTGTTATAAGACGGAAGAGAGGCATGGAAAGATGATTGGGACCGTATAATGTGACCGTAATACAGGCACCAGCCGTCATTGAGGCGCTTTACTGTAATACAAATGATATAATTCGTCTATACAAATGTATTAATAACACCGTGAAGAGTTGTTCTTGATAACTGATTATCATATACCATTATACAGCTCTAAAAGCCAAAGAGACCGACAAATATTTCATAAACGGAGCTTGGACTATTGACTGGCCAAGGAAGTTTGACGTCGCTAACACGATGTTTAATTATGTACGACCCAAAGATGGCAAGGAACTATTCAGCGCTCTCGGACCGACTTCCGAAGATTTGGTCGTCATGGTAAGTCTTAATTCACAGCTTCCTCGGATAACCAATTTTGAATTTTGTAATCGCGCAGCACCGAACGGCCAGGAAACCTAAATGTCCCAATTTCTTTTGTTCTTCAACGTCGCTGGATGGTCAGTGTTATAATCTTGTTTTATTTTGTTCAGATCCTGTTACAAGAGAACAATCTGGGCATCAAGTACCAATACAATGTTCCCATTAATGCTGTCGGTAACAATGGCACCGAGTTTGTTTGGCAGTTTAAACCCTGGACTGATTGCTCGGCTACGTGCGCTAGAGGTGTTGTACTGTTGTTGTTTATTTATGTTATGGTTGTGATGGTTGTAGTTTAGGAAATATTTGTCTAATGGGGTATAACTGATCCTGTACCTTCGTTTTCAAGTGTACGTATATATGGTACCAATTATATAAGTGATACAAACTTATTCACCATCCGACACACTCATTCATTCACTAACACATTCGCTCGCTCATTCACTCATTCATTCACTAACACACTCGCTCGCTCATTCATTCATTCATTCATTCACTTTGAATGATTGAAATAAGCTCTAGTGTCTGTGCTGTTAATTAAAAGAATGGCCGCACAATGCCTACATTGTGATAATAGCACGTTCACCATTTAGCTGCTTAATCACCTGTATTTAGATTACGATATGTCTCCGTTTACTGTCAGTATATTTCCGTACAAACAATAGGAATTAGCCAATCTCCAGCTGTTTGCATCCGTAAAGACACTCGTACCATCGTCAATAGAAAATATTGTCCTTCACATCTCAGACCAAAGGATAGAGTCAGATCATGTAACGAGGAGCCATGTCCTCCCGAGTAAGTATCATTTTCATCTCTACTATGTTCTGTATATTGTTGACTCGTGTATATATCAGCCAGCGTTATTGTATGGTGATGTAGAATTAATATTAATAAATAAAACAAATTGTTCATCACATTGTTTATGACATTGTGCTGAAGAGGGCTCGTCTAATTAAGTTCGGTCAATTTGTGCATTTCTTTATGGCAATATTGTCAAAATGATAATCCGAATAATGTCCAGATTCGTTGTGCCAGGGCTCATATTAGAGATTAGGCTCCTTATTTTAAAATAGGCCTATAGTATTTGTAAGTCCTTTCTGTCCTCCTGAAAATACTCCATGTTTAGATAATGCCATAATTAACAGTAATCCATAACGACAGTTAATACTTGTAAAATAACAATAACCTAGTTTTAATTTGTTTTAAAGCAGTCATTAATGGATTAATGTGTTAATTTGGCAATTGTAAATTTAACCAAACAAAAGAAATTTACAATTTTGTATACAAATATGTGTGCAAATACACAAACGGCGTTTTATTGAGCTGACTATAATTATTAGCTATGATTAGTTAGGAGCCAATGGGAAGACAACTTCAGCTACATTGGTCCCCCAGTTTCTTTATATGTAATATACTTGTAAAATTGCATCATATATACGTTATTTGATATTGAAACTGGAAATAAATACCACTACTACTACTACTTAATTAACAATACAACTGAAGGGAATATTTGTCTGGCGGTGTAATTAACGTATTAATTAGGCAAGTGGGTAAAATTGAAAGTGACATTTCAACTACTGATGTGTTGTTGCTCGTCATTTGAGATATGATGATTGTATTATATATAAAACACGAAATCTTTTATATCGATCTCATTAGCATTTCCAGCAAATAAAGAGCTAACTCCTGTCTCATCAATTATTATTGTCTTCATCATCTGTCTTCGAACTAGATTCATATGTTCTGTTATGTTCTACATCCTATACACCAATAGGTGTGTAGATATTGTGGAAAGAATGTCCTTTTTGGGGGTTAATAAGTTGTTTTACGAACTCCTCCACACGTCCGTCAGATGGAACATAACTCCGTGGACTGAGTGTTCCGTTTCTTGTGGTGGAGGCATTATGACCCGTACGGCTCGCTGTGTGAGAAGAATAACCCAGAATTGGACAGAAGTGGTCGAGATGGAGCTGTGCCCAGGTACTGAACCTGGCACTAGGAAGATCTGTAGCGAACAGAACTGTCCACCACATTGGGCAATGGATGGATGGACTGAGGTATGTATGACATTAATAAATACCGAGATACAACACGGTTATGAGTCTAGGTGGCTATGCTTCTTCTAATCAAACACTTCATGTGGAGATGCTAAACTTTGCGCTGATAAGTTAATTTTTTTAAAGATTTAAAAGTTTCCCGTCTTTTCGCTGCAATTTTCTGTTTACGTCTTGAATGTATTCTTCTTATTTCTTTAGTGTCATCCAAGCTGCGGTGATGGATATAAAACACGTAATGTTTACTGTGTCAGTGCTGATGGACAATATCTGAAAGATGAAAACTGTGATATGACCAATAAACCGAAGACTCACGTGAAATGTAACCTTCCGGATTGTCCTCCTCCAAGATGGGTAACGGGAGCCTGGGGAGAGGTATTGTCTTCCCTCGTCGTAATGTTATATTACTTTTATAATGTAGTCAAGTAACGGAAACACAGTCTTAAAGGGCGTTATTTGATATTTAAAATGTTTATTAAAATCATGTAGCGTGTTTCAGTCATCGGTAATGAAACAAAACATTATTTGAAAAGGGATAACTCTAGTACTTTGTTTAGTTTAGGTTTTTTATGACTGATCCTTTGGGATTAGCTAAACTGAATTAAG